>JACAXG010000136.1:509443-917506 GCA_018881555.1 Amblyornis subalaris | reverse complement strand
CTCTCCCAGCCTTTCCTCCCAGCAGAGCTGCTCCATCCCTCTGCTCATCCTGGAGCCTCCTCTGGACTCTGTCCAGCAGCTCCACGTCCTTCCTGTGCTGGGGCCCAGGGCTGGGGCAGCTCTGCAGGTGGGGTCTCACCTGAGCGGGGCAGAGGGGCAGAATCGTGATGGAGGAGCAAAGTTTGGGTATCACCCTGTGTCTGCCTTGTTGCTGATGGCTAATTACTGAATTACTAATCACTGCATGACTAAAGCAGTACAATTCTTATCATCAGAACATCTGAAAAAGAAGTCTTGTGGATTACAAAAAGCGCAGCTCTGGAAGGCGAAGGTATTGATGGGTCTTTGAGGGAGCTGTTTGCCAGCAGATCCCACATAACCCTATGGAAGAGGCAGCACTGCAGGAGGAAAACTTCTGGCATCTCTGTAAGAAGTGGCCTTTGGATCCTGGGGAAAACTGTTCCAYCTTTCTGTGCCTGGGCAACGATTTTGCACAGCTTCCTTCCAGCAGGAGAGTAATCATGTTTGTCAGTTTGGTGGTGAAAGAAAACACAGGAAAACCAAAAATATAGAGCCCAATAAACCGCCACGTGCGGAGTTCAGGAGGAAAACTGTGGCAGATGGTAGCACTGCCAAAATCCATGGATAGCTAAAAGGAGTTCAGTCCTTCTTAGGGAACAGCTCTGCTCCAGGACTGTCAGCAGCAAAACCCATGTGCCATCCACAGGCTTGAAACCACTGCTGCATCATGGCAAAGGTGTAAGTGAGGTCATTCACACTTCTAGAGCTTGAGAGGCCCCACGGGTGAAATTCCTATAGAAGTCTTGAGGAACTTTAGCACTGACTTTCACTTGACCAGGATTTAATTTGCTACAATAAGAGTTAAACTGTCGACTTTCTTACAGTCTTAATACCCAGTCCTCATACAAATAGAACTAAACTGTAGAATATTAAAAGGATTCATTCCTTTCTGTTTATGTTTAATAAATAAAAGAAAAAACCTCCCAAGGTGCTTAATCTTGCCTATTACTGTGCATATCCTGAATTCCTGACTAATGCACTTTAATTCAGTCACAGGGTAGGCTTTAAACAATTCAGTGCTGAGTTATGCACTGCACTTGAGATGTTCAAGAACTTAATTGTTTGTTCTCTTCAGCATCCCTCACCCAAGAAGCTAATGAAAAATGCAGCCCTGATGGTATTTTTTATGACACACATAGCTGTGACACATGATAATTTCACAATCATTTCGAGACACCATGTGGTTTCTTTTGACATTTTGTGACAGGCTGTGTTATCAAGCACAATTGTTTGCACAGGAAACAACTGTAACACGTGGTCCTCGGGACATTATGTTATCTCCTGATAATGATGTCATTAACATGTGTATAACTATAATTAATGACTACAAGAGCGATTCATTTGAGTAAGGCTTATGAATCCATTTCATCTAAAAAGGGAAAGAAAACCTATAATCATTGGGGCTCAGATCCTGAAAGCTACTTACTTGCAACCTGCTGCAGCTACACTGGGTGACCCATTAATTGAGGCATATTAACCAAGAAGCATTTATTTCTCAGTTATATTACAGAAGCTCGGATTAGAATCATTATCATAATGATTGTTCTAATAGAGATCAGCGAGAGAAACAGGAACCTAGCAGTGCTCCAAACCCCTTTTGTCACCCCATCTCCTACCAACGGGAGCCAGGAAACAATTACAGTTCATCAGCGTGCACAGGAACATAATGAAGCTGGAGACGTGGAGAGCAAACCCACTGCAGCTCAGGCTGTCCCCTCCGCCTCCTGCAGCCCCAAGACGGGAAAACCTCTCGTTATATCCTTGTCTGCATAGGAASAAAACTGCCATAAAGGCAGCTCAGGCATGTGGAGCATTTTTATAGAAGAATCACAGAATCAYAGAATGGTTTGGGTTGGGARGGACCTTAAAAATCATCCAGTTCCAACCCCCTGCCATGGGCGGGGACACCTTCCTCTATCCCAGGTTGCTCCAAGCCCCATCCAACCTGGCCTGGAACGCTTCCAGGGATGGGGCAGCCACAGCTTCTCTGGGCAACCTGTGCCAGGGCCTCCCCACCCTCACAGGGAAGCATTTATTCCTAATATCTAACCTATTTTTACCCTGKTCCAGTTTGAAGCCATTCCCCCTTGTCCTGTCACTACAATTCCTGATGAATTGTCCCTCTCTGGCTTCCTTGTAGATTTTTGCCATCATATTTTTGCCAATATGTTTGATAGTTCAATGTCTTGATSTAAGTCCTTCCATGGTTTTGGTGTAATGTCCCCACAAACTCAATTCTGCTTCTCACTGCTTAGACCTTGCTAAGCAAAAAAGATATATTTAGACTGCCAAAATTTGCTTTCAAGCCTGATAATCCACTCCTCTCCTTCAAGGCCACACCAATTGCACATGGATGTTTTTGTGTCACTGGGATTTTCAGAAGGCTGTGTTTGGGCAGGCAAAATATTTCCGTGGAGATATTTGCATGCAGAAAGAGCCRCAGGAAAATAGCTGCGGGTGAATGACATCTCCAACCTGCCACAGTCACAGTCCTCAGGAAAGCTGCCTGCAATGTGTCTAAAGAAATTAGGATGAGACTGGATCCCTGGGAAGCTGCTGGAAAACAGAAAAGCAGAAAAGCTGCAACTGAGGAAAGCTGGATCATGCTACGTCCTCCAGAAAGATTAAAAAAGGACAGGAGGGAGCCAGGGAACCAAGAGCTGACCTGCTCCTCCCAGCAGTTCCCAAAGCACAAATTTTCATTGGGGTTCAAAGATGCATGAAGCACCAGCTGGGCTTTTCCAGAATAGAGGGGGTGGGATATTTTCCTGCAAAACAAAATCAACAAACTGGTTTATTTTTGGGAGTTATTGCTGCATTCTGGTGGTTCCTCCTCTCTTTTTTGGTACTGGAGGACAGCAGGCCAGAGGACCCAAGCACACCCCTCCTGTCCAGCTGCTTCATAACTGTACAATCTCTTTGGCTTTAGTTGCCTCTTAGATGTTGTTTACATAGAGTGATCATATGAATTATGAGTATACTGCATAAATAATTATTTATGTGCACCATTAACTTTGCTCTGAGACTTGAAACACTCAACATGTATGTATTTAGTAGCCCTTCTTATGCTGTACCTCCAGAATAATCATCACTGGATCTACTTCAGTGTGCACCAGACTATTTTTAGTTAAAGTGAATAAAATAACAACATGTATTTTCAGGATGTAAGCTACAAAATATTTTAGAAGTCAAGAAATGCAAAATCAGAATTTTAGGAGTAGTAAATTAGAGCAATATTAACACCAGTTGACATAAGAGTCATAAAAAAGGAGTTAGTACACAGAAGTMATTTTCTCTACATCAAAAAGATGTTCAATCTGTATTTGTACATGTGTGTTCCATACCTCTACTGTTGTATATAAAAAATAGTATAATTATATYAAAAATAAGCAAAGTATGTATTATTCCTCCTAAACAAAGCTCCTGATTCAGAACTAAATGTGCTTTTTCTTCCATGCAAAAYATAAGAATCGGAAATCCTAATCTTGGTCTACAGGAGTCTTTCATGAGTTGCAGTCTAYAATTCAGATATTATTTAACATTTTAATTGCATTATTTTTATAATTGTTGATTATAACATCCTCTATAATAACACCTGAAAAGATAATGCTTTCAAAAGGAGAAATAAAACCTGYACACCCCTACAAAATTAGGGAAGTTGTAGCAGCAATCCAGGAATTTCTATTAAGTGTTTCTATTGCAAGTACATCCCAGGTTTAATTTTGAGAAAGCAAAAACAAATGAAAAGCTTGCACATATTCAAATCAGGGCTATCAGAGCTCACTGTAAATTTAGACCCCTGATTTGATTCAACAGTTGGAGGCAAATGTGCTGGTAAAAGATTATTCCCAGGAGAGGTAAGAGCTATACCTTTTAAATGCTAAGCAGATTGGCTTAACATTTAATGCTGCACAAAATTTAGCTGGTAAATGTATTTTTCCTGGAAATACTCAATGGAAATAATATATCAAGTGGTGCTAAGAAGTTACTTTGCATGGAAAAGGGAAGGCAAGGCAAGGCAAGGCAAAGGCTTCGGGTTTGTTTTGGGTTTCATTTGCCCATTCTYTTGTTCCCTGCTTTTGAAAGTAATTGTCAGTAAGCTGCAAAAAGTCAACTCTGGCTCCAGAAAATGTGTCCATGTGAGAGATTTATAATAAAACAGCTAAACCACGTTGCCATTGGAATATGCTGGAATAATCAGCAAAAGCAGAAATAATCTTGACTGTGGACAAGATCTAAGGAATTTCCTGGCAACTGCAGAAAACAGCCTGTGTATATTTAAATATGAGACYACATTTGTGCCAGCCTTCTGCTTCTGGCCAGGTTGTTCTCTGCTTTCTCAGTTTTTGAATAACTCTTCAAGCATTTTTGGGAGGTCTTCCCCATTGAAAGGTTTAAGAGCCCAAAGTGGGAGAGTTAACTCCTCTGTGCAATGCTTTATTTTCATTATATATGCAAGCAAAACTCAGAAATTCTCACATCTGTCTCTCCACTGGTGAGTTCCCTGAAGTACATCTGGGAACAGCCATGGATGCTACAGGGAATCAGCAAAACTCCTGAGGGCACTCAGGGATTATTGTGCTCTCCTGTAATGGTCTTCCTCTCTGTTTAGGTGCATTCCCATTTTCCTTAAAAGCCAGGCACTTCATTTAGCTCTTATTTAAATCTCAGATCTGGGCATTTAGCAAACGGTAATTGGATTTTCCACAACAATATGCAACCACTTATGAAAAGTCTGTTCTTCCTTCTTTCAGCCTGGCAAGTCACCACTTAAAAATCTGATAGCAGGAGGTTTTCCTTGCTCAAAGTGTGGGTTTCTGGCTTTAAGTGCATGGCAAGGAGCCAGTTTGTACCAGTTGTAAATGCAACATTTAGGCTGCATTGCAAAGCAAGACAAAAATACGGCAGAGTGCTGCTTTCTTGCAGAGCACTTACAGTAATAGGCACTTATTTTAAAAGCCAGTTTTGAGATAAGACCCCAGAAGTGAGATCCTGCTGCACTATTGTGTACGTACATGTGGGCAATTACCCAAATCAATGGCTGGTAATTAAAAGTCAGGAAAAACAATCATCTAACAGATGCTCTTTCTGCTGCTCTGATGATCTGCAACAAAATGGACTTATGTAATAACTCTTTTTGCCATCTCTTTCTGATTTTTTGACGACAAGTTTACACCATCTCACTTTCAGAACTCACATTTGATCCTTCAAAACCTTTGTCCTTTGCAAGGCAAGAAATGGAAGCAAGAGAACAGGATTGTTTCTCAGGTACTTATCTATCAATATGACAAGCCTATTAGTAGAAAAATGTTCTCGTTAGGTCACTGGTGATGTGATTTAAGAGTTTATTTTAACTAATACAAGAAAAGTTCAGAAAGGGGAAACAGAATAGAGATCTTGCAGTGCTGACTGAAAGCCAGACTATCGACATCAGCTGCTGCTTTATTATTCATTCCCAAAGGAATAAAACTTTTGCTGGAGGATATTTTTAAAAAGTTCAAGCCAAATTTTAAGACAATGATGACAAAACCCCCAAACCCAAGCAACATATGTTTAGTTTCCTAAACAACCATCTCCTTTGCTAAGCACCCTTCAGCACATTGCTGATTACATGAAAGACRACTGTACATACACTACTCCTATAAATCAGAGTTCTGCTTTAAGAATGAAGAAATGGCTTTGGGAACATAAAATTTAAGGCGCGTTTTCTTGGCTAATGTAACTTTAAGGATTAAATTTCACCAAATTTCTCGCAGAACCCAAGCCATTGGATGATTCCGTGTTTCTAGGATGGGAATGGCTGCAGAGTCATGCACATGGACACAGAGATATTGGTGACTGAGGCCTTTAACTTAGATGGATCAAATCTTTTAGAGCCCAATGGCAGCATATGAGCTTTTGCAAAATGAAATATAGGAACTTTCAGCAGAAGTTTCATTTATAAAAGCAGGGAGTTTAAATGTCATTGCCAATCCCTGCACACACTGGGCTGCTCCCACAGTCACCTGAGAACACACCCTTGTATGAGGGGTTTTAAGGGAAAAAACTGTTTCACAAGTCAAGAACACTAGTTGGAACTCTAACATTTRTTCCCTCCCTGAAGGATCATTTCTTCTTTCTGAATTTGGTCCTGTGCTCACCTACATCCACRCAATTACAGGACATTGCTTTCTCAGGGGCAGGGATTTGTCCAGGTGGAATCTAAGCACTGAATAATTGATGATGGAGAAGCTGAAATTATTGTCACAAAGACACATAACTGCCTGGACAACRCAGTTTCCCCATGATCGAATATTCCAACTCAGAATGGAAAAGAAAACAAAAATTGAACATAAGACTAATTATTCTGTGGCCTGATGGAAACAGTTAAAAAAAATGGATGGGGTTAGATTAATCATAAGTAATTAGGCCAACAGTAAGAGCTCATTCTTTCATTATCTCCTGGTTTGACAGACCAAATCGATTCATTCCTCAGCCCTGCAGGATTCTAATAAGATTTATCTAAAAATGGAGCCATGCTTCTCTAGTTATCTATACTGTGAAGGCACTCAGCAACCAATTGCTGTGGTCATAAGTGGACACTTCCTTTTCTTTTTTTTACCCCAAGAAACATAAAGGCAGCAGATCAAGATACCAAACAAATATCAGAGCACATACCAAACAAATATTGGAATGTACAGTGGGGACGGGAGCTCCCATGCTGATCCAGTGGGGGAATCCAAATGGTTAGGAAGGGTTATGGGGTGAAGGAAACCTGCTTCCCACAAAGCAAACAGATTGCTGGAAGAAAATCTGCATTTGCAAATCCTTTCTTCTGATTATACCTGACATGCACAGCGGGAAGAGGCGTAGGAAGCACTGCCTCAAATTGCCCTGCATGCAGCATCTTCAGCTCTTCTTCCTGCCTTGCGTTTTCTGTTCCTTGTGTGAGCCTCCAGATATAAATTTAATTTTTATTKATGTTGATTATCACAGGCTCTATAYGCTGTGTTCACACTGAGCACCACTGTAGGATTTTCACAGAGGGACGTGAACAAAACCACCATGCAGTTTTTGAAAAGTCTATTTTGAAGATAAAAAGCAACTACTACAAAAAATGACTCTTTATGTTTGAAGGCAAAATTGCTCTCCTTAGAAAAAAGCTTAGAATTGCACTGATGGAAGTGGTTGTAAAAGATCATCTTTGGCTAATAGTGACATTTGATATTATATTTTTAAAGAAATAAGCTCTTATTTAAAGCATAAAATATTTGCATATAAACTACCTATTTTACRGTTTTCTTTTACTGCAGGAGAATTATACAGAAAAATGTACGTGACTGATTTGGCATCTGTGTCACTTGATCCTCAAATGTAGTTCATATCCAACATATTTCTTAAGATATTGTGAAGTAATTTTTGTTATTTTTATTGTAACTCAGTTTAGGTTTTCTTACTTCAAATTAAAGATTAGGATAAACAATATTAATAAACAAAGAAKTAAAATGAAAAATTATAAAGCATAATAATGCAGGTCCTATGATAGTCTTCAATAATAAAAAAAGAGTGAATAACCTCTTGAAATGTAGGCCTTTTACTGAAAAATACTGTGGTTAAGTCATTCAAAGTGCAGAACAAGCTGGTATGTAAGAAGAAATACAATTTAATTTAAGGCTCTGCTGTCTATTTTTGCTGTTCAGARAATATTCTGCAGATCCTAAATTCATAAAAGAAGAGTAATGGGGAGTTCTGAGGCTTTGTCCTGGTGAAACATGGCTACTTTCTAAATGGGATGTACCTTAAATCTGACGTGAGTAGACATGGACGAAAAGAGATGAGGAGAAAAGGAAAAGGAAAAGGAAAAGGAAAAGGAAAAGGAAAAGGAAAAGGAAAAGGAAAAGGAAAGGGGAAAAGGAAAGGGAAAAGCACCGTGCTGTAAGAGCTCCCTTTTCTGAAGTGGAAACAGTAGTGTGTGCTGCACGTACCCACTAAATTAATTTACATCCCACTATTGCTTTGCAATGCTGTCTTGATTTAAGTTTATTTAATCTTTGTTAGCAAGACACAGACCCAGCTTTTGATGACATTGCAAATATAAAAATAAGCAGCAATAGATCGTGCATTCACCTCCTCYCATAGAAGCCAATATTAAACCCATCAAACACACTGCAAACCACTCCCACCCCACAAATGAAACTAATGTATTCACAGCAGCATTTGTATTTTAAAATGTTGCTTTGAAAATTAATCAGGTTTAACAGCGTGGAAATCCAGGTAAATGTCTACACTTTAAGCATTAAGGTAAATATTCAAGAAAAACCAAGACTGTACCTATATCCATGCTGCATTTGAAACCAGTTTGATTCTAGATGAGCCAGTAAACATCACTACTGGATTAGWGTTTAGTCATTACTACATGGTTAATGTTTAGTCATTGCTCCTGTACCACAAGGATTAAAGGGAAAAAAAGAAATGACTTAGGAGAGCACTGCCCTAACACTATCTGTATACAACACTATTTGTGTTAGAACACATTATGTGCAGCTGACTTTGAGATTTAGAACCACTCAGTAATTTTCAGAAAACATCAGAAATAAAAATATTTAAAGAATATTTTTTTTAAAGAGTGGTGCATTCTGGGAAGAGTGTCTGAGATAAATGACCAAGTTTAATTATTGTGTTTTGGGCTGCTCAGCACAGCAGGCACAGGGAGCTCCTGGAACAGGGCCGGCAGAGGCTGTGGAGATGATCCAGGGCGTGGAGCCTCTCCCTGCCCGGGAAAGGCTGAGGGAGCTGGGGCTGCTCAGCCTGGAGAGGAGCCCCAGCTGAGAGGGGCCCTCATCCTTGGGTGTCCCTGTGTCCAGACCTCATCCCTGGGTGTCCCTGTGTCCAAACCCCATCCCTGGGTGTCCCTGTGTCCAAAGCTCATCCCTGGGTGTCCCTGTGTCCAAACCTCATCCCTGGGTGTCCCTGTGTGCAGGGAGGGCTCCGAGCAGGGCCCGGGCTCTGCTCCAGGGGCCCAGCAATGGCCCCAGAGGAACGGCAGGGACTGAGCCCAGGGAGTTGCCCCTGCACAGGAGGCAGAACTTCTGCCCTGGGCAGGGACCGAGCCCCAGACAGATTGTTCAGAGAGGGTGTGGAGTCTCCTCACTGGGGATATTCCAGAGTCATCTGGACACAATCCTGTGCCCTGTGCTCTGGGATGGCCCTACTGGAGCAGGGAGGTGGCACCAGATGACCACTGTGGTCCCTTCCAACCCRACCCATTCTGTGATTATGTGATTGTGTCTGCTGATTCCTCTGCCCTTCTTATAGATGTCACCACAGCCTCTGAATGCCATTATTGTGGTCTTCACACCTTATATTATCATGGTCTTCAACATCCTTGTGAGAAGTGAAGGTGCAGGTGCTGATCTCTTCACCCTTGTGAACAGTGACAGGACTTGATGTAACAGCTTSAAGCTGAGTCAGGCAAGGTTTAGGTTGGATATCAAAAGATTTTTCACTCAGAGGCTGATGGGGCAYGGAAYAGGCTCCCCAGGGCAGTGGTCACAGCACCAAGCCTGACAGAGTTCAAGAAGYGTTTGGAAAACTCTCTCAGGCACAGGGTGTGATTCTCGGAGTGCCCTGTGCAGGGCCAGGAGCTGGACTTCATGATCCTTGTGGGTCCCTCCCAACTCAGGATATTCTGTGATTCTATGATTCTAAAYTAGCAGTAAGAATAGTTTCCAGAATATTCCCTCCCAGCTAAGAGCATTTTGGGATTACCGCTTATTCCATTTGAGCACAGTAGGGTTTGAAGTATGGTGCCAAATACAATATACTGAAATTTGTACTTTCTCAATGATGGTTATTATGAATGGATTATCTGTCTRGCTGGTATCAATCCCTGCCACACCACCATCTCAGCTGGAGGGGGAGAGCAGATATTATTTTCAAGTCTTTCAGCCGTATTCAGAGACAGACGAGCTGCAGTCCTTGATGTGAAATGATCTCTGTGGCACAGAGTTTACTGACCACAGCTGACCAAACCTGGACAGAGTTCATTGCAATCTGAGTGCCCTATCTCAGCTCTGAATAAAGTAATAATTTAACAGGACACAAGAAATATTAATATGGAGAAAGGAGAACATGCTGAAATATCTGTGGTTTTTATAGTACTAATCTGTTCAATAAAGGGTGAAAATAAAACAGCAGCTTGTGAATCCCATCCCTTATGAAGCTCTCTAAAAAACACGAAGATGGGAAGGTACTTGAAAGGCTAAATCACCACAATTTTCTTAAACTGGTTATTTTTCAGGAAAGTCCCCATATTGTGCATCCACTATGAAAATTTCCATAGAAAGTAAACTTCTGAAAATCAACCTCACCCATGCTTCCTTTCGAATGCTGCCATTTGGACACCAAAAATACAAAAATACTGTTGATACAAACTGAAAAGGTACAGCAGAGTCTTTGTGCACTTTGTGGAAGAAAAATCTGCTGGAAACATTGCCGTGCACCCATCCTTGAAGAAAAGAAAAAGGGCCGCTATATTCTTACTCTCCTTGCACTCAATTAGAAAATAATTCTTGGAAAAAAAAAAAGAGAGAGAGAGAGAGAGAGAGAGAGAGGTTCTTACCTCTCCTCTTTTCCTTAAATGAGAGCATTGCAAAGATTTGCATACAAACCCACTGGAGTATTTGCACACGTGGCAATTATCTTACAAGGGAAAGCATTCGTTGGAGCCGGGAGCAGCGAGCGTTTGAACGCACGGAAGAAAAGGGATATTCCAGCTTTCTGCCAGCCACCTTGAACATACTTCATGTTTAATTTCCCCCCGTTGCCAGAGGCGCTGTGTTGTTATGACAGCCGATCTGCCATGGAGTAGCTGTGAAGGAAAATCAACAAAGGATCGCTCCAGCGGCTCTCGGCACGATTTATGGGCGCCCGTGTCTCGCGGCAGCSGGGTAATGGCACGTGATGGGTGATTAAAGGGCAGGTCCCTAAATCAARGCTGGGCCAGCGGTTTGGAGAGGCAGAAAACAGCATTTAGACCCCTGTTCGTTTTCCCATCGAGGGAGGACCTCATTAGGACAAAAACGGGCTGTGTCGCTAACGAGAGGAAGCGCTTGCTTCGAGGGAGATTTTTGGTGTTTCCAAGATTCTCTCACAGCGTCTTTTAGACTGTGTATTTCATGAAAATGAACAATTAGAATCCTAGAATCATGGAACAGTTTGGGTTGGAATGGACCTTAAAGATCATCTACTTCCAAACCCCCACCACGTTCAAGGATGTGAAATTAAAGCCCATAAAGAGCATTACAGTTCATCACCACTGACTCGGGGCTGAACGGTTTGTTCACACCCTCATATTTAACACTGTTTTTGCCTTTGTTTGCCGAGAAATAGGTGGCAAAAGGGAAAGCTGCCTGTCATGAGGGCAAGGGCAAAGGTAGGCAAAGGAGCTCACAAGCTCAGCAAACCRGACTGTCTGGGACATGGGAGTAGTTTCAATTCAAGGAAATTAATTTTTGTTTTCTTTCCCTTTACCCCACTCTTTCATTCTGAGGACACATGCAAGCCATCCAGCTAGAGATTTTTACCCATTTTGGCCAAATTTTTGTTTCACAGAARTGTACCCTACCTGAGATAACTGCAAAATAAGCAGGAAGAATCAAATAAATGATAAAGCCTCTTTTTTTAAAGACGGCAGAATGTCAGGAGAAGAAAACAGTAAATCAGGGTATACAGCAAGAGAAGGGAACTTTTGTTTTGTTTTGTTTTTCCCCAGAAAACAGTATTTACAGACCATGGGACTGTGAGAAAAATGGAGCAAAGAAAGATTAAGAAATAGCAAAATAACTGGGCTCAGGTGAATTTGACAGAGCATTATTGCTGTCCTTGCTATAAGTGTTTTTTGGAGGTATTAGGGACAGTGATTTTAAGCTTCCTTTACCACATATCATGGATAATCTATCTTTGCAAATGTAGAACAGGCAATGCCACCCTTCCTGACACCTTGTGGGATACATGCATTTTAATGAGAAATTGGACTTTCCTTCACAAGGAAAAGCAGCAATCGGGCAGCTCTCAACATTCCTGTGCTCTCAGCTAGGAATTATTTTCCCAAAGACTAAAATGAGCATTTAGAGGCAYCCTGGTGAGCAGAGCACAGTGAGTTCTCCATCACAGCTTGCTGGCTTTGCTGCTGGTGTCGCAGCAGAGCAAACTCGTTTGCCTGGTCACATGGAAAGCGTCCCTTTATCCTGCCTGGATAAAGCTTCACAGGCAGAGRTTTCCATCCATCTCAATAAACAAATGCTGCAGTGCTCCAGCCATATGGTGAAACAACTGTTAGCTTGCAGTGGAGAAAGCAGCTCCACGCCACTCAATCTCCATCCATAAGCATCTCCTGGGTTTATTTGTGTTTGTAACTACTGTTACATTTTATTTCTTTTGCAACAGCAGCTGTTATTTGATTGAGGTCTCTTTGTTCCATGAGTTGTCTGAAGATGGTGAGGAACAAATCTTGCCTGGAAGAGGTCATGGTCAACATGGAGAAGCAGCGCTATGAGAGAGGTAGGGGCACAGAAGCACAAGGCRGTGCAGGAACAGGGCATCAGACTCAGTTTTACACTGTGACCAGGCTCCCTTTCCCAACCAGCCTCTTCTTCTGTTATTCCATCAGTTCTTGTCATAGGCAACACTTTCTAAAAGTTGTTTTTTTTAAAAAAAAATCTGAGTGGTGAAACTTGGCATTAAAAGAATTAGCTGGGATTAGCGTGTTCCTGCCGGAAGGAGCTGTGGGTCTGAGTGACAGCTTTAGGTTTATGTATTAAACACGTATAATGCCAATAGCTAAGCAGCATATTTGAGGGGAAAGCGAATGAAGCAATTCTGTTTTCTTGGCAGAGAAGATTTGTCGGAAATGTTTTGATGATCAGATTAAAACCTGTCAGGCTCCACACTGTCACAAGAGTAAGTGATGGATTTAAGAAGGGGCAGGGCTAACGTGGTCGCCTCCAGCAGATTATTTACACAGGAACATGCATGCCTTAATGCAAGCTTGCTTTTCAGGAGGTAATTTTTTCACAATACCATTCTATCGTGTTATATATAGCCCCTAAAGTGGAATTAGGAARTGTGACATTTATTCAGATGAAGGCAGGCAGGCAGTCCGTTTTAAGCAGTCATCTCTTCCCCTGTGACTCCCAGGCAACCTTTAAATAATTTTAGTTCTTCCCTTCATGTTAAAGGCTCATTATCCTTTATAGAAATTCTTCAGAAGTCTTCTCATCCCAAGCACCAAGAGCCATTTCTCAAGACAGCACTGGATTCCTTGCTCCAGATCTCTCATAACTTTCTAATATTGTGTGCCTTGGTGAATAYGGAATTTGAGAACTACTTATCCTTGAATCACAAGAAGAGAAAAAAAAAATCACTGATCATGATTTTTATGTCCATTTCTTGAAAAGAAAGGGAGAAGGATAATAGCTGCTAAATGAAAATTTTCTGCTTTCCTGGCTGCCGTTCTATCCCCGTGGTTCCTAATTCAGCATTGATGCTAGCAGCTTGCTGTTTTCACATTTCTGATGCTATTCCTGAAGCCTCTTTCTTTTCCTCTTTTTCTTTTCTTTTCCTCTTTCTTTGCACTCCCTTCTCATACAATCTCCYTTCAGCCAAGAAGTTGGATCAGCTCCTCTGACATGAAGGTGTCACTCAACAAACACTGAGGCACTAAATAAATGTACATTTGGAATTACTACAACTTCCTCCTTAGCATTAAGAGTCTTGTTAAGCAAGCCAAATTGGTCTATAGCTTGACAYGGGTTTTCACTAATTAAAAATATGACAATTTTAGAGATAGAAAGTCATGGAAATATATTAGATCAATTTTCATCCTGTCCACTCCTGAACTACCAAAACAAAAATTTTCCTACTCTCTTTTGACAACAAAGGTCAACATCTTTTTTATTTAAATACAGATGACAGTGGAAATTCTGGAAGAGTAAAGCATCAGCTCATTTAAGAGATTGGTAACAGGATCTATAAAAGGTAAAACTTTATCCAGCAATGTTACTAACAGAGTAGGYCAAAACTTCTCTCAAACATGGAGGAGAAGAATCCCCTGTGCACAAGAGGGTTGATTTTTAAGTTCAGTGATGCTATCAGMGGTTAGCACCTGCATGCATGAAGTATCATGGCACAAGGAACAGGTGAGAAGTGAAGAAATCAGCTGTAGAGGGACTGCTGCCATGTTTTTCTTTCTGAGGAGCGRTTTCATGATCAGTGACTAAATCCACTTAAGCCATTCTACTTTTCCATCAGGTGATTTGAGCTACTGCTCATGGATAACCCATCTATGGACTCAAGGCAATTTGTCACAAGGAAGCCACAAGAAAATGTATCAGTGCTAATCTTTGTTTATGTTTTGGAAGGCTCTTTCTTACTTACCAACTTTGTCACCYAGAAACAACTGCCTGGGCCAGGTCTCACCTTCTGCCTCTGCCTAAAGGAGGCATTTAGGGTTGACCTTGTGAAGGATCAACTAAGTGAGAACACTACGGGCAGAAGGAAGCTCGAGGTTTTTATCTAGAGGAGGACTAGACTCGAGGGCTGGGGTCCAGGAACAGGCTTGTGGGGAGAGAGGGGAAAGGAGTCAGAATAATCACCCAGAAAAAGGAAACAGTGCAAAACAAGACACAGTTTCAGAGAGATTAAAGGYAGACCCAGGCCCTCACTTTGGAGTCAGTCCACCTGAGCAGCTGTAAGTGTTTCATGTGCCACAAGCACACCACTAGAATGTGGTTCCAGATTCCACCAGAATGGAGTCCAGCTATGCCTGAAGTCCACTTTGTCCTCAATGTGTGCTTGATAAAAGCTAAAGCTCTGCCTCTTCCATGCCCACACCAACCCTGTCCCAGTGCTCTCCCCAGCAGCCGCGCTGGAGCTGGACTGGTGTCAGGGTGGGTGTGTGAGGGGCAAGGGCTGCTCGCTGCTATCTCACAGCCAGAGGGGCTTTCATTAGATTCAAACAGCAACTGGCTCTCCAGGGAAGCTCCTGCTCTCACTTGATAAGGGATGCTCTTTTATCACACATGAAACTGCATGCAGTGATCAGACAGGCAGCGCRCACRGCTGCCAAGCACASGGAAACTGGCTCTTGGTGGAATATYACGGCAGTGCATTGCTCCTGCGACTGGAGATTGGCCTCAAAATGGCCAATTCTGCAGACCACAGGAGCTGGAACTTCTACCAATCCACAGAAAAAGTATTCAATTAATGTATCTGCTGGAGAAGTTGTCGTGTTATTTTTTAGAACACGAAGTCACTACGGTAAATTAGAGTGGAGGAGACATCTGAAGTAGTGGGCCTTGCAAATGTTTGACCCTCTTAAAATAACTTAGTTATTAATTCTCAACAACAAACAACACCCCTCAACCCAAAGKTTAATAGTCTAAAGAACACTCTCCAATAGAGAATAAATTTGATTTTCCTTCCTTTCTGAAAAAAAAAAATTATTTTTACTTTCAAGAGCAAAATTTTTCAAGATCATTGGCATCCCAGAACTTCAAAGCACTCTGTCAATCTTCAAAAATCCCACAAACATGAACGTACATAATGTGGTGACCTCCTTCAACACTGGTCTGGTAGGTCACCCAGGAACATTTGGCATGCTGATGTGTCAATAGCCTCTTTTTTTCTCTAGTGAGAAATTATATTTCTACACTTTTTTYCCCACAATATTTCCACTRTATTCTAAGCTATGTTGATATTCCAAGGAATTATAGCTAACATGCACTTTAAACCTGGATTGCTTCTGTCTCTTGTGCCTGGAAAGCACAAATAGGYTGAGGTTGTGTAAGCACTCCAGATTCAACAGAATTAGATACGTTTCTGAATATTACCTAAGTCAAAATAACTACTGCGGATGTATCCCTAAAATGTTAGAGTATGTTGTAATATCTTGTGGTGTCTACCTACAGTAATTGTACCTATAATAATTGTACCTATAGTTTCCATCTATGATATACTGCRAATCGATTAAAGGTCTTTTTAATCAATATTTCCTTCAGCTTCTGAGATTTGTGACAGTTGCTGTGKGTATTTCTCCTTTGTTATTGTTTTTTACTGCTGACCAACAAATTTTCTTACTTTCCTTTCATGACTCAGCCGTAGCTCTCAGACATGACAAAAATTTTTGAAATGGGATGTTAATCCTTTTAAACTCCATGTCCCCTTTTCTTCCTCTACTAAACAAGGGKTTTTTCTTAACCATCCTAACCTCCAGGTGCTACCACACGCAGCTGAACGCCAAAGTTAAATCAAAACCAACAAATCCAACCTCTCCCCTCCCAACCCGCTCCCCTTCCCTCCAAACCACGGATGCAGTAGACAAGCCTTTTGCACTCAACGGCAATATCTGGACCACAGAGAAGCGTTTCAGTTCTTACTTTTAACAGTGAGGTACATGGACTTGCTGACGTCTGCTCCCACATCATTGCTGACCTTGCAGAGGTAGTATCCACTGTCTTCCTCCAGCACGTGTTTGATCAGCAAGGAGCCGTTTGTGAGCAGCTGGATGCGACCGTTCAACGCGATCGGCTGGAACTGAGGGACCCCGGCACCTAAAGCAGGAAACCCACGGGAATAGGTTAAAAACCATCTCATTTTTTCTTTTAAAATAAGGCAGAAAGTAGAGCTTCCCGTTCTCAGAGGCTCAACGCAATTAAAACGGCTTCTGACATCATCAGGACAGASAGAACGGTTCTTTGCGAAAACGGGATTCATCACAGGAAAAGAAGGAAGGCTTTTGGAAAGCAATAGTAGCAATAATTCGCCCCTATTAAAGGCCAAGGGGCAAAAGGAGCACAAAGCCGAAGAACCGGAAAGGGGGAGAGAAGAAATGAGGGTTTTCAGCCCGTTCATGGGTGAAAAGGCACATTTGTTGTACAYTTAGAGGCTGATGAATTATTGACAATTACAGCTGAACAGGCACACAAGTATGMATCCCCAATGCAAACAGCAAATGAATTTCTTATGACTGAGAGGGATGTCTGTTGTAGTAAACGTGGCATACTCAGGGGACCYCTAGGACCTTGTTTATGAAACCCTGGATAACATGGAAAACCACATCAGTGACTGTGGTGCTTGTTTCCTGCTGCAGCTGATGGACTGATGACAYGTAAAATCTCTGTTCTGCCATGTTTGCAGCCAGTATTTATTGAGACTATTAGAAAAACCTCAAAAAAATCCCACAAAAAACTCAAAACAAAGCAAAGAAACAGACAAAAAGCTCAGACCACTGATCAGACGTGTGTGGCAGTGTTGTAAAAATGGAAGGTCCATAAAAACAGGAAACCAAAAATTTTTGTATCAAGTTTGGTTTTAAGAAAGAACCTGTTTTCCTTGGAAATAAGATACTGGGTGATTTAGGGAACAGGAAACAGGATCCTGCTGTAGTGTCACCACAAGCTCAGGTTCCTACAGCATTAAGGACTCTCTAAATGTATATTAAGACACATTTTTTGTAACAAAGGGGTTTACAACCTACTTTGGAAGCAGGACATGGGGTTTTTCAGAGAAGTCATAAGGGGCTCTTCTTCACTGGAATTCTCTTACACCACTTTCTGTAYACAAAGTTAATATCTGTCAGCATTAATTAATGTGGGCAGTTGGATGAGTCAACCCAGGAGGAAACACAATGAATAAATATCATGGGGAATGATTTAGTGTAACAGAGCAAGCCAGAACAACCTATGAATAYGACATCTGGAATATTAAAAGAGAACAGACATGCATATCAAAATTCCTTCTAATCCTAAAAGAGTTTACTTTGGAAACTTACAGTTGCACTGAAGGCCTGKTGACCAACAGGCTTATGAGCCTGAAAATGTTAAAACGACAATGTTTTCATAAAAATTCAGTTGCCACAGTTGATTTTTCAACTATTTTAGTCATGTGCATGTCCCACTTTTCCCTTTGTCTGTATTTTTTCTTTAATAATTTTAAAAATAATTTTTCTTAATAATTTTTTCTGTCATTTAGTTGGAAGGCACATTTATGCTGTACCAAGTGTAGATGGTTGCAATTGATTGCCYGCTCACTTCTTGCATTTTTTCACACGAAAAATTGTGGGAACAACTTAGTGTTCGGAGAAAGGAAAGGGCTGATAATTCTGAGGACAGCTACTGGAAAAACTGGAAAGAATTTTGCACAGCATTTTGCAAAGTTTTCTTACTCTTCACACATGTTTTTACTGMTATTACAGCCCAAGTCCTTCCTGAGCAGGGACAGCAGTTTATCCCATACAGCTGTAGGGATGAGCCTGAAAGAGGACTTTTCCRACTGTTCTATGATTCTGTCATTCCAAGATGGGCTATTTATCTCTTCACAGTTAATTACAACTCATCTAGCTTGGCTTGGCACCCTCCTTCAGCACACAAACACAGCAGAACAGAATTACCTCTTTTGTGACCCATATTCAGAATTAAAAACCTATAGAGCATTGAGATCTATGAAATTTGGAACTC
This sequence comes from Amblyornis subalaris, assembly GCA_018881555.1. Taxonomy (NCBI): domain Eukaryota; kingdom Metazoa; phylum Chordata; class Aves; order Passeriformes; family Ptilonorhynchidae; genus Amblyornis; species Amblyornis subalaris. The sequence continues at coordinate 898,931 of JACAXG010000136.1, read as the reverse complement.
TGCATCCTTCCTGCAGCAAACCATAATTTATCAATAAAAGCACAAATAATCTTTAACATGAACTTTTCTCTTTTCTCACCCTTTTTTCTTCAAATACAATTTGAACTTAGATCTTAAGACAACCAAAAATTACATGGAATATTACAAAAAGATTTCTTCTCAACTGTACCTCATTTTGGTTTTTAGTGTTAACTCATTTAGATTGGGTACAGAGTTTGGAGAATTTGGTTTTTTGCTAAAACCTACCAGAAGACAACCGGCCAGAAGACGCAATCTATCAGGCAGCACATTTTAATTAAAAAGCAGTCAATTTTCTATGGTCACTGAGGGTCAAGTAGGGCCACTTTTAATGCTCTGTTACATGAGAAGAAAATGTTAAAGCATTATGTAAAGCACAGACTGAATTACTGCTTGTGTTAACGCCACCTGACCTTCCTTCTTGGCTGAAAAGATATGATTGGCCACGTTATCATGAATTTTGAAGGGGGGGAAAAAGAAATCAGCCAAGTGCTGCCTGTGAACCTTGTTCTGAGGTTGTTCCAATTAAAGCCGTGTCTCTTTTCTCCCAGCCATCCCTTTCATCCCTCTCCCGCTGAGGCCAAATCTGGCACAGGCTCCCAGGCACAGCCAGGACATCTCCAGGGCAGGGCAAAAGTCCAGCCAGCTCAGCYTTGTGTGGTGCCAGTGGCCAGTGCTTGGGGACATGATTTATGGGCTATAAAACACGACTGATAYGTCCCTCATTGCGCCCTGCCGCTCTCTGGCAATTTGAAGATTAAACCAGCAACTTTTAGGGGAGTGAGGTGTTCCTAAACCAGAATTAGTGTGTCCCCAGGGAYCACTGCAGGGATCCTACCTTTTGAGTACTTCCAGACGATGGTGGGAACAGGATAACCCTCCGCAGAGCAGTTGAGGATCACRGCTTTTCCATAGATCCCGTCCTGGTCGCTGGGCTGGACCACAAACCTGGGGGGCACTGTGGGARGGAAAAAGGTGGCCCATGAGAATTGGTGGAATTTGTTAGGGATCTCAAAATGGCAGAGCAGTCTAATACAGAGGTAGAACATTTCATAGCAAAAAGCAAAAATTCAACCCATTTTTTTGATCCAGTAACACGCTAAGGTTGGTTTTACCAGATAATTCACTTTCTGTGAACAATCTCAGAATTGTATTTCTTGCCAAGCATGACAAAAACACTTTAAAGGRTACAAAAAGCAGGTTATAAAATCTCTCCGTGGCAGAGGTTAAAAATGGAGTCACAGATAAATCATACTGTTGTGGCCAGAAAATAAATACTTTCTACCAAAGGCAGAGGTTTGTCAGATGCCCAAGAACAATTGAATTTTTCTGTGTTTGCTTTTTAYGACATTGAATTAGCCAGCTTTAGAAAAAAATAATTATTTAGTATAAATAATCTTAACGAATAATGCTTTTAATATCGATCAAATCACTTCATATTAAAATAAGGCTGTTTGTACTATAACGTCTGATGGGACTTTTCTTTCCAAACAGCCAGAGAGAGGTTCAACACAATTTTCTTGCATTAAGTTGACAAGGAGAAGACTTATTTCAGTGCATCAATGTACACATGTTATTAAATTTATCCCAAAGTATCATAAAACCACAACAGTGAGTCTTCCACACAGAGGCAAGTACATACCTATTTATACATAAATGAAATAAGAGCTGCTTATCTCAAGGAAAAGCTCTACATGTTCCAAATACAGGTAGACAGCGAAGAAAACAGCTTGTGACAATCTTAGGTCCACAGTTTGCCACAAAAGCCTGATTAGAAATGTCAAAGTCTCAATAAAACCTACACATTTGACTAAAACATGAAGAAGAAGCTGAAAGCTGTGAAGATTGGGGAAAAATCCCRCAGAAGTTAGTGAATATTAAAAATGTTTAATGGTTGTATTAAAGTCAGTTAAGGTCACAGAATTTTGTTGACCTCCTGTTCTTTGGTTTAGCGCATGAAGAAGTAAATATCAGAGAAAAAAAAAGTAACTTATTTGTGTCTTTATCCTATATGTCATTCTTTTTGTCATTTCTCACAGTGCCACAGAGCGTGACTGAACATGTGACAGGTTTTTTTCTTCTCAAATAAACTTGGTTTTTTTTACATGAGTTCAGCAACACACTGAGATCTAAGGCAGCAAAGGAGAAATCCCAATAGTGCCTTGCTCTCCTCATCCCACTGCAAAATGTGAAGCCTCATGGATTCTTCAGGTCCAACCAGTGCTGATTTTGTCTGAAAGYTGGGGAAGACAGAACAAAGGACCCAACCATCCATCCTGGCTCTGATCCACCCCGCAAGCTGCCTCTCCAGAACTGCCAGAAATAAAGAAAGAAAGTATGGCAGAAAGTTGTAGCACAAAAAAATGCAAGGGAGCAAAAAAGAGGTCCTCAGTACTGTAAATATTTTCCCTGAGAAGACCTGAAACAGTTAGTAATGTCCACGAATATGGGACTAATTATCCATCAGAAAATCTGTGCAGCAGAAACACAGCAGAAGCACCAACACTATAATATACGACCCTGCAGTTTATTTCAGTATAAACACTCTCCTAATTCACGCAAATAGCAGCTCTCGTTGTGCCAGTGTGTCCCAAGTTTTCCTAAAGGAAAAACTGAACCTGCCAGTGTTGGTATGGACAGGACAGCTCAAAGTTGAAGGGCTGCAGATATTCTCCCTGTAGTTTCAGAGAACCCTCCTCAAGCCTTCCTCCCTGTGCCTCCRTAATCCAGATTCCCCTCTGACTTTCCCTTTCCACATTCAAACTGCTTTTTAAAAAAGGAGAACAATCCTCTGGAGGGCAAATAATGCCCCTAACTGGGCCTTTTCCTCCCTGAATCCTACAGCCAAAATGCAAAGCTCTTTAYTACCTAACTACAGAAAAGCTGTTTGGAACATGGCTACAAGAAACAGAAGGAACTAACAGAGATAGAAGCAAGAGGTATCTCTGTACCAGAAAATATATTTACTGCTGACAARCACTTTGGCTTTCCAAATGGCTGCCACACTGACAAACACTTCTTGTGGGTTATGTTAATTCACGAGAGGTAAACATCAAACGTGAAATCCCAGCAGCAACAACTCTGGGCGATCGCCCATCCTGTTCTGATTATCTACTCAAAGAAGACATTTGCTTCAGTAGCTCTTTTCTCACAGTTCYGCACTCATTTTACCCCCAAAATGAAGTGTTTGCCAAGGCAGGTGAAGAGCACAGTTTGTTGCACAAACAGATTTGATTTCGTGCGACTCGGCACGGCGGCGTCAGCTCGTCTCACCTCGGTAGCTGCAAGTGAATTTGTGTTTGCAACATCTCAAAAATCAATTACAAGCTGTTTATCCATAAAGAAGGATAAAAAACCAAAGCAAAACACAAACGCACTGTTCTTATAGGTGAGTGATTACAAAAGATGCAATGGAGGGACTGATAATTACTGCCCTCCTCTACCACTGAAGACTGTGAAGAGTGGAATGCCTYCTAAAATCTGTCTTAAAATACAAAACTTCTGTAATTTGTTTTATTTCCCTTCTCTTTGAGAAACATTTTCCTGATATTCTTCATTTGCTATGGATGACACTGAAAAGAAGAGCTAATTTTTCAGGAAATAATTTGTTTTGTTAAATGAGCAGGCGTATGTAGAAAGTTCTGGGAAAATTTAAGCAAGGCTGTTTAGTATAGAATAAAAGCAATCAGTCTTTAAAATATTATTGGCATCAAAGTTATCTGCTAAAAGACATYTTTTGTCTAATCCCATTGGGCATATATAGAAGAAAAATGGATGGACRCCAAGTGTAAATATTCTTTGAGCATTTCAATGGAAATTCTTCCACATTCTTCCACATCTTCTAAGAACTCACATAGATATCCTTGATGTGTTGTGCCTTTAACCCTGACAAGCTCTGAACAGGGCTTTTCATCATCCTGATATCACTGTATTTTGGGTATATAGAAAACATAAGTTTTTGGTCACATATTCTTGGTATTCTCATTTTTAATTAYTACTTTCAATAGAGAACAATACTTGAATAGTAACTTCAGAATTAAATTTTGCTATGCAGCTCCGGGACCAGGTGTATGATTAGAAACCAGATGATTTCCTTGGTTTAGCTCCATAAAGAAAACCTGTTTCAACCTTACTTGGCAAAAACTCAGCCCACACCCAGTAATAGAAAAAGTTTCTACGTTCATTAAGGCTTTGGCCTTCCTTTAGGACTACTTATAAAAATGCCACACTTACTCTTAAAATTGCCAACAGAAATCAAGAAAGATGCTACAGCAAAATAAAATTACTCATTCAATGACCTTTCAATTGTTTCTGTACTACTGTCTAGGTAAAGGCACGGGATTGTTCTTCTTACATAAATGATTAAAAAGCAAACAGAGCAGACCTTTACATTTTTCTTCCTCCTTGCTCGTCTGCTTCTCAATTTTATTTCAAATTAATAACTTGTTCTGCGCCGTGTGCTGCCATAGTTCAGAACACAATGCTGTTAACCACTTGATCTAGATTTTGAGTCTTAGCTTTCGATTATAAACCTAYRTTCACTTTTTCATTATCTTTCATTWGCCCTTACAGCGTATATGCTTAGCAGGAATTTAACAARGGTAATTTGTCTGATATGTTTGAGTTAACAGAAAAAAGTAAACAATTAGTTCCTCCTCTSTCTTTAGCTGTAAAGGTGTGAGCACATCTGCCCCTTTAGAAGTGAAACACTCTGAAATAGCTCATGAATGACTGAGCAGTTCTACTTTTATCACTATCTTTGTCTCAGCAGCACAGTTCCTTGAGCCTGGAAAGGAGGGCATTTAAAATTGTTTTAACATGGAATTTCTGGTAAGGTCTGCCTTTTAATGCAGCCCACAGACCCATGATGAGAAAGGAGCTGGTGAATTGCTTAGGGCGAGAGCCATAARTTGACAGACTCAAACTCTTTAATGACTGAACTCAAAGGGACTAAAAAAGATATTTTCAGTCAATATTATGATTAGCAGTCTCARGCTCTCACTAAGGGAAAACAAAGGATGAGAGCAATCAGAATAGGATCCACCAGCACCCCCAAATCCTTCTCCCAGGGCTGCTCCATCTGCTCCTCCCCAGCCTGGATTGGTGCCAGGGGCTGCCCTGACCCAGGTGCAAGCACCAGCACTTGGTCTTGTTAAACCTCATGAGATTCCCATGGTCCCACATCAATTCCCTGATTGAAGTTTGCTCTGTGTAAATCCAAGGATCCTTTCTGACTGTGCCAGGGACCAGAGGACAAACTCACACATTCCTTCCCAGACCTCAAATCCATGTGAGCACTTCTGGCTCCCAAGTGCAGTGATCAGTAAATCACTCTGGAGAGCAATTCCGAGGGCTCCTAACAGGAGCTCCTCTGGTGGGCTGCTGGAGTKAGTTAAGAAATAATCGATGACGTTGGCCCGGAATACGATGTCTCATTTTTACACGGAATATTTGTACTTCCCATTTAGATCACACTGTCAAAATGATGGAAGAAATTTAATCAGCCAAAGCAACCAYTGATGTATTAATGAATGAGATCATTAAACACTGTACTTTAGCAAAGATGAACAGTTATTAAAYCTGGTCATTGGACCTAAGGGGTCGATTTAGCTGGTTTAGTGAAGCCATTTGCTTTGCAGTTCCAGAAAAGAGATGTACTTGCTGCAAAATTAGACCTTTCCTAGTGGTTTGTGTTGATCAGGTTTGCCTGATGAGGACATTTAACAGGAAGAGAATTTKTAGGAGTCATCTTCAAAGCCACAGTGTAAACACCAGCAAAGAAAGCAAATKAGTTTTGACACCAGCTCTGACCTTAAATCTTCCCTCCCTGCTTTGCTGTCCCAAACTGCAATTCCTGCRTCACATCAGCACCAGCACCAAACACAGAAAGCAGATGGGTACTTTTTTACATCTGGAAAATTCAAGGCTCAGGGACTCCTCATTGGGTGCCTAACTGTCTAATGGTATTTGACAATGCAAAATGAAAACAGTCTCACTTTTAAAGCACTCAATGCATTATGGGGGGTTATTAGGTATCTAAAGACCTTATCTCAATTTGAACTTAGGATGTGTTCGCTAACAGGAGATATAAAATCATGATTTATGCATCCACTCCTATCTTTGAATTATCTTTCCTGGTAGTATCAGGAAAAATTTTGAACTCATAATACATTTATCAGCTTTTTCTTTTTGGTTACCAATTAAAGTCCTTTTCACTGCTTTTTATTTCATAATTACTTCATTCCCRTTTTAGGAAACTCTACAGAAATGAATAGCACATGATAAAGTGTATATAGATTTTTAATCACTCTTTAGAAGACAGCCTTAATGAGTAAAGCCTTAATTAATTCCCCATGATGATAGAAGTAGTTGACAGAGAAGAYATTTTCTTAATTCCTATGTATGGCTCTCATGACAGGATCAAATTCTTCCCTTGTTCTTTATAGCATGACTAGCAAACTGGGAGTGTGCCAAGAAATAAAAGAATCAAAATAATAATAATTTACGAGGTTTTGAGAAACCCTTCAAGCTGCCAAATTTTTAATGCATTTCCAGAGGATCTGCAGACCAGGATCTGGCCGAGCACACGACTGGGGAAGGAAAGCCCTTGTTTTCACTCACCTTCACTTCCTACCTGAAACCCCAAGATGCAGTGAACTTCTCCCAGTGGCTAATTAATCAGCTTTTAAAAGATATTCCATAAACATTGGGACTAATCAAGCCTGCTTTTCTGTGGATTTGTATCTCATGTTTGAGGAGAGATTCCAGTTGGAACTGGAATTTCTTGTGTTTGCAGGAGGTTTTGTCCATCCAGATTCTCTGGTATGGAGCATTGCACCCAGTAGAGAGGTTTCTTATCAATCACCTCTTTATATAAAGTTTGTAGGCTTTCAGCTCCACTGGAGGTGTTTTCCCCTCTTCCAATTAGTCTAAAACTGGCCAATAATTTGTGCAGAGGAGTGCTGACACACCCATGTGCAGAGCATTTGGCTCTGTCTCATTTCTAGGGTCTCACCAAGGAACTGAGATTGCCCTGAGAACTTCTTACCAGAGGCTCCAAAAGTTTTTCTGTCCCACTTTCTCTCAGCTGGTGCCTTCCATCTYCCATGTGGTGCTGTGGAACCTGACTTGGCCATCATCTTCCTCTGATATTTAAAACAGGGAAAATCCAGCCTTGCTGTGCACGTATTTTTAGGGCTCCTCATCACCACTTGATTGCTTTTATAAAGCACTAAATAATTGGAACTGTGAAGATTTGCCATGAAGTGCCCACAGAGTTTAAGAAACCAGTGACTGTTTTTCTTTTGCCATTTAACACTCCTGGAAAAATGCCAGTGCAGGCCAGATATGAAAAATAATATTYGTAGGAAGAATATAGGAAATCTGTTTAACAGACTTAAAACTTTACAGGAATATGTAATGATAAAAAATGGCAGATCTGATAGAAAATATTGAGGAAAAAATCTGCAGCTGTAAAGCTGATGAATTTATGTTTGTGCATGGATTCTGCAGAAGGTTGTTCGTTCACTAGTAATTCAAATGTTGCAATAAGCAGTTGGCCTGTGTTTCTCCATTCACCTCAGGAATGTAGAGTCTTTAGATTCTACTTCTGGTTCTACCTCTGTACTGTAAAATGCTATGGATTCCCATTTATTTTGGAAGCATGATGGCCTGCATGGTTTTAATGTCTACTTTTGAAATGAATACAAGGACAGTAGARATAAGAAAAAAGGAACTGTGTGGGTAACAGTCATATTTCACTTAATTTTCTTTTCCCATTCACTGTCTGCTCTGATATCAAAATGCACAGTGTGCACATAAATAAGGAATTCCCAGAACACCTCTCCCAACATTTAAGACAGTCAACATTTAACTTTAAAGCACACTGCTAGAAATAATCCACCAATGGGGATTACAAACAGGAGAAGTTAGAGCACTACTTCCCCCTGTATTTGGAAATAAACCACTTAGCTTATTTAGAAAAACATTATGTTTCGGTTACACAGCACCTATGAACAAAAAGATGAGGAGGGATCAGAAAGCCTGTAGAATCAACAGGCAGCAGGAAAATGAGTCTAAATTTAAATGTGTCCAGGTCAGGTTGGATGAGGAGGAGTGATCACAGTGACTCTCCGATGGCTCTTTGTCTCCTGACCTCTGGAATGAGGCAGCTGAAGCAGTTCACTATGAGGGAAAGAGGTCAGGGTAGGGTTTTGGCAGAGAATTCAGGTCAAACGTGWTATTGTATTTTCCCCTTCCCTCTGAGTGAGAGCTGTTATCTCAGATGCRTATCCAAAACTGATTAAAACATTATCATTTAAAGTGACAGCGASAGAGAGAGAAGAGAGGATTTAAGGAGGCTCTATAGGGCATTAGCTGGGCAGAAAGACAAGCAAGGGGGGAAAATGAAGTAGCCTTCATAACCTCCTAAAAAATTGCAGGATTCCAGAATTCTTCTTCAAGTCCTTGGGTAAAAGAGAGTGCAAACTCCCCGCTATCCTGCCCGTGGGCGTATGAGGAYAGAGCCCTCCTCAGGAGGTGTAATCAGAGCACAAAGCACATGAGGGGGAAATAGAGGTGAAAATGGAAGTGTTGGTGCCAGGGACATGTGAAGGGCTCCCCAAAACTCTTCTGCKGGACAAGAAGGGAAAACTGATTAAYGRGAGGTTAATGKGAGGGGAAGCTGATTGATGGGAGGTTTTCAACCTTCCCTTCCCCAGCAAAAGAGAAGGTGAGGAAAATCTCTCATTATTAGAATGAGGAATAGGGTTAAAAGCTAGCAGAACACCTTAGGAAAGGAGTAATTAAATGCATGCAGTTAATTAGACTGCTTCATTTACGAGTTACTAAATAAATGAGGAAAGTAATAGACACCTGTACTGAATAATCTTAAACAAGACTAAAATCAGTGAAATTAAAAAAAGTTAAAGGAATATTTATATCAAAACTAGTGGAAAAGTAATGGACCTATTTGTCACTGAGTTTTGGGAATACTAGCATAAAAAAAGTAAGCATATTGGAAAAGTAGCGAATAATTCCTTATGGATAGTCTTAGAACAGTGGGAATAGTTGACTTAAAAGGAAGAGTTGTTCAGAAYGTTTTGCTTCAAGTGGGATTTTGGGGTGGAAAAAAACCCTGGAAAAATTGCAAAAGTCCCTTTAAGGTTTTAAGATTTATCTTGGCAAACTCACAGGAGGAAACATAAAATGTAGTGATCCATAGCAGGAGGAAATAACTGAGGATATTTGTAGGATTACTCTGTGTGCCTTCTTTCTCTGAGGAGCCCAAGGGCTTAGTATCAAGAAGGAAATGGTGGATAGGGAAGAGTAGGACTCTCATTTTTTAAAAATGGAAATTTGAAACACTTCGGAAAACTCCTAGAGGGAAAAGGAAGCCACGTGCCTTTGTTGAAGTTCTGCGTAGTAAGTTTGAAAATGAGACATAATCTCTAGGTAACTTGGCTGAGGTGTGGCTAGAAAGGTCTTTTCCACATAAAATGTTTGCTTACTGAATGTATATTCACATATATTTGAAGGCAAAGTGTTGTGAAGTCATCATGAGTGCAAGAATCCTGCTAATTGCATAATAAACAGAAATTAGGAAAAGAACAAGGTGACAGCGGAGAGCCTTTTCCTGGTGAAGTCACCATCAATGTTCTGCTTTTTTACTGACATAATGTGAGTAATCTAATAATGTGAGAGAGTGATCTAAATATAAAATGGGTATAATCAGACTAAAACAATAGAAGGGAATTATTTGATACCACTTCAAAAGCTTGATCCCAATCACAAAATTTTTCAGGAAGTCACTCCTGTGGTTCCCCCATCCCCTCATACACTCCAAGATTTTTGATTAGTTTCAAGACGTTTAGATAGGAATATCATGTAATTTTCTGTGCTTCATTGCACTGAGTGGTTTTGTTATGAAGAGAGGGATTACCGTATCTCCCTCTTTTTCACACTTCCCAGGGAAGAGATGTCATCACAAAATACCGACGAATCCCTGATTAATTGGCGCCCTTCGAGGTAATCAGCCCTCCTTACCCCTCACGATTAACTGGCTCTGGTGCTCCACGGCTGCCGCGTCGTTCCTGGCGATGCAGGTGTAATTCCCGTTGTGCAGCAGGGACAGGTTGGAGATCCTCAGGGAGCTGGTGAAGTCGATGTTGTCGATGGTCACGCCCAGGCTGGCGGGGATGGGCCTCCCGTCYTTCTGCCACGTGATGGTGATGGGCAGGTCCCCCGAGACCACCACGCAGGGGATGAAGACCCTCTGGCCGATGGAGAAGCGCGGGAACTCGAAGGGCTGGATGAAAGGAGGGACTGGAACAAAAAGAGGAAAAAGAGGAGCTGTTGAAGTCACGGCCTTGTTTCTGTTCAGCAGGAAAAATCACATTTTTGAAAATACCTTTTCATTTCTTGGCTACCCAATGCATAAGCAGAGACGACAAGCAGGGAATTCCTGGCTGCCACAGACACCTGACATCACTGGCAGAGTCTTGCAAGAGGATCAAGCACCTCTTCCAAAAATCCCACCCCCACCAGCTCGAGGCTCTCCAGGTCTGCCAGCAGCAGCAGTGCCTGGACACTCCRGGAAGAGCTCGGCAGCTTTCAAGCTCGGGTGCGAGTCCTTTCTTAGGTTCACGGAATAAACCTGGAAGAGGCTCCAGCTTGGCTTCTGGGAGTGTGAGCTTCTTTAACTGCTTCTAGCACTTATTTCTTAGTGTTTCAAGTCACAGTTCTCATTCAGATTGCAGGAAGTCTGAGGCATGTACAGTACTTGTAGGACAGCAAATTAAGGTAAAACTGATTTCTAATCAGAGGCACGGTGCAAGGCACAAATGTTCAACTTGGCACTTAATTCCTGCTAAGCATATTTTGCCTGGAAAATCTTTTTTTCTTTCCTTTTTTTTTTATTTTTTCCTGTCTTATTCTGTGTCTGAACCAAAAAAACCGTGAAAGAAATTACCTTCTATCCTATCAGGGAAGAATTCTACTTCTTAAAATAATTTTGTTTTCAGGTATTTTTAATAAAAACAAATGAAACAGAAGGTTAGATTAAATAAACACAGAAACAATAATGGGGGTGCCTTGCTTTCTCCAGTTTGGAACATTTACTAACAATTTGGTAAATTGAGACTCAAATACTTATCCAGAGGAAGGAATCAAAATCTCCTGCCCTTCTCAGGGGAGCACTCCAACAGCCAGGGCATTGATCTCAGACAGATTTTTATCAATCACTCCTGGAAGGGCTGCATAAACAACTTTGCAAGCAGTACTCAAACACTCATTTATCAAAAGAGAAGGTTCCTAGAGGTTATGCAACTCAGATATAGGAGTGCATTTTCCTGCGGCCTGAGAGATCACTTCCACATAATCTGTAGTACATTTGAACAGGAAAGATGGAAGGMTACCCAGAGCAGAACATTTATAGTGATCTATAGGAGCGAACCTCAGAAGCAAATGGAGTTGGTGGCTTTATCTAATTGTATTTCTTTTGTCCTTTCTCCCTTCAGAAATTCTAAGGTTGTGGCTTCCCCAGAGCAGAAAAAAAATCTCTAAAGTGATTGCAGTGTGTGCCCATTGATTTCCTCACCAGTATTTTTCCTCCTCTGCCAGAGTCCTGTTTCTGGGATGCAGGGACAAGTTTTGGTGACCACTACTGTGTTGGCTCAAAGCATTCTCTTTGAACATTGCATATGTTGGTTCCTTCTCCATCAGGAGTAAGAAAGGTTATCAAGCATGGCCAGCAGGTCAAGGGAGGTGATTCTGCCCCTCTGCCCCACTCAGGTGAGACCCCACCTGCAGAGCTGCCCCAGCCCTGGGGCCCAGCACAGGAAGGAYGTGGAGCTGCTGGAGAGAGTCCAGAGGAGGCTCCAGGATGAGCAGAGGGATGGAGCAGCTCTGCTGGGAGGAAAGGCTGGGAGAYTTGGGATTGTTCAGCCTGGAGAAGAGAAGCTTTGGGGTGACYTCATTGTGGCCTTGCAGTGCCTGAAGGAGCTACAGGAAACATGGAGAGAGACAATTYCCAAGGGCTGGAGKGACAGGWCAAGGGGGAATGGCTTCAAACTGACAGAGGGCAGGGTYAGATGGGATATTGGGAAGMAATTCTTCCTTGTGAGGTTGGGGAGGCCCTGGCACGGGTTGCCCAGAGAAGCTGTGGCTGCCCCATCYCTGGAAGTGTCCRAGGCCAGGTTGGACRGGGCTTGGAGSAATKTGGGATAGTGGAAGGTGTCCCTGCCCATGGCAGGGGGTGGAACTGGATYGTCTTTAAGGTCCCTTCCAAAGAAAACCATTCTATGAACCCCTCAAAGGACTAAGGCCTTGCTCAAGTTCAAATGCTCGTGCATATGCACCTCAYGGTGCAAGAGGTTGACCCAAATCTGATATTAGCTCCACGGTTTCCAGCACAGCCATGGTGCCATTTGGTGAGGGGAAGTTATGACCATGCTCAGCTGCCCCAGAGAGGTGACATCAGGCACAGGATAACACAACTCCTCCTTTTCCTCTTTCCCTGGCTTTTCCCAAGAGTGTCTCCCTGCCTGGTTTTGGGAGAAGTGCCACTGCCATCCATTTTTCTCACAGGCTGTAAGATATTTCCTGGCTGCCATTTCTGTAGTCGCTAAAACCTGCCCTGATACATTTTGAAAATCTGGTGGATCAGGCATACAGAAAAAAGAAACTCGGTATAAATTACTGTGTTTATTTGAACTTTGACCACTGGAAATTAACTGCTTGTTCACTTGGGGACTTTTGCTGCCACAAAGTGAGGCAAAATATCTGCTGCCTCTTGGAATTGCCTTAGCCCAGCTAATTCATTCACACGAGATAGCTCAGACTCTTTGTACACCAGCAGAAAAAGGCTGAATTTCTCTTAGCATTTATTGGCAAGCAGTTTGTAATAGAAATGGGAATGAGAAATTATCTGAATGTGTCTGTCAAAAGGTTTTGACACAAACTTTCCCTTGGATGAGTGCGAACAGCTGCTAAATGCCAAGTCTCTCCCTCACTGTGCTGCCCAGCACATTTCTGCCCAAACCCTTCTCTTGGTCTCAGACATCATTAGTGAAAAGATATGCTAAAATTCACAACAGGGTGGCAAATTGCTTCTGTGTTTTCTGCTGAGTGTGTAACAAATTTGAGCCAAACTTTCGGGGATAAAATTATATCAAAAGTCAGACAAAATATTGCTCAAGGATGATTATGTGCATCTTCACTCTGCATCTCCCTGATGAAGAAAACAGGGAGCGAGGTCATTAGGTCACGTTGAAGTGTTTTTCAGAAAGTATTGATTTGCAAGGCTGCATTTACCAACTCTAAAATATAAGTAGCAGCCTGCAGAGCATTTCAGAAATCAGCTAAAATATTTATAGACAGCACATTTTCCTTCTACTGGGGTTTTTAAGACATGGAGGAAACCAAACTTTCTGCTTCATAAAATATAATGTATATTCGACCTGCAGCAGCTTGCAGTCCTGACAAGGAGCTTATTTTCAAAGCCAGYGTGTAATTTAAAATCAGTACTTTAAAGAAAGTAAATAGTCTTGCACCAAATTTGAAGTAGTGAAGAACACTTTTCAATACATTATTCACCACTTTGTGTTGATAAAGGAAGTTTCTGGTGACCTAAAGTAGGAGACAAACTTTCTTCCTGCTGGTTTGAAGAAGGAAAAGATCACCAAAAAAAAATCACTTATTAAAAATGTAAGATGAAGTCCAGCAAATAATTTCTGAAATACAAAAGTTTCCACCTCTATCTATAGCTGCAGTAAAATGTTGAGATAGATCCTTGATGGAAGAAAATATCAAGCTTGATTAACCAGCACATGGAGGCGTTTCTTGCAAAGTAAAGCTGTATCATTGCCAAACAGCACTTAAAAAATAAGAGGGATATACAGTACTTTGAGAGACAAAATTTACAGTAGGACAGATGTATTTAAAATCTGTTTAAAATACTTCAAGTGTGTTTATGTATTTTCCTTCCCTGTACATAGCTTTAGTTTGACCACATTTCAGAGCTTGAATTTGATTTTTTTTGGCAAAATTATGCTATTTTATGTATAAGTTGTTACATCTTACTAGAGAGATGTGTGTGTGTGTGCTTGTGCACATGGAGGGGATGTTTCTGKCTCTACCCACAATGGGCAGAAGAGTGAAAATCTCTGCTTCCTGCACCAAAGTGCCGTGCCTTGGGAATGCTTTATTGATGAGTGCTTGAATTAAGTGTCTGTTTAAGAAGAGGGGCAYGGGCCAGCCTCATTAGTGCTAATACAGGAAGATTTAAATTATGTTTCTGTGCCCTAGCAAGGTCTTCTGTACCTCTGGGAGACTGCTGGGAAGGAGGGCAAGGAGGGCTTCCACGCTGCTCTCCATTAGCGGAGCCACAYCCTTAATTTCTTGCCCTCTGTTCCAGGGGAGCTGTGATGGAGGGAGCTGCTGGGATGATTCACTGAGACAGAGCATCCTGCAGCAGCCTGGTGAGCGTGGTGTTCCTCTCYCGAGGTTCTGCACAGCAAAATGAGAGTCATCCCCTGCTTTATCACTATAAACAGTTCCCTCAYGGCTTTTCCTGCGACAGCACTGGTGCAGGAGCAGTGTCTGCGATATAAAATACTTCTGGCAATGAATATTTATGGCTGATGCAAAATAATAACCACCAAACTATGCGGTGTCTTAGGGCAGCCGTGTGACCTCAAGATTTCATGCACTGGGAGTGCAAAAATCCGAAAGTATTTTGTCTCTGCACAAACCCCAGCCATGGTTTAGCAATTTTTAAGTTTTCACAGCCATCACRGTCCCCAGTCCCCTTCCCTGCCATCCAACACTCACAGGCTCCCCCTGATGCTGTTCTGGGAGCTCCCCCACAAGGAGAGAAGATTTAAGGGTGATTTTATATCACCCTTCTCTTTCCACTGGGTTGATCCTGTAGGGTTTTTTGCAAGCTATGTATCATAAACATTGATTTAAAATTAGACCAGCAGCCTCCAGACCTGCACTGCCACGTGCACACACAGTCTTGCTTTCTGTGTGTATTTATTACATGTCCTAGTACACACTCCCACTGATAGTTCACACTAACTTGGGGCATCAAAGTGCTTAACATTTAAAGAGCTATTTTAATGAATACATGAGAAAGTAATTAAAATACAGTTGACAAAATAAACACAAAAAAAGGCCAAGACCATTCCTTCTTCCAAATCCTACTTAAATAAACCTGCACTGTAAGAGAGAGAAGAGGGCCAGCTTTTGATAAACTTATCCATAATCTACAGATACTCTTCAACTCCTTAACTGAGACTCTTATTCAAGTACTAAGGCTCATTTCACATTTTTTACAAAATTCATAAATAAACACATCCATACAAAGATGTAMATCGTGTTTAAAAGATAGAAGACTGTGCACAAACCCAGGGAGCATTATTTTAGATTAAGGTGAAAAGTTTTATGTTTGTACATATTTATTCCTCATCATGAACACTGGGATAGTGGTGAGACAACGTTAACAGACGTTTYTGGGTGAGCATTTTCTGCAGTGTCAGAGGTGAAGTCATTAGAAGTGAATTGGTGCAAAATAAGACACAGCAGCACCATCCACACGAGATACTCRTGGGAATTTAAAGAATATAAGGTATTTTAATGCAAGGCCAACCTTGAGTTGCTGTTYGTTTTTTCTGGGTCAATCCACTGGCAAAGTTCCATCAGTAGGACAGATAAGATGGACATGAAGCTGAMCTCACACTTGCCATAATCCATGGCTGAAGCATGCACAGATCAGCAAATTGATTGATGACAGAATGCACCACAGTCCTCAAAACCCTGGGAAGACTTCTCCTGATGGTTTTTCCCTTTTGTGCCTGCATATTTTTCACTATCTAAGCCAGCCCTCCCTGAACTGACCTGCAATGCAAATTCCCCAATAGTATTTTAGATATTAGAAAAAGGCAGACAYTTCCCAGGAAAGATGAAGAGCATCTATTCAAACAGTTGCAACATGAACTTATTTAGAAGTAGCCCCCGTCTGGTTTGCTTGTTTTCTAACAAGAAACAAGGCTGGTACAATTCCTTTTCGTGGTTCACCACGGGTGAGGTGCTCACTTTGGTATAARGCACTGAGAACACTTCTAAATCAAGGAGCTCTATAAGCTCTACAAGATCAGAAATAGTTCTTCTGAGCACCACACTTTTTATTTTAATGCTGCTGTACCCTTCCCTCTCAGGGGCTTCTTTTTCAATTAATTCCTGCTGGAGAAGTGTGAATAGCAGCAGGCTGTTTACATGAGAATATGTCCCATGAGACTGATGACAAGAAAATCATCACTTACTACGGATGGCTTTTACTGTAGCTGGGAAAACTATTACTATGAATTGCATAATAAAAAAATGGAGATAATAACTCACTCCTGTTCTTAAAATGCTCTGAGATCTACTGAAATGCTGTAAAAGAGATGATGYCGCTATTATTTTAACATCTTTCCACTTTAATGCGGGGTTTTTTTTCAATGGAAATATGAGACCTACGGATGGGATGAGTAATATAACCTCTTTGTTTGCCAACACTTCCCATTATAAGTCTATTTTCATTTGCTTGCAGTTTGACTTTTGTTTGGGTAGCATTTTTCCAGGCCAGGTGTCTGCCTCAGGCTGAGTCATTTCAGCTGGAAGGTTTCAGCTACAACTCTTTGGCCATTTCCAAGAATAAGGTGGGAAAGTAGGAAAAATAGAGATGTGGTATGTACCAATTCTACCATAAAAGCAAAAAAAAAAGAAAAGGCATTGTGAGAACCTGAGAAGTCCCATGGCCGGCATGGATTTCAAGTTCAACAGGACTGAACTTGGCAGTAGCACCAGATATTCTTGCTGTCCCTRTAAAAACTCATCACAATGGTGCCCAAACTTTGCAGTCTGAGCGAAACCGAGTCAATAAATAAACCAAACCCCCACAGTGATCATATCCTGAGGGGACATTTTCCAGTGACAAACAGGGTCCAAGGAGCAATGAACACATCCTAGCACTGCCTCTCAGTGGCTGAGTCAGTTCYAGCCACCGGGGCAGGTGCAGCCTGCTGAGATTTCAGAAATCTGGGCAGATTTGTCTTCCTAGYGCTTGAACTTGAAGGCTGGGAAAAAGGCTGGGGTGTCTGAAGGGAAAGGCCAGTTTTGAGTCTCGAGAAGAAGGCAAACTGGAAATGAGAACTGAGATGGTACAGACATGGAGGGAAGATTGATTTTGGAAACCAGAGGAGAAAAGCCAGRACTTGGGCAAGGATGAGCTGGAGAAAACTGAGGAGGACAGGTCATTCTGAGAAGAAATGAACAGAAAACCTGCATCTTCTAGGGAATATTCTCCTTAGGGTCTCTGACTCCAACACTCCTCTGCCACTGGCAGATGTCTAAGAACCCCTCTGGCAAACCACGAGATCTGGGCTGAACRCAGAGTGAAAAAACAGTGCTGCTAAGAATAACTCTGCTCTTGGCAAGGACCTATGCAGTATCCTTAGCAAGGCTAATCTCAGCTGCTTCTGAGGATGTCAGTAACTACTGTTCCCACTTTGCRGGAAGGAGAGGAAAAGGGAGTTTGGTTTACTTTTCAAAAAAAAAAAGCTAAAAAGAAAATTACACTTAACATAGACCAAAGCAAAAGATGCTGAAAAGGTAATATTAGAGTTGCAAAGGCAAGTGGTCAGCAGGTATGGAATACAGAAATTAAATATATAAGTACAGTTGTAGTCTCCCTCAGTTATGCATTACAGGGTGGGTAGTTTTCATGGCTTTTTGTCWGAACTCAGAACTGGCCAAATCATTTGTCTAAATACAAAAAAATAATGCCAAGATGGCTCGATTTCCAAAAAGCTCTGTTAGGACTCAGGCATGGTTCCAACAGAGTTCTATCTGCCAAACACAAACCTGCATGTTCTCCTGCCAGCTTATCCACTCAGCTCCCAGCAGCCAGCTTATGGCACTGCTGGCTTCCAAATCCAGGCTTTGGGACAGAGAMAAGGGGCAGGCAAGGGCTGGGGGGAGAGGGCAGGGCAGGACTGACAAGCCACACCTTTGTGGGACAGAGTTCTTTGGAGTCTGGCATAGGTTCTAAGCAGACAAGGGCACCAGTTATTCCTAAAAAATGGGACAACTGATTTCATGTGGTGTYCATTGGATTCTTCTGGTCAGCAGGGCAAAGAAGCAGCAGGTCAGAGGTCAAATGGCACATACGTGCCCATCTCCCAGGCTTTGGCTTTCCCAGAGCCTGCCAGGTGGGAGGCTGCACAGCAAGGCTCTGAAAGCCCCACTCAGGTTCTCTGGCAGCCAGAAGTTCATTTAAAGTTATTGTCAAGAAACATTCTGTTCTCCTATCTGTGACCTCATCATGATTTCTGAAGGATGATTTCACTTTCATTTGGACATTTGTAAATCTCAAAATACTCTACAGGGTGGACAGAGCTCTTGTATTTGATGACATGCTYGTGGTGTTGCATGTCTTTATGTCTTTATCTAAACTTTTAGCAAGTTCCCATTCAAGACAGAACCAGGATGCTTCGTATGCTGGAGCATTTGGAAAGTGGGAAGTAATTTAAAAACTTTGAAAAAAAATTTTTAAAAACCAGTCRTTTGCCTAATGCAGATAAATGCTGCCCCATAGAGCCAAATTCTGCATTCACCTTTGCCACARATCTCTTAGATAAAGCTAATTAAATTACTCGAGTCTGTCTTTCCCAGGGGGCTGCTAAGCTGGGTGATGTGACTGCTCTGAAGAAGGAAACAGAACCCTCAAAAGCAACTGCATTTCAGTGGGAGCAGAGCTTTGAACATGTATATGCTGTATAATAGCAGGTAAACTGGAAAAATTAAGCTATAAGCTTCCGAAATTGAATATACAAAAAAAAAAAGGGTGGATACTTTTAAGTTTGGTCTGTGCCTTATTGCCATTTTTCCTGGTGACCCAGGTGGCTTTYGAAGATGAACACATTGCTTCTGAAACATCTGGATGCCACAGRGATGATAAGCTCCTGAGGAAATAAATAATTATGTCCTCAAAACAGAACATGGAGGGAAAAAAACCCCTAAGTAACAGCTCATTAAGTATCWTCTATCCTGAATCACCCTTCAGGTKACTGGTTTGAGGTCACCCAGGAAGCTTGTGGCAGAACTGGGAGCAAACCACAGGACTTGTGRTATTGAAGATGGATGATAATTCTCCCTCTGTTTCTCTGGAGGAGAAATAAATATACTGATGGTATGAGAAGCTGAACTATAAATAAGGATATTKGAGCACTGATTTTAACTCCCCTTACAATGTCATATTTCAGAGTACTTTCAACCTCCAGTATGCAAGCTGGGCCATATTWTGCATTTCTCGGTATTAAATATAAGTGCCTGAAAACTCATCACATTAACCTTGGAACCTATAAAATGAAAAGGCAACATACRCACATTAAAATTATTTTAAAGCAACAGGTCACTTTTGAGTCCCCAGTAATATGTTAGATAAAGTCAATGTGTAGCTATGGAAAACAATGCATGGCCATCTAAAAATCCACTSTGGCACTGCTGACCTCAAGCTATGACAGCAGAACTTCAATGTTCAGATCTGGCCTACAAATCTCACCTTTGACATTTTGGGCTTAGCAGATGAGGTTATYAACCTCGTTTTCAAATCACAGTGTCTTGTCAAGGATTGAAGCAACTTGGTCTAGTGGGAGGTGTCCCTGCYCATGGCAGGGGGGTGGAACTGGATGATCTTTAAGTTCCTTTCCAACCCAAACCATTCTCTGATTCTGTGATCAACTCTCTGTCACTCCTCAAATGTGCTGCATTGTCTATTAAAGTTATCCAGTGTATCTTCAGTCACTGCTCGAGATTTCAGACCAGCACCTGAATATCCAGAGGTGCAGCAGAACACCATCAAGGAAGTCAAATCATCGACAAAAGCTACAGCTCAATATAAATTGATAGAGGTGGCAATCTGCTTTCTGGGGGAGGAATTGCCAAGTTGGAAACTCTAACCTAATGGAAGAAAAAAGCAGTATTTCACCTGAGATACCAGCTATAGTGACTAATATTGTTTTGATCCCAATGCCTGTGCTGCAAGGATAGACCGCTGGATTTGTTTTGTCTGGCTACATTTGTTTGAAAAATGGTATCTTTTAAGAGGCAGCTTTCACCCCCAGAATTTCCATGGTGGCCTGTTAGTGCAGCAGCAGCACAGTGACTGCTTTGTCATTTAGTTCCTAAACTCTATCCACAGATTGTGATATCATTGTAATGTCAAGCAAAGTACAACATACATGAAAACAAAGGCTGACAGTAGCTTTTAATGCCACAGCATCTGACCAGTGGTGGTCTCAGGTGTGYGACATGTCTTGCCTTTCACAGTCCAAATTGCTCATGTCTTAAAGCTCATTCCCTAAACTCCTGAAAAAAATAGCAATTGCACCACTCCAGATTGATAAGGGCAAAACTAACAGAGCAGAGAGAACTTAATAGATCAGATGTCTATAACAAAGCCATTTTACCTCACTGTTCTCTGCATCTTATCTGAGAATGGATACAAGATTCAACCTTCCTYGCTTTCTCTCCTCTGCCTCCAAAAWAAAAGCCCAGGAAAAGTTTCTAATAACTTCAGGAACAGTGAAATTATACCTCAATTCTTCCCACAAATTCACATGAAGTGCAGTATTTAGTGGCCCCACTGCTCAAAACTAGGTGCTACYGCAATCAGGTTTTCTATCTTTTGTATCCTTATGAATAGGTCTGAACATTGCCAATGTCAGAATAGTCAGGACACAATGCTAAAAAATTCCTATTCTCAATCTATTGCTGCAGTCTTTCAGGGCCATCTGAACATCCTTGTTTTGGACTATTTGAATAGATTTGAAGCACCCTATTAGAATTTCAAGTCACATTTATTTACAGTGTTACCTTTTCTAAGCATGAAGAGCACTCAGATAATCACTWAATAAGAGGAAAGCAAGGTTAATGCTTTTAGTTCCTGTCTCTGCTCCGTGGCAAAAACAGGGACATTAAAATTCTCATCTCGTATTTCAAAAGCTGGAGAGCCAGTGGCTGATGAAAATTTGAAGTCTGTCATCCAAGAGAGAAACAGTCACAAAGAAGTGTAGGTGATTAATTGCCTGATTTAGTTGTGTAGAAAACTTGCTGCCGCAAGGCCCCCRCTTGGAGGCAATAACAACAACAACAGGGCAACACTTTGCCAGCTGAACCAAGGAGGGCAAAAGCCAGGAGAGAACAAGACAGGGTGACCGATCGGCTCCGTGTCGCCATCAAAAACAAACACGAATCCGGATTAACCTCCTCGACCGCCAGCACAATCCCGCGCGCGCCGTTCCGCGAACGACGCGGCGATCRGCCGGGCTCTGCTCCCCCCGGCGCCCCTCACCTTTCACCGTCACGTGCACGCTCTGGCTGGTGGACAGCTGGGGCTGGACGAGGACGTTGCAGGTGTACTCGCCCTCGTCCACCTCCTTCTGCACGTCCGAGAGCTTCAGCGTGCCGTTGTTCTCGAACGCCACTTGGCGGTGGTTGAACGGGAGCAGGTTGGAGTTCTTGTACCACTTGATGGAGTAGTAGGGGTAGCCGATGACCCGGCAGTGGATGTAGGTGTCCCGCCCGGCTATGGCTGTGATGTTCTTCATCGGCCGGATGCTCGCTGGCCCTGGGAAGGCAAAAGGAAACTCTTGAAGACGATTTAAAGGCGCTTTTGCTCGAGGGAACGTGCGTGAATTTTTTCTGGGTATAAAAATGTTAGCGGGTGCGGCTCGCACGACACTTCTTAGCGTTTGACAGATTCCTCCTTTTAAGAGCTACTTAAGCAGTTTCCCTAATCTTGGTGTGCTCTAGTTTTTCCTCACCCTGCAGCACACATGCTAATTTTGTGGGGGTATATATCTGTGTTATCCAACGCTTGCCTGAYAAAATCTTTGCTGCGTTACAAATTAAAAGGCTGAGTGTGATTTAATTAATGCGAAATACTAACACCCATACCAAGCTGGAGTCCTGTTACACATGAGAACACTGACAAAGTTAGCTTTTTATTTGTTACGTACATAAATTATAGTACCATGAGGATGGGTATTATGCCATGTAGAGCCAGAAATTCAAGCTAAAGTTCTGTATACATGAATAATTACAATGAATGTTGGACAAGTAAAGGAAGAAAGGAAAAGAAGGAAACCAAAAAACATGCACAGCAGGACTAAAGCAAAGAGACTGTGGACTAGTAGAGATGAGTACAGGAAAAATAGACCAAAGGACACAAGCCAAAGGGTTCTTCCAACATTTAACCATACCATACACTTTCTAGATGGGGCTGGAGAGGCAGGGTGGGAAAAGAGAGCGGGGGAGAAAAGGAGAGGAAAAAACAGTAAGTCGGTTTCGGCATTCCAAGAATCATCTCATCACATGCAACAATCTTCTTCTCCACTACAATGAGTTATGTGTGTTTTTTTTGAGGAGCTGATTTGACAAGCACCTCTTACGTTTATTCGAGCCTGGTACAGGACGACTCCCGCAGAGTTGTTGGCGGTGCAGCGATAAACTCCCCCGTCCCGGACCTGCGTGTTGGAGATGTTCAGGTAACTGACCACGTTGCCCTCCGAGGTGATGATCTGGCTGATCCGGTGGCTGCCGTCCTTCACRATGGGATCCTCGTCCAGCGTCCAGGTGATGGTGGGCAGGGGAGTCCCCTTCACSTTGCACATCAGGGACACCGGCTCTCCCGGGCTCACCACTTTCTCGCTGAAGGCRGAGATGATTTTGGGAGTTCCGTCTGCCGAGGGAAAGAAAAGCGGGAAAACAGTGCTTATGTGGTGCAAAGCTTGTCCCCTCTATCCTGGAGCCCATCACTTGAGCCAAGATCTTCTTGAGAAGCCATGCAAACAATTGTGCTCCAGGATGTGACTCTAAGWATTGAGAGAGGGAAAYAAATTCTGCCAGTAGAGGACTTCARTGACCCTTYGCTTATGGCCAGTTCCTTTTTCATCTTCTGAGAAACCTGGTACTGGCTCTGCTGTAAAACACTTGAATAGGTGGATCAGGCATCTCCACACCTCTCTGAACTGCTGGGTTGCTGCAGAAAAGTTTTAAAACCATATGCAGCTCATTATAAAAGACATAGATCAAAACCTCAACACGTTTGGAGGTTTTCTTCCCCTGGTAGATTTTAGCTCCTTGGAAAGTTAAGGATGGATCCTGTTGCCAAGAGCCAGGCACAACTTGCATAGGCTAATTTCACACAGCAGTTTAGTCCTGACACACAATGCCCCTTTTAGAAAAGTGTTAAATTAAGCTTTTCTGAATGCAGATTGCCAGTAACAGCAATGGTGCCAGTTTCTTTCTGTGGTTATTTTGTGCTRCAGATAAATATTTCCCTGGATGAGAGCATTCAAAAGCTTTATCTTGCGAACTGTCTCCCAAAATACTCAGCCTCTACCGGGCAAATGAATAAAGAAAATGGATGGACACAGAAATTTTGTAAGCAGGGAGCAGAATTAAATACCCACCTCCCCAGAGAGTTCAGTGGGGTAACACGTAGGAGCCCTGACATCCTGCTATTATTTAGGAACTTCTTTTTGTGGTCATGCAATACATGTTTGTTTTCCTTTGAAAATATTACTTTAAAACAGGGCTGCAAAACTCCCTTGTTTGCCACATGGTAAAAAATATAAGCACTGGCACTCAGAATGCTGAAAGGCCTCAGCATCCTTGGAAGAGCRGTTGATTTTATTTGATTTCATATTTTTTTCCTCTGCTCCCTCTCTCTTTCATTTCTGTCCCATTGGTTATGTGACAGAGTTCAACTTTATTTATTTATTTTCATTCCTGACTCTCTTCCTTTCCTTTGCGGTGCATTAGATGCTGTCACCCCTCAGAAAACAGAACAGCAGCAACACAAAAAAAAGCTTTTTATCCTGAAAGAGAGCTGACACAGGACCAATAAATCCGTGAGCGTGCACACTATGTACCTCTGCCATCCCTCCTCCTCTTTTTTTTTTTGCCTTTTTTAATTCAAGTGACAGGCTTTTTTCGAGATGAAAGCAGACATTATTTTCCCAGTGAGACCTGAGTGTCTTTGAAATCTTCCCTGCTGTGGCTCTCTGATAACCTGCACTCTCCCGACACCGTGATAGATTATCAATATGCTCTTTAGGCTCTCCCAGTCACGGGAGATGGTTGCCGAGGTAACTCGGTCCAGGCAGGTAATCTCTTCTTTTTCTGCAAAGACTCTAAAAATAGTGTCCGTGCCATGCCTGCACCACAGCCTCATTAGCGAACTGCCTCCGTGCAAATTGATAACTTTCCTCACTTGATTACCACGTAGAGCATTGTATCGGTTATTTAGGATGATCTCCAAGCCTTCACCCAAAAAGCCCAACCACAAAAGCTATGCCAAGAAGATGTTTGAATTTTAATAGAGACCTGCTTGGGAATGATTTTTGCTTTCAAATAAATTTTTCTGTTCTATTACGAGCGGAGCACAACAAACCCCACCGACAGTTCACGAGCACCTTCCTTTTTTAAGCTCCGCCGTAAAACGATGGCACCAAAGACGACTTGGGTGTAATTTTGGATACCAGAATTCCTAGAGAGGCAGAGACTGACCTTCCAGGACCACCTGGACGTAGTCTTGGGCTGACATCTTGTCCTTGCGCACGAAGCACTGGTACGCGCCGCCGTCGCTCTTGGCCATGCCGTCCATGATCAGGTTCTCGCGGTTGACCCCGGTGATCCGCACGTTGTTGCCGGGGTTGATGATCTCCCCGTTGCGGTACCAGGACAGCTCCTGGTCCTCGGTTCCCGTCACGCTGCAGGACAAGGACACTTGGCTGCCCACGCTGCTTTTCACTTTCCGCGGGCTGATGGTGGCTTTCAGCGGTTCTGGAGATTCGAGTTGAGATAAGGGGGAGAGAAAGGGAAATAGAGAATATTAAGTATAAATGTGGATTTCTGTGGAAGCAACAAATCAACTCTCAATTAAGGAGAGCAATAAAAATCACACCCATACCCTTTTTAAAAAAACAAACAACAGATGACTCCATTTACTCTAAAAAAACATTTTTGCCACCAACATCCATGACAAAAAGAGTAGAACTATAGGCATAACTTATTCAASACATGATATAATCCCGTGCCCAGATGAACAGTAGAAGCAGATCTGCAAGTAACACCCTTAGTGTTGGGGCCTTCAACATGCCACTACACATGTTTTAGGAGTGCAGGATGTTACTTCACATTAGTTCAGTGTGGACCTTTGAACRTGGTGCATTTCTGAAACTCATCTTCTGGTTTAATTTCCTGTTGAAGGAACCCAATTTACACTTTCCCAAACCACTCCCTGACATGAACAAGTTCAGTAAATGCCAATAACAAGATTAGCTTGCAAGGGTGGAAGATGTTAACACAGGTACACCCATGGATAACCATCAGATCTATCCACGTGGAAGTGTTTTAGTGTGTGGGCTCACCAGATTTTCTGTTTTGGTGTGGGAGGACTACAGTATTTTCAAGGCAGCCTTAAGAAACTATAGGACAGGGGAATGCAAGTTTTACATTGCAGAAAAGGAGGATGAGCAGTATGGAAGAAAAGCCATAAATGCAAATGCAAGGAAAACAATCTTTATCCTGCCACCTAAGAGTTATCAGCATTGCAGAACTCAGGTTTCATCTCATGCTTTGTATACATTGGTTTGACTTCCTCATAAAGATAAGGGATTACTCTCACCACTGATATTATCTCTGACACTAAACACAGACCATCCTATTTCTTCTTTTAGCAGCTGGCATACAAACAGACACACACACGTACACGCACGCTTCTACAAGAAAACATCCTCGGGTAACTCATTCACTTTACTAAACATTTTATAACATGCAAGTTGGAACAAATCTTTGGTGGCCCATTAGGAACAGAGCCCTGGAAAAAACCACACAGTGGCCTCAGACATTCTGGACTACAGCCATGTATGTAACAGACCTTTTCTCTACAATGGTACASAGCAATAATTAATCTGTGCTCATATCCATGTTAAAAGTCACTGGATATCTCTCTGTTTCCTGTAAAAGGACCGCAAAGGCTCAAAACTGTCAAAGATCCATTAATCAAAATAGTCACTCTCAAGGGCATCACCAACATCCCAGAGCMCTGATGGTGCAAGTGAACCACATCCTCCATTGCAGAGGGGGGTAAAACTTCTTTGCCCAACTTTTGATTCCTGCCAATCTGATCCAGAGAACTCCCACTGGCTGTCTGATTGCAGAGTCATTGAGAAAAACACMTCACCAGGCACTGGGGATGCTTTGGGTATCACCAGCAATACAATTACATCATGTCTCTGCAAGTTTTGACTTTGCGTCATACAAGGCAGACAGAATTCAACTCATTTTTGTGAATACATTTAGAACCAAAGCTCCTCAGTTATAACTCATGAATTGCGCATTTTTCATCTCAGTTTTATTTTGCCCAAAAACATTATGGGCAATTATTTTCAAGGATATCTTTATGGCCTGAACTGCTCACAAACTTTTCCCTTTTCAGTTTGCTAGTCATGCTGTCCAGGTGGAAACATTAGTTCACAAAGCATTATTTCTATTCCAGGAAATAATTTTCCTCTTTTTTTTTTTTTTTTAAACAGTAGAATAACACTTTACCAGYGTGGTGCTTCTGAAGTAATAATTATCTTTGTAGAATTTGTGAAACATTCAGAATATTCACACATGAATACTCAGCTGAGGAGAGGTATGAGTATTCAATATTACTGAGGAGCATGAGTCATGGCAATGAGAGTTTGGCAGCTTTATTTATGAGAACATTTGCAATTTCTTTTCCAGCATCCAATTCATGCTTCTAAATTACATATCCTCCATGTGATAAATTATAGAGCTACACTGGAAATTGCATCTATTTGCACTTCTGATCGCTCAATTGGCCAACTAACTCATCTCCACAGAGCCTGCTTTGTGTTGTTCCACAACTTGGAGGAGTTTAATCATTGCTAAGATAAATTAACGAAACAGAAGGTACAGCTGATGCCTAATTCTTCATGTATTTGTAGCTTTGTAGACTGTGAACACCTAGGTATAACTTCTAGTACTTTTCCAGCTTTCTTTTCGCACAGTGAACAAACTCTTACTGATGCAGTCTTGAAATTCTCTTTGGTMTTGCCTTTTAGTGTACCAAGGACATTTTGGTTTTGTGCCATGTATCATAGACATAATAAAGGCAGAGGGGGCTCAAATGGGGCAGAACGTGGGGGAAGATTACCCCACCAACTGCCCCTTTAATTGGATAACAGTTGCTAGATAAACAGACGGCCCAATCTTATAAAACGGCGCGAATCTAATTCCGGGCGCGGTTTTCGCCACGTTGCGTACCTAGAAGCTTTCAAGTGAAGGTTTGCTTTCATATCATCACCCTAACATTGTTTGGGAACATTTTGTTCTATTCTAGGCAACACTGCATGATAAGGCAACAACTTTCCTGACACAAACAGCCGGGCAAGAAGCGGCCTGAGATGTGGAGGCCAACCCATGACTCACGTTTGACGTAGAGGCGCCCGACCATCTCGGCGGTGCCGTAGTTGTTCCACACCTCGCAGACGTAGCTGCCCGAGTCCGAGGGCCGCGTGTTCTCGATGAGCAGCCCCGTGACCGTCTGCCGGAAGCGGCTGTCGGGCTCCCAGGGCACGTTGTCCTTCAGCCAGCGGTACTTTGGTGCGGGGTGCCCCGATGCTTTGCAAGGCAGCTCCACTCGCTGCCCTGCCATGGCTTTGCGGTGGTCAAACCCATCTAGGATAGATGGGGCTGAATTCGCTGGGTCTGAAAGGGAAAACTGCAGTTTTCAGCCAGGGCATTAAAATCGATTCCCTAAACGATATGTCAATATTTTTCCCTCCTGCGTTTTCTGACTCGCCAGCCCAGTGTTTTGGGTGCTGCAGTTTGCTGCTCTGACCCAGCCCCAGCCTCAGCAGCGGTGGCTGGGATCCAGCAGCACATGCTGCTAAAGCAACTCATCCCTACTTGGAAATCCTCTCACTGGATTTTTTCCAGGTGGCAAACGTTTCTCTGGTCATCCTTCATGTTCCCTGTGAGAGGCACRGAGAGCCAGAAATGTGTTGCCTTAACAATTATTGCTACTTCTCCACTAGATTGAAGCCAACACATTGTCCCTTCTTCTCGGGGGTCTGAAGGCTTTGAATTAAAGGAGCAATTTATTCCCTTGTCAGGAGAGAAATGGGCAGAGGCACAGGAATTTCTATCTGCAGTTCTAACTGACAGACGAGCCTTTTCTTCTTCTCTGGAAAAAGAACTTAACATGACAAGACCARCTTACAGCTTAATAGTGCATCTTTCTGTGCTCAATTTGCTGACAACAGCAGCTCTCACTTGTGCAGCACCTGGCATGGATTTCTGTGTCTCACACAAGCCTGGCAGGATTACCAGATGTGCCTGTACCCCACCAGAAATAGTGCTCTGTTTGCAATTTCAAGTTTGAAAACTTTTGGAGACAGAGGCTGACACAATTTACAGTTTTGTGCAGCATGATGGAAGCCCATCCTGGAGCTATTGCAACATAAATACTGAACAATAAATCAGCAAATATTCATCAAAGGATTTTCTCATCACACGCTTTGCTAAGATTTCTGTCTCACAAAAAAATTCCACATGCTGACCAACTCCTATCTGACACACTGATCTCTTTTTGGGTACATCTACATTGTAGTTGCCTGGATGTAGGTGTGATTGCAACAATTCTGGCATTTTCAAGTGGCAATTTAACTTAGCAAACTCAGGTACCCCTCACAGGGCAGCTGCAGCAGGTTCCTGTAAGGAGCTGGAGAGATTAAAGGAACAGTTCATGCTGAATTCAAGCTACTCCAAAAGTAATCAGTACCTGAGCTAGCTGGTTTAAAACTGGYTTGGATATGTCTTCATGAACTGCAGCCACACCTGGGAGGGTACCCATGGGAGCAAATAGCTTAAGGCTATTCAAGTTARACTATCAATCCAGAAACCAAACCTGCGATGTTAAAAAAATGGATGATATAATTGTTTTTGTGAATATCTAGATAAAACCCCCCAAAATGCCAAGTCCAGTGAAAGGTGACAACAGAGGGTTTTTCTGCTCTCTAGGTGCCAGAAAAACCCTGAGCCACCGAAGGCGGAGCCACATTCAGCTTGCTGAGTGCCTCATTAGGAAGGCGTCGGCGGTGGTTAAATGAGTGATTTTGCATGAATCAGTGGCCTCGAGGTCCGTATTTGGCACCAAGATGGGACATATTTYTGAGCTTGCCATGCTGTTTATGTCTGGCTTAGTGAAAGCACAATCTGCCAGGCTGCTATTGGGAAGGCCAATGTCAATTTGACTAATTGATTAGCCAGCTCCTCTCTCGCCCTTCGGGTCATCAKGCATCTCTGTTTCCAGGGCACAGATTCTTTTGTGAGGAATTAACTGAGTAAAACCACAAGCAGGGAAGAAATTACAGCTTCTGGCTCTTGAGGAGGTYACATCTACACAAAATCAATTTTTTCAGTTGAAAGTAATAATTAAATATTTAAATAATAAAAAGCAGAGCTGACTTTGAAAGGTATTGTCTGCGCGTTCCTACTCCAGCAGCGCACCAGACCCTGGGTCCTTTATCCCAGGTTCACTTCCCTTCTCTTYTTCCCTTCCCAAACTGAGCCCTGGCAGGAGCAGCACAGCCTGGAGTCCCAGTTGCAGGACAGCTAAACTGGGACTTGCCCACATACTGAAGAAAACTTCACCCTGCTACTGTAGAGGAGGTTTTCAAAATATATCCAGGTATACATAAGATATGATCYCAGTGACCTGCTTTCTTGCACTCTATACTTATGTATTTAAATGGATGGTAAAAACATTTTTTTGGCTTGTCTCCAGAACAGGCTCCTATTTAGAGTCCTACACTGCACATACTCCAGTTAAGGGAAAAAAAAAAACCACAACWAAAAACCAAACAAAGCACAAAAGGAATCCCAGGATTCACTTGCAATCACCTGCAATTAGGCAAAAAAAAATAACAAAGTAACATAACCCAGTTCCAATGTATGTTTAGACTCTTTTGAACTATTATTTTATTATGCTTTAACAGTAAGCTGCAAATGACTTCTAGCAAGGCCAATGCTGAAATACTGAGGCAAAATSCTGTTCTAAAATATTCTACTTTGAATCTTCTCTGAAGGACAGAAGAAGCAGCTTGTTATGCTTTCAAAATCATAAGAATTTTTCAGAGTGTGGAGGTTAAAAAGCAGTAAAGATTTTGGGAGCTGAGATTCATGGCTGGACAAAATTATTATTGGAAAGCACATTATACTGGATATTAACAATATATTCTGTTGCATGGTATTGGCCTTGGTTTTAATTTTATTTTAAAAATCCATGTGATTTCAAGGATGTTTTCTTGTTCCAGTTGAAATTGGGAACTTCATTTTGGTCACAGGCATATTAATTATTCACTATTTTTGCTAATTTTTTAAA
Source organism: Amblyornis subalaris (assembly GCA_018881555.1). Lineage (NCBI taxonomy): Eukaryota > Metazoa > Chordata > Aves > Passeriformes > Ptilonorhynchidae > Amblyornis > Amblyornis subalaris. The sequence goes on along the minus strand of JACAXG010000136.1, from coordinate 868,408 downwards.
TTTGTTATTATCTGCAGGTTACTTTTCTCACTCTTTCAAAACAATAATAAAGCTTAACTTGTATTAAATGTGGCCAAGAGATATGGGAAGTATCCACCACAAACGATTTAATCCCCAAATAATTGAAGAACAAATATGGATRTAAAAGGCAGAAAAAACTTAGGTTTCATGCAAGTAGACCTTTCACAACTGCGTTCATGGGTTCTCTGATCTCACTTCTGAAAGGACTCACTCTTTTAAATTATAAATTCCAGTAAAGAAAAAGGAAAACCTGTTAAGAGAAATATTAAGAGACAAACTCTGCCCATAATTGCTGCACTTGTTCAGTAGATTAACAGGACTGGAAATCAGCGCCCACTACAGCTCTGATCGAGAATAATWAACCTCATTGAATTAAAAAATCTCGTTACTGCACACAGGTAAAATCTGCTACTTCGATTTGGTCTGTGGAGGAGAACAGAAAAGGCAGCTCCAGACAGAGCACAGCTTTTAGGGTGTTTGTCCTGAATTGCAAACAAGACAGAGCTTTCATTTTCCCCATTTTGCTCAGTGAAACAACCAGAATTTTTCCTGTGGTAACCAAGATACAAGCCTGATTTTATTTATGTTACCACTGGCTCAGCCTTAGCACGATTTCATAGGGAAGCAGACAATATTATGGAGCCAGCTGGAAGGGCAGAATCCTGCCTGTTTTTCTAAGACCCAAGCAGCCAGATTATCATGAAGAAGAATTTCTTCATCCAGCTGAGAAAGCAAAGGCAAGAGTCTTACCCACAGCGAACACCCATCAAAAGGAGAAATTCCTGGATCTGACTGGTAAGTGATTCTAACCTCAACAATCACACTATTTATTTATCATTAGTATATTTAAGTACTGGTCTGTGTGTTCAGAGGGCTCCAAAATACTTCAACARTGACCATTTTGGAGGGGGGCAGGAAGTGTGGTACTAATGGAAAACCTTGTGCTCACCTCTGTCTCCCTTAGGGTGGAGAGCTGAGACCTCACCACTGGAGTTTTATTCTGACAAAAAGGATCAAAAGAGGAAAGGGCAGGGTCAAAAGGAGAACAATCCCACTGGCTGCTAGATTGGGAAAGTCAYTGTACCCTGACTGATCTTTAGGGCAGCTTAATAACGGGAAAAGGAGAAAAAGCAGTGTGGGGCTTTCAGGGGGATGGTGGGAATGTGTTCTGTAGGGCAAGGATACAGAGAGAGTTGGGGATACAGCCTTAGTGAGCTCTGTGGATGTAGGAAAACAKCTCTGGAGTTGCTTATGTGCAAACAAAGGGTGCAGTTACAGGCAAGCAGCAAATGAGGGAGAGGAAGGGGAGGTGGAGAAGTGCTAATCCTACACAGAGTTGTTGCAGAGTAAATTCCAGACCCAGGCCCGGGATTAGCTCCTCCTTCCCATCACCCACAGCTGGCACCACCTCTGAGAAAAAATGCGGAAAAAGTTGSGTTGGTGCAGCACCTCAGTGACAGCCCTGAGTGTCTGGTGACTGTGTGGGGAGCCCAATAGTCCACCACACGCACAGCAACCAGGAGACAATCCAAAATTACAAGGAAAAGTTAAAATAGCCCGTCTACCTCCTCATTTTCCCACCTTTTCCCAGTTAATATGCAAACATTTTCCCTGCACAAGTCTCCTTTTGAAGGGATGAATCCCATCCAGAGTCCTTTTATAAAGTACCCTAAACCTGCTGAAAATCACTGTGCTAAATGCAGGTGCACCCTACAGGCTCTCGGGAAATAGTGAGACAAAGGTGAAAAMCAGATAAAAATTAAAGGATTTTAAAATGGGGCGTTTTATTTTGCAGCAGCTCACAGCTCACCACTTCCATTGGATAGAAACCTGGTTGCTAGTGAATACAAGAACGTGCCTTGCCAGCTGAGCACACTAGAGAGAGACACAAACAACATTTCCTTCAGCAAGATAACACAAAAAGGAGCACCTGATACAAAAAGTCTTGCGCTGTTGCTTTGTCGCGTTTCTCCAGTGTATCTGTGCCTTGTGATACATCGGTAGTTGTACAGTCCATCCTCATTCTGTACGTCTAAAATATACAAGGCTCCCGTGGATGTGATGAGAAATCTAGGTCCTGAAAGACACAAGAATTCGCAGGGTTTAAAATATCTGCAGGGTTTTTTGTGTGTTCTGCCCTCTCACGCAGAGAGATGGGTGAGAGAGGTCCTGGGGATATTTTTTGGCAGGTTTAAAGCTGCCAATTGCAAGCTTGCCAGGTGTACATTGTAAATGCATATAAAGGTATTAATTCATGTATATTTTATCTGCACTCCATGTGCAAAAAGGTAGGGATCTTTAAGGAGAACGTGAGGAACGAAGGAACAAAATGTGYCATGGTCTATGTGACAATTAACAAACAACACACAAGAGGCATCTGCAGAAAAATACAGGGTAAAGAACCAATGCATTGAATGCAGTTTAATTCAATATTGTAGGAGGATCTGATGCCATTCAGCAGCAGAGCTGAGKGGGTTAGAAAAGCAGTGGTGCTGCTCACACCTGCAGTGGCTGCAGGTTCAACAGCAGCAGTGTTAGGAGCAGTCCCACCCCACCCTGCCCAGCRGAGTGACAGGTTTCTAAAACCAAACAAGACTGACAGGCTCATGGTCAGCATTTCTCCCACTGATCACTAAAATAGAAAGTAGTACAGCTTAAATTTTCTTCAAATATAGTTTATTTTATGATTAACTCTAGARTATGTGGAAAATACCACAGTGCCTATGTTCACATGTGCAGCTTTGATCATTTGACACCCGCAGAAGTGCCTCTGTTCTGTTGTGGATGCCCARTCTGAAAGCAAGGACACAAAACCCCCCTAAAGTCCACATGGTACACATTTGCTCTAAAGCACCTCCCATAATTCAATAAATGAAAGTAATGTGTTTGGAATGCAGTGCAAACTTGAGCCTCACCTGGAAAGATTAACTCTGGTTGATATTTCCATTTAAAAAACACTACAGTCAAAGCTGTATTGTGCTTTTCTAAAACTTTTACACTGAGGTAAGTGTTGGTATTTTTTTCTTTTTTATTTCTGCTATATTCCTCTAGTTGCTGGTAGCCCTTCCAGTATATGTACCTGTACCTATGTATTATAAAATATATCAGGCTCCAAAATTAGGGGAGAGAATACACAAAGATGAAACCCATTACGAACTAATATTCAGTAATATGCAGTAAGAAATAAGTCCTTCTATTCAGAGGTCTATTTGAGCAATGACTTTTTAATAATTAAGTGTAGCCAGGATGCTCGCTCACAGATGCATGAGTGGGAAAGCAATCCAAGAGAGAGAAGGAAGAAAGGAAATGGTATCATTACAGAGGCAAATCTCCTTTAAACCATAATATAGAAGAAATTGAAAAAAAAATATTAACAACCATTTAATGTCACAGGACAAGACTGACCCTCAGAGCAGAGAACACTGAACAAAGCAGCATCAGCCCACCTCTCCCACCCTTGTATGCAACCTGAATTATCAAATAACCACACCAGGGTTAAATAAGTGGTGGGGTTGTTTAGCCTGTAGAAAAAGAGGCTCAGGGGTGATGTTATTGCTCTCTATAGTTCCCTGACAGGAGGGGAAAGCCAGGGGGTGTCGGGCTCTGCTCCCGGGGAACAAGGGACAGGACAAGAGGAAACGGCCTCAAGCTGTGCCAGGGAAGGGTCAGGTTGGACATCAAGAGGAATTTCTGCATGGAAAGGGTTTCAGGCMTTGGCAGGGGCTGCCCAGGGAGGTTTGGAGTGCCCATCCCTGGAGGTGTCCAAGGAAGGCCTGGCCATGGCACTCAGTGCTCTGGGCTGRGTGACAAGGTGGGCATCGGGCACAGCTTGGACTCCATGGGCTGGGAGGGCTTTTCCAGCCTCAGGGATTCTGGGATTCTGTGAAAATAAATCCCCATAATGGAGGCATAGAAGGTGTTGAGCTACTTTGTTGATGAAGGAGAAGAGCTGGGCAAGGGAAGGTGTGAAGCAGGAGAGAGAAGGGATGGCAAGAGCTCTCTCCTCAGCCATGAGCAAGACCATACTCCAGCCTAGGTGGATTTACAGATTTACAGGGTAGACAGGTTCTTTCTTATACAGAAGCCATATTTGACCTCATATGCCTCTGAAAATTAACTGGTTGCATGGAGAAGGCTTAGGAACAAAAGTACTGTAGAGTATAATAGGAAAAACACCTGAGTGTCCAAATATTTCAGTTTCACAGCCAGGTGTCTGAAACACTGGAAAAGCTTACATGAAAAAAGGAAAGCTATCTTGCATATTATATTTTAATATGTTGGTTGTAATATTTGGATGAAATTATAGGTAGTATAAGTAGTAGCAATAAGTTAAACCAATGAAATAATACTGAAACTCCTTGAAATAATGTACTGTCCTAGGCTGGGGGTTTCTTCCTTTTCCCTTCACAGCCCCCAGTTACTCAGAACACTGCCTGAGTGTTTACATTGCTCACAAACACTTGTGCCACCCCATCTTCTCATCACATAGTGGTCCTCGCCATCTGTACCCTTGAACAAGGTTTGCCTTTACCCCTAAATTTAGGTTAGGMTATTTAGAATTTTGGTGTGAAAACCACGGGCTGTTCGGTTCACAAGCAGTTTCTGCACTCCTGAAATATTCATAGAGCAAATCTACCTGTGCCACGGAACATGTTACAAGAACCACAGGTAATTGAAGRGCAGTTGTCTCCCTTATGCTCCGCAGGCAGCACGAAATGACAGCTCCGGGAGACGGGAATCGCATTTGAGGGCTTGGCTTGGGCGATGCAGCGAAGACAATCCCTTGCTTTGGTTTCCAGCTGTGTGAGCATCAGCCAGCTCTGCACTCAGAAGCGGGCTCAGAAGTGTTCCTGCCCACAGCAAGGCCTCCCAGCCCTGCCTGCTCCACGCACACACGTCCCCTGCMGCCCGGCCGAGACTCACAGCGGATTTTTCCAGCTGGGATGTGACTCCGGTACCGACCCTTGCCGGGGTGGGTGTCAGCAGAGAGGCTGTGACCACATCACGGTCCCAGGAACACATGAAAAGGTGCTAATGGGGTGGTTGGCACTGTTTTGGTCCCTCCAGTAAATCTGCACACGCTGTGCATTTGTGTCAAGCGAGTGGAACCTGAACAGCTGACAGGCAGAAATGTGCTCCTCCTGTAGCTTTCTTTTTCTGGGGTCCATTTCCACCTTTGCTAAATACACATAATTCCATTTCTGCAGAGGGACACACCGTTGGAGGCTACTGGTATGCACAAGTTTGAGATCAGACAAACCTGGCCAAAGTTTAAAAATAAATTCCTTCCTCTATGCTTTTCTATTTCAGATCATCTGCACAGATTTTCAGGTCCTCTGCGCAGTTTTGAGAGATGATCTRCACGGGGCATCATTAATAATCAAATTTGTCTCTCTTCTCAGGATAAGCAYGAAAAAACTGCCACAGAAATTAAGTTAGAAGGCCAAATTCAGAGCTAACCTTAAAACTGCAGAAAACAGTGCTGGAATCACAACTGGGGTGTGGATTGTGGATTGTGAATTGTGATTGTGGATTGCAGATTGCAGATTGTGGATTGTGGATGAGGATGTGGGGTGGCTGGGTGATGAAAAGAAACAGATTTGTGGGTTATGTCCAGATCTTGTAGTACTGACTGGTATTTGCAAGTGAAGATTTCCCTGCTCAGGCATGGCAGTGAGTTTCCTCAGATGCAGTTACACATCTGGGGCTGTGAGAGCAGACACACTTATTAAAAGCCTGCCACTTAATAAAAGAGGTAGGTGAAAGCTGTGCAGAGCCAAGAAATTGTTCAGTGTTATCTTGCTGTATTTTCTGGAGAAGTTATGAGCACACTCAAGCTATCTCACACTGCTTAGATCATCTTCCTGTTGGAAATTACTCAGGCAATCGTACAATAAAACCTTCACTTAAAGCATTATCTAGAGGTTTTTGCCTCACCCTCTTCAAAGATAACTAAAAGTAAATAGTTATTGCCACACTTCAGATGTTATCCCACATTTCTCACCAACAGACATTGTGTATAATTGCAGGGCTAAAGATTTTCCTTTTCCTCTTTTCTTCTTAACATATTTTGCATACTTATGTAATGCTTTAATAACCAGCCCCTCCTTCTCCTGTGGAAACGTGAGACAGAGAAGATGACAGAGAAATAGAAGGGGAAATGCATGTAATTTCTGTCATCTTCTAAACGGAGAGCATTTTCATTGGAACCGACAGGCTGTCAGCTGTGACAAAGCTGAAGTGTCGAGTGTTCTGCCTTCTGTACTTCAAAAAGTGTTTAGAGATGCAGCAGGATGGGATCTGCAAGCTGCCACTGCCCTGTTGATCCAGGGGAGTGCTTTCTTCTTCAGGCACATTTAATTTCACCGCCCTCACTTTGCTCTAACAAAGTCTAATTTTTTTTGACTCACCTACTTAATAAGCCAAATAAAGATTTTTTTTTTTTTTTTTAATGAAAAATCCTTTCAGTTAAACTGAAGCTTTCTGTTTGTTTGGCTGTTAGCAGGCTTCAAGAGAGGAAGAAAGAGAAACCTCCTTCACAACAATTAAAAAGAACACTGTCAAAATATAGCTTATAATTCCCATTTATTATTCCTCCTCAGCAGTGTTTRTATTAATGCCTTGAATACTTGATTATAATAATTTCAGCATCTGATCTTCAGAGATGTTGAAATCTCTTTTTGGCTTTCAATGTTTGATGCCTTTGAAAGCCTGGTTCGATATTTGGAATATGTGTCTCAGTCAAAGAGTTCAAAGGCTTCCAGGAAATCTCCCTACCTCTTGCCTTGGCAGTGTGGAGGTGCATAGTAAYATACTACTATTTAAAATAGTATTTAAAATTATTTAAAAATAGTATTTAAACCCAAGGCCAGGTTGGATGGGGGATCTGACCAACCTGATTTAGTGGAAGATGTCCCTGCTCATGGAAGGGGGTTGRAACTGGATGGTCTTTAAGGCCTCTTTAAAGCCAAATCATTCTATGATTCTGTGAAAGTTTAAACACCTCACAGAGAATCTCTCTGAGATACACGGATTGATGCACACAAGTCAGAGGAAAAACAGGGAATGGCACCCGTAACTCTCCAACACCCAACATAATACTTAACTTTGCCTCACTGCGAGACTGAAAACAAAATATATAGACCCAAGGGCTAGAAAGACCATTAGAGTAATTCATTTTCACCTTCCACCCTTCTGCCATTAACTCCTGCACAAGTCYGTATCTGGAAGTTACACTGCAGGTTTTTTAAAAACACATTAGTCACGATTAAAGATCTCTTGTAAGCGGAGAGCCTGTGACAGCCCTGGGTAAATTATTCCAATTATTCTCACTTTTGAAAGTTACTGTATTGTTGGGGTCCATCTGGCTTTGCCCCAGTTATTGGATCTTGCTGTGCCTTCATTAAAGATTTCCTCTGCAGTCAGAAATCTTCWGCCCATTTAAGTACTTACAGAACATGAGGAAATTACCTCTTATACCATCTTTCTCCTTAATTAGTTATACAGATTGAACTTCCTAAATCATTTACCGTGAATTATTCACACCTTGAAATATCCCTGTAGTTTTTTTGCTCAACACCTTCACAAGTTTTTGAAGTTCCTTTTCAAGCTTGGATCAGGCACATAAGCTCAGTAATGGTTCTCGTTGTAGTGGATGCAAAATGTCACCATTTTCCTCTGTACAAATTTCTTCCACTTACCCATCCAGTAATTGAACCCATCACTGAAAATTGTGGTCTCCTTTTCAGAGCCATGGACTTAGAGATTTCCACCATCYTGTGGATGTGACCTCTCACCTTTCTCTCCTAAAGCTGAAATTCGTGGTGTGAAAACCTCACTGTTGAAATGAAATCTCTTCCACACACGATCCAAGCTCCCCACACGACTCACCAAGCTGTGTCATCTTTTGCCATTACACCAATGTTGTAACACTTTGCATATTTTGCCAACAGCTTTCCCTAATAAAATTTCATTCCCTAACTGCAACTTTAAATCCATCTGAGATAGCAAACCACTTGGTTTGAAGATAAAGGGTAAGATCCTGAAGGGATGGGTCTCAGTCTCCTGAAGAAAACAAACAGGGAAGAGGTGGAGGAAACTGGGTCACATTTAGGCTTGACCAACCTCAACCAATAGCCAAAATCCCATGACATTTTTGAAACACACCCCTCATTTCCCTATCTGCTGACCAGTGCCCTAAATAACCCACTGACTTCATTAAAGTCGAGCGGCGTTGGCAAATCATGTGTTCACTTCTCTAAGTGAGAAGAGGTCACATTAACAATTATGAAATTGCTCTTATGTAAGGTTTTAATGCTTTCCATTAGACTGTATAATATTAGAGATTAAAATAAAATTTCTGTTTAGGTTTCCTATGTGAAATTGTTCTCATGTTTAATTCATGAGAAGATGCGAACTCTTTCCTGTCGAATTAGCGCATCGTATTCTTGTATGAAAATGAGAATACTTTAAAATCACAATGTTAATTATTCTTTTATCATGCCCTTTTCCCCCCAGCATGCTGGTTAGTCTTTAAATAGGGGTAATGTTACCCTCAAGATGATTTTAAAATATCATATTTGATTTTTACTTTGTTGGAAACACATCTAACAGCGTTATGTTATTGCAGCCTAAATTGGGTTGATCGGAATTAAGAGAACAGATGGCTGCTCTAATCGTGTGCCAAATGATAACACAGAACAAATAAACTTTTGTCAGTGGTACTTGTCACCTCCACTGGAGAGAATTGTTTGTGCTGAGCAAGTTTCCAGTGTGACCTGTGCACCAAAGGGCAGAGACCTCCCCACAGAGCCAAAGGAGAGAAAACCCTATAAATCAGTTTTATGGCACTGCTGCATCACCTTCAAACAAACCAATCTGCTTTTTAGGGCATGGAAAGTGTGCTTGAGCCTGCTTAAGCTGTGCCTTGCAGTCACAGTCCTGGGAATGCTTCTGATACCCAACCCAAAGACTGGATGAGGAAAGGAGAAGCATAGGGAAAGAGGGAGGTAAGGATCTCACTTTTCCAAGCATCACTCACCCAATGTACTCAACCTACATGAGCAACCCAGGCTGCTGCTCACAGTAGGTGGTGCAGATGGTCAAAACATGACTGTGCTCCTTGGAGCAGCACAGCCTCCCCTCTGTGGGATGCCCCCAAGACCACAGGCCCTTCGAGCACAGCCTACAGAGGATAAAACTGATTTTTATGTAGCCCTCGGCTTTGGGGTCTATAAGTAGCGGCTTTGGGGTCTATAAGTAGCATCTTTGGAGCGTGTTCCCCACTGCCTCTCTTCCTGTCTGGGACACGACCTGCAGCTGACCACAAGAGCAGGAGCAGGAGGGAAGCCACAGCACTGCCCTACAGCTCAAGGGCAATGAACTTTCTTCATTAAATACAGACAATTAGCCCTCCCTTGGGTTACCACCTCCACCCTTCAGGCACGCGTTTTGAAGAGCCAAATATTTTTTTGTATTACATGATCTGGTCTTTATCTCTTGTAGATTTGGTTTTGAATACCTGGAGAGGCCACAATGAGGGTGGTTCATTTTCTGGGAGAAAAATCCCGCGGCAAAGCTTCCGAAGTGCCACCATAGTACGATGTTACTCATGAGGAATCAAGGTGTTCGATATTCCCATTTTCCCCTGACACAAGGAATGAAAAGGAAGTGGTTGGCCAAGGTGAAGGAGGCTGCTGTCATGTTCGACCTAATATTCCATGCTTCTCAAAGCTCACAGAGATGTGTCTCTACCATAAGACTGAGCTTGCAGGTCTCAAGTTTTCTTCAGTTCCAAAGCAGCTGGTTTTCCCTTTCCCTTCTGTTTGTTGTTTGTTCTTTGTTGTGGGCTTTTTTCCCCCCAGAATTAAATTTGAGAATTCATAAAGCAAGCCAGCAGCATTACACGAGATTTTTTTCTATTTTATTTAGACACATAATTTGTTTAGACTTCAATAAAAAATAACTGAGTTTATCTCTCTGCAAAGCTCTCTGCAAAGAGCCAGGGACGTTCATAAATATTTCCATTCCTGTGACCTGATATGGTTCCAGTTGTAACATAGATGGATTTGTAACTCTGCAAAATTTATGCAGAACTGACAGCTCAAAGCTAAGATATTATTTCTTCCATCATCATTCTTTACCCTCCCTCACCTCCTCTACCTCAGTCAGGGGTACAAGAAGCACCTGTTTTGGTGGCAGCTCAGTCTGAATCAGAGTATATCATAATTAAATCTGTTTCTAATCAGTCATTGCCCCTCAGTCAGTGGAATTCAGAGTGTGGGAGGTCCATCCCAACCATCACCACCACATCTCTAAAACACCAAGCAAGGTCAGGGAATATTTCTCACTTGATTCTTCAAAGTAGAAAAGGTTAAAGAGGAAAACAGTCAACTTAAAATTGCTGTTATTTYGGCATCTCTATCTCTAAGGAATATCAGGGACCAGCAATATCTTCCTGCATCTTTCCAAACGAAATGGATTTAGAGCAATTTAGATGCTGTGGTGTTTGCTCTGCTCCAAAATGGCTCACTCTTTCATAACTAGAGATTTTGTCGTAATTATAGTTTCCAGATTTCCCTTGATGTTTTGCATGAATTATTACTAGCTAAGACAACAAACCTGCCTATTTCTTGCCTATAGAACTATAAGGTGAATAAAATTGCAAGAGAAAAGGAGACAGAAAGAAAGAAACAGAAATAAAGAAAGGAAAAAGGAAAGAAAATGAGGGGGAAAAAAAACAAAAAAAGGAAATTAAAAGATAATAAATAAATAAAAAAAGACAGAAAGTGGAAGAGGTGACTGGATGAAATGAAGTTCCAATTTTRGCTTTGTAAACTGAGCTGAGAGAGATTATCTGCTGAGTCAGTTACAGCTTTTCCATAGGAACAAGAGTTGTCTTTGCCTGTTGGTTCCTCATGGAGACAGGATGAGGCCTGAGCCCACTGCTCCAAAATCAGGCAGGTCCTGAAAGCTGGTGGTAGCTGCATTCATGGTTTTAGCTGCTTTAAATTCAACGGTAACATGAGCTCATTTGTGTTTCTGTAATCTCAGAATAAAGAGAGTCATATGAGCATTATTCCCTTATATGTGCAGTGCTATCATTTTCTGAGTAAGTTTGGGACTAGGATAATGGCCATTCTGAAAATGAGAGTGTTAGGCAAATTACTCTAATCACAACATATTTTATCTCCCCCCCTGTGTTTCTGAGACTGCAAAAATGTATTTCATTCCAATTGTCCATATCAATTCTATTTATGTTACGTATGCAATCTTCAAGTTTTKTAAAGGAGGAATAAACATGTTGGGTTTGGGTTTGGTTTCGTGTTTGGGTTTTTTTAAATAAAGTATAACTAAATGCTGGAGTTGTGCTTTTGTGTACACAGATTAGGTTATGTTAATTGTCACTATTTTATGATTGAATAGCATAGACCTGACTGATCACATAAAGTTTTTATTTAATTGTTCCCCCTCTTGAYCTTTGATGAATTTATTAGGCATGAGCAGCTACAGTTCTCTACCYACCATTGTTAACTGCCAGTCCTCCAGGATATTAAATAAAACTGCCTTAATCTTTAATACCTCAGTTTTAGGTGATTGGAGTACTTGCACACGTTGCTGCAGAAGCTGCTTTCCTTATTTCAGCTGGGAAGCAAGCAGATAATTTTAAATCACCAGCTAGTTTTAGGGGCTCTGATTAAAGAGGATTCGCCTTTGCCCATGATACATGGAGCTGTCTGGAGGATTAAAATCTTTCTGCTCAGGCTTTTACTGGTGCATCCCACATAAATAAATAGCCTGGAGCTGACCAGTGGCTTAGCACAAATAAACTTCTGCTCTGCTCTTTATATCACYGAGGAACATAACCCACCTCTCCTCCTAGATGCATGTAAATTGAAACACATTTTAAACACAATTTAAGCTTGTTAGTTAAAAGGGAAAACCTCCCTCTCCTGTGGCCTGAACAGCAGCTGGTTTATGCCACCACCATCAAACGTGCACCTTTGAAGTCATTGCATTTCCAGAATATAAACTGTTGTGGACAATATGATCGGAATTAATCACAGCCCTGCCTGCACAGAATTCCAAGTGCCACCGGCAGCAGAATTGTTTCCACTGTAAGTGCAAACAGTCAGTATTATCCTACATTAATTACAGCAGCTGCAAATCTGTGGCCCCAGATGTTTGACCACATTCATTCTGCAGGTAACGGTGAAGGTAATGGAGCATCTCAACCTGAAGGAACAGATTTATGGGAAATCTATAACAGCACCTTCTCCCTTCCATGGAAAGTTCTGTTCAWATCCTCACAAGACACCTGAGCATTCAGAGTTTTTATTTAAGGCATRTTCAGCAGCAGAGACAAAGCTCCACATGGTACATTCTAGTGCAGTATTTTTATCTATTGTTTACTTTGAGAGTGCAAAATTAGGGAAAATTAAACAGGTTAGTTTGGTTTTAGGGTAATGACATGGCAAGGAATTAACATCTTCCTGGCTCGATTTGAAAAAGCAAAACCTATGTTTGGATAAAAAATTATTCAGAATATTCAGTGCAGGAGGAAGTAGCTCCACTAGGAATTAGAGATAAAATAAATAATTTCCCCTGGAGACTCCTGGCCAGCCTACTGGGGAAAAGAATTCAATGTTCAGTGAATAATTTTTAAAAGGAAGAAAAAAAACAACTAATGATGTACATTTCTATCTTTTTGAGCAATACAATAGTGTTAAGTCTATGGAGTCGCTTTTCAACATCTCTATAAAAATATTTTTTAMGATTTCCCCTCACTATACGCATTTTCCCTCTACTTTTCCCTCTCTCCTGCACAGTAATTTTGACTCTCCACAGAATCAGCTATGGCATACGATGGGAGCCTGCTTCTGTCTCTGCTTTGCCCTTCCACACAGGCACCGAGCTCTATGTCGTGCATTTTGTGTATTTAACTGCTTTCAGCTCTCACTATCACTCACACACCTACCATATTTTTAAAAAAAAWTGTCTCCTGACAAGCTGTTCCCACATTTTGGGACTCAGTGCACATTTTCCTCAGGATGGAAACATAAACCCCATCATTTGGTTCCTATTCAGTGTTGCTTCAGAACAATAGTAAGAGCAGAAGTAGGTAAAGACTCTTGTACACCATAAAATGAAACAAAAGAACCCCTGAGGCCCCTGATCCAATGAAATGATCCCATAAAGGAATATTAGAAAAACAATATCTAAGTATTACACAAGTCACATGTATTATCAACATTGCTGGAAGAAAAAAAAATAACTCACACTGATTTTAGATTGAAATAACTGCAAGCAATTCCTGAGAATCTGTTTGCAGACTGAATTCCATCAGCACATGGGGATTTAGCAGACCTCATTTTTTATAGGTTACAAAGTTTTATAATTCTTGCAACTTCTCAATAAACAGAAACACTTTGAACAAGGCTTTCATTATAATAGTGGGAGTAGATGTGGTTATCACACTATTTATTTTCTATTCGCTGACATCTTCGTCAAACTAACTTTATAACAATAAAAAAGGGTTCAGTAAATATAACTTTTCAGCATGGACTAAATTCACTGCGTGATTTATGCTGAGCACCAACTCAAGATTATGAGATATTTCAATTCAACTGCATTTCAAAGATCTATGTGAGATAAAACCGGGAAGGATGTGTAATTTCACACCATCTCATGAAGATGACTGTGATTCTGCACTATTACTTTCCTTAGACTGGAAGCACAAAGAAAATATCATTATAAACACAACAAACATCAGTCCATTTAGAATAAATGTAAGCATTTTAAGGTTTTTTTTATTGCCTTCTCTGAACTGCTCAGAGAATCATGACTTGGAAACCTGTCCAGAATCAGGATCATTATGCAAATATGCCCAAATACATTCCTAAGATAATTTTTATCATTTGCCTATTTTTATGCAATTGGGAAATTGAGGCACAGTGAAGCAAATTGATTTGCCTAACTTTGTCCTGCTTGTTTGTGGCAGATTTGGACATCCTAGCTGTGGGCTCTGAGCATACAAACACCTTTTCTCACTCCTCCCTTTACATGCTGTGCCTGAAGACCTGCCAGACTCCATTCAATCCTCTATGGAGGTACAAAACAAAGGCACAGTTTGAATGTTTAAACTCTGTGTGTGAGTTAAATGTTACTGTTGTTGTTATTTTTCCATTGTCAGTGTTCACCAGTGGGCTGTACCTGTTGTGTTTGCACCAGTGCTCATTTCCTGTGAAGGCCTYGGAATAAATTATTTTTAAAATACAGCCCTTGGCCAGATTAATGTTTCAGGCAGGCTTTGTTAGACATTTTTCCGCTTTTCCTGAGCTTTCCCTGTACTTACAGATGCAATTAGTGCTACAAATGATTTAAAGCATCTATTTTGTTAATGGTTACAGATTTGTTTTCAGGTTGCATTGCAGCATTATTAAGCAACTAGAGCCTATAATGTGTTCTCTTGTATCTTTTAAATGATGAATGTTAAGGCAACAGAGGTGCTTTAGAAAAAAAAAAGAAAAACCACTGCAAACTCATTTTCTAAATAYTCACTTTAGGCTGAAAGTCACACAAAGCATTTTTTCCACTTCTAAAATTTTTTTTTTTCAGGAAGAACAGCATTAGATTACAAAAACCCAACCAGATAAATACGTCCAAGCACACACAGAGCAGCATTGCCTGGACCCTAAGCAGTTTCCCTGAGCAGCCAAACCTCTCTTTCTTTCTCACCACAGGCCATTAAGGAAGATGTGGAGCTACAGAGTGACCTTGTCAGCACCACGTGACGTTGGCACAGATGGCCTTGACCGTGCTAATGACATTTAAATGTAAAGATCTATATAATTGACATTTCTGGCACTCCCAGAAGTTGCAAGCAGCGTAAAGTTGCCCAAACAGGATTGACCTGAGAGAAAWGCCCCCACATGTACGGCACGTTCCGTCCACCCAAGACGTGCAAAGCAACATTCCCAGCACGAGTCAGACACATCCATGACCTCTGGCACAGCTGGGGATGGAGAAGAACAGCCAACAATGGAATCACCACCAGGATCATCCGAAGGAGGCGAAGGGAGATGATTCTCCCYTCTGCTCTGTTCTTGTGAGACCCCATCAAAGTGTGTCCAGTTCTGATGWCCCAACATAAGAAGGACATGGAAGTGTTGGAGCAAGCCCAGAGGAGGCCACACAGTTGATAAGGGGCACCCAGAGCACCTCCCCAGTGAGGACACGAGGAGAAAGTTGGGGCTGCAGAAGAGATAGTTGTGTGGAGACCTCACAGCACCTTCCAGGGTCTGGAGGGAATACAGGAACTGAAGTGACAGGACAAGGAGGAATGGCTTCAATTTGAAAGAGAGGAATTTAGGTTACATATAGGGAATAAATTGTTCCCTGTGAGGGAGGTGAGGCCCTGGCACAGGCTGGCCAGAGAAGCTGTGGCTGCCCCATCCCTGGAAGTGTCCAAGRCCAGGTTGGATGGGGCTTGGAGCAACCTCGGATAGTGGAAGATGTCCCTGCCCAYGGCAGGGAGTGGGACTGGGTGATCTTTAAGGTCCTTTCCAGCCCAAACCGTTCTGTGATTACCACATAAAACACACCCTAAAGCAGAGGAGCATTATGAAACCTGTGAACCCAATATGTGTCTCTTGTGTAAACCATCAGACCTTGGCCTCAAAGGGATTTCAAATCGTGTACCAAGGGTCTGTTCCTCTGACTTGTGCATGTCAGCTGCCTGAAGAGAGATGTGACTCTCTGCACTCAGTGTTTTCAATGCATAACATCTGTAAGTGCTTTTTTTGGACAAATTAATCTAAAGTAAGGATATTCACCCAATTGGCTTCAATGTACTTCTTTCTCCTGAGAAAACACAGCACAGTTGTGACGTTTTACACGAGCATTGAAGAAATGCTGGTGTCACTTAGATAAGAACATTTAAAAATAATTATCCCTATTTTTCCAAACTAGGCAGCAAAAAAAGTAATGAAGAAAAAGCTCTGAACTAAAACTGTTTTTCTTCTCTTTTCCYGATRCTCAGCTTTAATCTGGGCATACTCTTTTATGCAGTCAATGGCTTAGGGATGTGAACAGCCATAAACGAATCTTAAAAAAGAAAATTAACGTAGCCAAATCTGACAGCTGTATGGCATTTATTCTAAGCAACTTCTGCATTGGTCCAATCTCTTGAGCAACTGTTATTTGGGTCAACATTATTGCTTTCATAGTTCACAGTCTTTATCTCCCGGGAGAAAGCCAATTTTTGCTTCACTCCAATCCTCTTAGGCAGAGCCCCAAGAGTCTGTATTGGTGACCTGAGGATTTAAATTCCACACCATGTCCAGGGTTGAAACACACACCATCTCCCTCCCTGGAGCATTTCCATTAAAAAGGTGGGACAACACCTGTAAATTGAGCCTCGTGGACTCTTTYGGTTCTTTGTGGAGCGAAGGGAGCGCTGTACGAAGCAGAGCACGCCGCAGAGCGAAGACCACGGAAGACAGGAGGAAACAAATAAATAAATAATGCCCCAAAGATCCCAAAGTCAATGGAGAGTGTTTAATTTCTTTCTCCCTCTGACAGCAGCACCGGCCCCAGAGCCTGGTCGGGGGCAGCTCGATAATAACGATCCAAGGCTGGTCTTCGATGGAGRCCCAAGAGCTGACAGCTCTTCTGTGCAAACTGACAAGGGCACAAAGAAAGGCTTGAATAATTAATTGTGAATGGTTGGATGGGATCTGATCCTGTGACCAACCTGTTACATCGACTTGCTTTCACCTGATCTTTCAAAATGAGATATTAAAGCTGAAAGTCTTCTACACTTTTTATTTTTAATTATTATTATTACCTGGTTATCTCCTCCTCTGCAGAATGTAGCCTCCATCAGATGATGGGTGGTGAAGGAGAGCCCTGATCTCACTTGGGTGAATAGGACTCTGTACTCCAAGCCTGCTTTTAGTTTCTATTATACAGATGCAGCCATCAAAAGAATTAAAAACAGGGATGGGAAAAGGAAGTGACATCACCAAAAGTAACGACTATTCACTAATTGACTTCTTCCTACCATAAAAAACAAAATCAAAACCCCACCACCTTTCTTACTTGATTTCTGAGTTACTTTTTAGCTCACATTTCCTAGAGCAATTTTCCATTTAAATAGAAACTGCAACCCCCTGAACATTCACAGGCAAGTTATATGATTAACACTATTTCAAGCATAATCTGCATTTATTTGTAATAGAGACATAAYATGGTAAAAGGCATGACTTCAACATTGTCTTTTAGCTCAGATGCTGCTTTCTCAGCAAGCCTCAAGGTCCACTGGCAGAATAATTCTTTGTTTAACTCATTCACCACGTTTGGGTGACAGAATGAGCAGGTACCCAGTAATTTCTGCTTGATAAAGTTCTTTTAATAAGAGAAGCAAAGAGCCCCATTTTAAGCTGGCCAAGGTGTGCAAATGTGTAGCCAAATGCTGATTCTGTATTTGGAAGGAGTATTTGCTGCAGTGAACTGTGGTTACAGTGGTAAACTGCAGCTTGGGAAAATGAGAATCTCTCTGGGATTATTAACAAGTATTTCCTGTGAGACTCAGGCTTCYCTCTCCCCTTATTCAGACAAAATTCTCACAGAGTTTTACTCTGTATAGGAAGACTGACTGGCTAAGGAGGGCATATTTTAAAATAATATTCTGTGGAGAGGCATCACCTCTTTCTTACCAGACTGTATCCTGTGGTTCATATTAGAGTGGCTGTAAAGAAGTATTTCCCAACACTTTTAGGAGCAATATTTCCTTAGACTMTAACCTCCATTAAATATTTATACATTAATCTTTAGTTTTATGTAAGAAAATATCCCACATATGCATGTGTGCACATGCGTGTCCTCATCATGCAGGTGATAAATAATAGAAGGTCCCTCTTTATGGTAAATTATGCATGAGATGTATAATATATGAATTAAAGTTAACAGCGGGAAAAATCATTCACACACAAGAAGCTGGGGGAGGAACTCAAACCTGCCAGAGAGAGGTGGCAAACAATCAACATTTTAGTTCAGACAAACAGATCTGAGGATTTCATAACTGTGCASCTTTCTCTGCTCTGTTTATGGGAATATTTTCTACCAAAGAAACCAGGGGAAAAAAAAAAAAAAAAGAAGTATGAAAAAAAGTAAATATCACTTCACTGAAATTATATTGAAAATTTGGCAGGTTCAGGGAAGAGCTGCAGGAATAATTCAAGAGATGGAAGCCCAGTTTTACAGTGGTCTAAGGAGACAGAGACCTTAAGGTATGAAAAAGGAGCTGACAAAGATGAGGGAGAAGACTTTTAAATTAGCAGGTCAGGACACAGCTTCATACCCTATCAGAAGGCGAAAAGAGAATTGACTGAGAATAAAGAGAAGACAGAAAATTCAAGCAACAGGAAATTCACAAAAATTACCACAGTTCATGCAGAAATTATGAAGTAGATATAGGAACTCTACAGTAAATTCCAGGCAGAAATGTGGAAGGTCAAAACAGTTTAAAAGGATGTTTAGAAAGAAAAGAAAAAATCACAGAAAACATCTGTCTTTCCTACAGGGATTTCCACACAGTGACAAACCTGCACAGAACAAGAATTGCTCTCAACAGGTGCTGACAGCCTGATCCAAGCACCACAGGAACAAACCTTCAAATGATTTGAGACTTGGAGGGATTGGGGTGAGAAATGTGGGTTAGTTTTAGATCCAGATCAGTCTTCCTCCTAATTTCTGAAATTCCTGCTTTCAGTCAGGGTTAGAACCTAATCTATGTGAGAAAATTAGTAGAGGTTCTTATGATTTCCTACTATTTCATTCTTTCAGACTTACAAAAGCATAAATTTTCTTCTCTTTTTCAACTTAAAAGTAATTTTCATGTTAATATAAAGCCRTATTTTGCTCATTTTTTCACACTGATCCACTTCACCTTTTTTTYTGTCAAGTAATCACAGAATGTATGCAAAACCACAATAAAAAACCAAGKGCTTTGTGCTTAATTCCTTTTCTCTAGAGCATCCTTGATGTTTTTAGTGATTATTAATTCCTAGCATTTGCCCTGGATGTGGGAAATTTTAGTTTTGAAATTATTAAATCACTCCTTTATTTTTGGTCATAAATCTGAGAAGGAAAACATTTTGGAATACTGTTTCTAGCTCAAACGTTAAAATTAATTTGAAATTCAGTTTACTATCAATCTCAAGTAAGTGACTGTACAGTGACCATTTTTTTTTTTTTAAATGAGATAGAGATCCATCAATTTGAAGGGATGGAGAAATAGAGGAATATGGWTGTTTTGATGGGACAACTCTGAGCTACCAGTGAGACACAGCCATGAAAGGACCTAATAGGATTCTAAGATAAAACATAAAGCAGCAGCACCATTGAATAARATAAGAGCTCATCTAGGATATCATCTGTAATCCCAGATGATTTTGTTCACATAGGATATCTCAAATAAGAATTAAAAACCAGCTTAGGGAAAAAAAGAAAAGAGAACCTATTTTTCAGAGAAACCTTTAAAAAACTGGTTTATTTCTGCTGCCAAAATAAATGTAGCAATAAATGTGTCAATAACAATATTACAGTAAGTAACAAAATACATATGTTTGGGTGTATATGCCAGGGAGGGAGAATTGCTCAATTTAAAGAGCTTTACCGGAATGAGATTTAATGGCTTTGAGTTATCCATTAATAAAACTTAGTCTAGACAATTGGAGAAGATTAGAAGATTGGAAGGAGGGGAGCCTCCCAAACAGAGCACGGGGAAATCTACTTGTTCCGAGATGGAGCCTGGGGCAGGACTGGCAGTGGCTCTCTAACACAATCTGTGGCTTTGTGAAGCTTTGGGCATTGAATTCAACCAATAAAATTATATTTGTTAAGGTTTCTTGGAACTTATCATATTTTGTTGATTCTACGATTAAGGTCTGGTCATTAATTGTAGAGTTTAGGAAGTTTTCTTCCCCCAGGCTCTTCTCTGATGTATCCATGGTCTTCTGAGAACAGGGCAGGCTGCTTCCCCTTGCTTGGAACAGCAACATTCCAAGGGCAAAGGCTTAGACAAACCTAAAGTGCTCAGCTGGCATCTGTTGTTTGCATGCTCAGGATTATGAACTGGCTCTTAATTTGAGAGAAATAAAGATTTATGTTACCAACCAGACCGGCAAGGTGCACTTGGCTATTCTACTTTTCTCTGTGTCACTTGGAAGTTTATTTATGAGGGCTGTGCTGCCCTGGAGTTTGTAGGATATCAGTTTTCATCCCTCCTCTTCATCGTGTCCTATTGTTCTGAGTTACTTCTTTAGGTTTGTTGTCTCTCAGGGTTTGATTTGTTTTTCTTTTCTAAATTTGGATTCTGTATAGCAAGAGTTTCATGATTAGTTGAGGGAGTGCTTAGGAAGTGCTTTTAGGTTTGTGGGGTTTTTTTGGAGATTAAGAATAGATGTTCTGTGAACTCTTCAGCAGTATRTATTTATGTTCATGGAACTGAACTTGGTGACCCAGGTCACTCTTTTCCTAAGTTCTAATGGAAGCTGCAGTTATTTTTTGCTTTTATGTCCCCGTTCCAACTGAGTTTCTGAAAGTTTCACAGCAGGGAATAAAGCAAAAGATCAATTTTCTTTCTTTCTTGGGAGGTTTTTCTTTTTTTCCTCCCCTGTTCTGTGCAAAAAATCACAAGGACAAAACCCTTCYGGAACTTGGTTGAGGAGCTTCAGTTCCTCACAGGAAAACTGAATGTCTAATTTGACATAGKTCTTGCATTTATTTGCAGTAGGTTAACAGTGATGCACTCTGAAGATGGAAAATGAAACTATTTCGTATTTTTGAAAATAAAATTTTCACATGAAGTCTACGTACAAGGAGGATTATAAAAATCTCTATTCCTGCCTTACATCATGCTTTGCAAAACTACAGGATTTGTCAAAAAAAAAAAAAAAAAAGGCCTGTACACAGTGAAAACCACTGGGTTTTTTTCCAATTTACACCTTGGATACAGGAGCTATTTTTGTCACAGTGTCACTAAAAAAAAKAGCCACCACAACACTTCTGCTGGTCACTGCTCCCAGTACAGGTGCCTCGATTTTSGTTAGCAATGGCTAATGCCACTGCATCTGCTGGAACATGAGATGAAGCAGAAGTTAATGCATCTCATCACCGAAATGTGAGTGTGAACCTCAGGAAAACACAAATACAACAAACCAGAGGTTTGTTATTCAAGTTTTCTTGGAGCTGAAGAGACGCAAAGCACATATAAAATTTATAATATTTATGCAGACAAACCAATAACACCAAGAGTTGGCATGGGTGGTTCTGGAGTTTCGTAAGGGATTCCTGGACAACGCCGGTTGGTTTTGTCTCATATCCCAAAAAAATATTCACAATCATTTCCCTGAGAAGTGAAATCTACAGTGGATCCAGGGAATCTACACGAGGCCTTTCCTCTGGAAGAAGCCACTCTGTCCCTCTCAGAATCATCAGAACAAAGCTGTAAAACATACAAAATGGATGATCATAGAAAGATTTAAATCCTAGAAGGTGCCAGTCAGAATTAATACGTTGTGTCCCAGCAGTCCATGATCTAAACAAGTTGGGGACAATAATGACTCAAAGAGTTCAGTCATCTCCTGCTGATTTTTAAAGACAGAAAAAGGGCTCAACCGTTCACAGGTGGGTGAATAACAGACCACATTCAAAGACAATGCTCCACTTTGCTGATCACTTGGAAAATTCGRAATATTAGAAATGAAAACGTTTTTACCTGTTGCGTACAATCCCGAAGCTCCTTTGTGCTGGCAGCCTGAGTACAGCTCCCCAAACCATTCCCTAGAGGTAATAAAGTACCTGAAAATCCCTCTAATGYTGCTCCTGGCAACAGGGAACATATAAGGTTAAAACTAAGACTGTGAGAGCAAAGCATGCTATGAAATAGTCATAGTGCACACAATTAAGTTGATATCCTGTTGAGGATTATGACTTCTAAAATCTTGTTTTGAGTATTACAAGTCATCTCGAAGCAGAGGCATTCAGAAATCGTTAATATTTTAAATACTCTTGACCTTGGATCTTCTGGAGAAGCCACTGACCTAGTTTGGTCTGGTTTTTCAGCTGCTCCAAGAAGTTTTGTAGCTCAATAGGAAAAGAGAAAAAGCTCCTTCCAGATCTCAGGAGAGAGAAGAGAGAGGCTGTGGACCCTACTTTTAAGGGGTGATAGACACCTACAAGCTGTATCACCTGCCCCTAGAGGAGAAGGACATGAAAGATCTTGCAAATTTTGAAGCCASAAGCAGCAGGAACTGGAAGACAAGCAGCAGGAACTGGAGTCARTTCCTCAACACTCTTCTGGGGGTAACACTGCTTTCATTTTGTGTTCTTTAGTATCAGTCGCGAATTAGGATTTAGCACGTAATTGTAAACAGAATAGGATTCCAGAAGAATGCATAAGTAGCGTTCAAAGCTAAAGTAAAAAATTAAAATTATTGCTTGTCCAGATCAAGTTTACTCCTTAAATCTGACTTTTTGTTTATCTTTCTCCTGGGCACTGGGATTACCTTGACTAAGCCTGCGATTCTGGGATTTCTTTTGAGGGAATTTTTTTTTGCCTATGCTTTGCAGTTCCTGGGTGAGGGGGGGAAAGAATATTGGCATGTGCCAAGCTACTGACTGTGCAGCCTGATCGTTTGCTGGGCATTATTAAAAGCTCCCTGCAACCACTCCAGTGCTGTGCCCTTTACGAGCCATCGGCYGTCAATTCCCACCGTCAGACGCGGTCGCCGGCGCTCTTCCTGAAGCTGCTTCCAAGCCATTAGTCTGATCGAAAAGCTCTGCCTTTCCTTCCCTCCCAAGCGAAAGCAAATCCAGCAGGGCCGTGCTCCTGTGTTCATGTRGTGATTCATTACGCTTCTGAACAGCACTCGTGGTGTTATAAACTCCAAGACGAGTCGGAATCCATTAAATTTTCAGAAATCGTCCCTGTTTAAGGGAACTTTCTCAGAGATGGGCTCACATGTTCATCTCTCTTCTCTCTACCCCTATCCATTATGTATTTAAAAATGCACTTTTTCTGATGTTATGTGCAGAAGAGGTTTGCTGATAGCTGCTTGGAAAAGTAAAATTAAACTGGAATCAGCTAGGCTGTGAGTATCTACCAAACATCCTTTTTTTAAGGAATATATTGTGGTTATTTTGCAMTTCTGTCTGAGCAGGAGTGGATGGGATGACTCCTACAAAACCTTTATCCACAGACTCATGAAATATTTTGCAGGAAAGTGGTAAATGCTTTATATTTGGCTCAGATTGATTCTGGGAACTCAAACTCAGCACSTGTATGATTTTCTGCACAGAGTTATAGCTGAACTGAGGTGTTGATTCTCCTTCCAGCCCAGCCCTCACTCCAAGACCACGCAAAATTACAAACATGAACAGCTCACACAGGAATATCAACAACTATTGAGCTGAAATAGTCAGGACTGGCCACCATATAAATGTGAAAAGCTCAACAACCCACACCTGCTTAATTTCAGCTTGACTAAAAATGCAGGAAACTGAACATTACAAGAATATTCCGATAGAAATTCAGCTCTCAGGCATGTTACCATCTCCTCCTATTGTACAATTGAGCAARGGACCAACTTCTCATTCATTTGTGTGGGCAATGTCTTTCATGTGGTTTCTCATTCTATAATTGGGACATAATGTGTCCAGATTATTTATCTTCACCTGATTGAGAAACCAYAACAAATCCTCACAAAATGAAGAGGTTCTGCAGCAACAAAAGCAGAAAAAAAGTCATTATAAATGCAAGACAGCAAGATAGACAGGTAACTAGAAGATGCACCATTCCCTGCAAATAATTTATAACAAATCATTTATTTATCCAATTTCACTGTTTTTTCTGCTCACAATGCATTACCAAGATCCCAGAGTCCTAGAACTGACTTTTTTCTTGAAATTATTCATGATTTTTCCCCTTTAAAGATAAAAAGGTTTGTCTTCTCCTTTCTTTTCAAAAAGATTTTACGAGGTTTGAAAATTATGTAGACTTAGATTTAAACTAGACAACTTTATTTTGAGCTTTAGAGTGCTGGAAACTATCTAGATCTTAATTTTGTGGCACGATTATTCTTACTACTTTTTTTTTTTTTTTAAGGATGCTTTTCCAAGCTAGATGCTTCAGCAACGTTATGTAMGTAGTTAAGATTTATTCCACTTGGATTTTAAGCAAATCAGGTGTCTAAGTACCATGTATGTCTAAGCCAGTCCTGTTACTGCTTGTCCTATCACTGCAGCCCCTGATGCAAAGTCCCTCTCTGTTGAAAGCTGAAAGCCAGGGATTTTTTTTCCCCTTTTCCTGAAGGCTTTTGCTGTTGGTTTGACCAGAAGCTTGTTTTCTTTACTGAATTCCTTTCCTAATGAGAACAATAAATTCTTCTGCATGTGAACCTTCCCTTGCACGACGGAACGGCCCTGAGAAACCCAACAGTGGGATGCCTTCCCTTCTGTCCTACAGCACAGATATTGTCCTAAAAAATGCAGATTTCAAATAAGCCGGGATTGTTCAGGGAATCCTTTGGAAGGACTGTGGACATTTGGAATATCTCCAGTGAGGGAGACTCCACACC
Organism: Amblyornis subalaris; assembly: GCA_018881555.1. Taxonomy (NCBI): domain Eukaryota; kingdom Metazoa; phylum Chordata; class Aves; order Passeriformes; family Ptilonorhynchidae; genus Amblyornis; species Amblyornis subalaris. Next base: position 843,746 of record JACAXG010000136.1, on the reverse strand, counting down.
CTCTCTGGACAATCTGTTGAGGGACACCCAGGGATGAGGTTTGCACACAGGGACACCCAGGGATGGGGTTTGCACACAGGGACACCCAGGGATGAGGTTTGCACACAGGGACACCCAGGGATGAGGGCCCCTCTCAGCTGGGGCTCCTCTCCAGGCTGAGCAGCCCCAGCTCCCTCAGCCTTTCCCAGGCAGGGAGAGGCTCCAGGCCCTGGATCATCTCCGCAGCCTCTGCTGGCCCTGCTCCAGGAGCTCCCTGTGCTTCCTGTCCTGGGGATCCAGAGCTGGACACAGCACTCCAGAGGTGCCTCCCAGGGCTGGGCAGAGGGGCAGGATCACTCCCTGCTCTGCTGGGAATGCTCTTCCTGATGCACCCCATTCCTATKGGGAACTTTCTTCAGCTGCTCAACATCAGACCTAAATGATGTTCTAGGAGTTACAACACCTGAGTCAGGTGTCGGCATGGGGCAGTGTGGATACAAAATCCCCACATTTTCCCCCCAAACTCACTTATTTAAGCACAACCCATTGTGTAAGCAGCTCTCACAGCTGGACCATGCCATGGAGCACAGAAGAGGCAATGCAGAGCCTGAAACAAAAGGTTCCCCTGCTCTGGAGAGTCYCCTGAGAGCTGCGTAATAAAAATGACAAGGGCCGAAGACCTTTAGCAGATGCTTAATCAGCAATTTCTTTTGTGAAGTAGTGTTAAAATCTGTTGCAGTATTAATGATTCTTGTTCCCCAACAATAGGATAGCTTTAATCCGGCCTATGGCATAAAATACTACTTTTAACATTTTGACTTTCTGTCAGTATTAGAACGCATATTAAATGACATAAAATTCATTATGTGTTGCGATATAAATTAAGGGCAGAACCCGCACAGATCAGCCATCTTGTTCACTGAGATAACAGCACATTCAGAACAATTTCTCACATGATTTTACATTTTTTAATCTACCCTTAGTGCTTTCCTTTTTCAACTACACATACTAAGCTACATATATTTTACAAATATTTTACATTTTTGCCAGCCTTAAAGCCTTTTCCTCAGAAATGCTGCTCATAAAGAGAAGGTGCATAAAACACAYATTAAATTGACATCTGCTACCAAAGGGAAAGAGAAGAGGAAAGGCAGCAGGTCTTCTGAATTTATACAGTCCTCCATAATTTTCATGTATTAGGTACCAAGACAATATAGGTTTATAAAAAACTAACCATTCCTACAACATTTAAAACTCCCAAGGGTCACATTTTTCTAGAACTGGTACCCCAAAATCGCTTTTTTTGTGTGTCATAAAAAGGCTGTCAGGTAGGACAACAATTTTAAAGACTGTATCCTGAAAAGCAGCATTAAAAGTATGTAGCATAAATTGCTTTTATCTCCTTCTGCCAAAAACACCCTCATATTCCAGGTAAATTAACTTGCAGCCAGAGACTGAAAATCTCAGACAAAAATCCACAGTTTTAGCACTGCAACTAGTTAAGCAGAAACACATAAGAAATGGGATGCTGTGGGCACTTCAGAAGCTGAATATTTTAATTAGAGAAGGTTTCACTTTTGGTACAAATATTTCTGAAGCCATTGCACTGGTGGGAAGACTGAAACATTTACATGACACAACTAGACAATCCATTTTGTTGTTGGGAATGAAAATAAAGGAGTTTATTGATTATTGSATTTTGCAAAAGGATCAAGCTAGTATTTATACTGCTTTAAAACATGTCCATCACTATGTCATATTTCCATCCATAAAAGAATTTATGAGGAATTGGAAGAACTTCCTATTTCAGCGCTTAACAGCTGGAATGATCTTCCTGTGGTTTACCAAAGGCTATAGCATTTCACTTCTAATAGTTCTAAACTTGAAATACACACATATAAGTTGCATGTTTCATGCTTGAGGGACTTCAGAGGTGATTTCAGAGCTGGTTTCGGAGCAGGACTGAAACACCWACCAACTAAATGACTTCAGGACTAGCAGTCCTGCACATGAAAGTATTACCCATAGTCTAAGACATCTGCACTTAAACTGCCTTTGAACCAGAACTTGTGCAATTTTGCTGAGCCTGGACATGAGGTTTTGCTGAGTGGGTAAGGATTTTAAATTAGACTCAGCACACATGAACACAGAAGGTTGTTGGCCTGTGCACAAGAACTCAATTGCACAATGCCCAAAGCGCAGGAAAAGCAAGGTCTGGACTACACAGAATGATACAATGGTCTGGGTTGGAAGGGATYTTAAAGCCCATCCAGTTCCACTSCTGCCRTGGGCAGGGACACCTTCCACTATCCCAGGTTGYTCCAAGCCCCGTCCAACCTGGCCTTGGACACTTSCAGGGATGGGGCAGCCACAGCTTCTCTGGGMAACCTGTGCCAGGGCCTCCCCACCCTCACAGTAAAGAATTTCTTCCCAATATCCAATCTAAACCCACTTTCTGTCAGTTTGAAGCCATTCCCCCTTGTCCTGTCACTCYRTCCCTTGGRAATTGTCTCTCTCCATGTTTCCTGTTGGCTCCTTCAGGCACTGCAAGGCCACAATGAGGTCACCCCAAAGCTTCTCCTCTCCAGGCTGAACAATCCCAACTGTCCCAGCCTTTCCTCCCAGCAGAGCTGCTCCATCCCTCTGCTCATCCTGGAGCCTCCTCTGGACTCTCTCCAGCAGCTCCACGTCCTTCCTGTGCTGGGCCCAGAGCTGGGGCAGCTCTGCAGGTGGGGTCTCACCTGAGCGGGGCACAGGGGCAGAATCCCCTCCCTACATGCCAGTTTAGGCAAATATATATATTTTCATTTATGTGTGCKTAAATACGTTTTTGGCAGTAGTGAAGCTCCCCCTTTTCTCCAGTGGCAAGGAGAACTTTGTGATTCACTTGTTTGAAATGGAACCTTTCACTGTGCTCTAAGATATCCAAAGAGCCCTCTTTTGGGCTATTTACACTGAGTGTGTAAAGCTGCATGGCTTCTTTCCAACTCAACAAGTTTTTGCATAATTCTGGGTTCACTTCCATGGTGAAAACGAGTCCTCTAAGCATGTACAAGTCTGCACAGAACTGCACCTACCTAAATGCAGCACTKCACTTGGCATTCCCTGTAATCTCATTCATAATTCCAGCTGACATAACAAGTGTTCCTGGGTTGATGTATTTCTGATTAATGAGGCATTAGTTCTGTATCAGGTAGCAATTTCGGAATAGTCTATTCCCAATGAGTTATGAATATGACTTGATTATTACCATTTGACCTGCTCTTGTGTTTGGGGTGATTTGTGGCTGCATTTTCCCACAGGACCGACCAAATGTCATTGCCTTGGAAAACCACCGCCGTGTTCCAGTAATTAAATGAAGATTAAAAAAAAATTGCACGGTCACCCTGGAATCTGTGCTGGGTATTCAGCAACCTGGAATATTTGTACACTGATTTGCAAGAGAATTTCCTGAATGTGAATGAAAACGAGCAACATAAAAATTCTGCCGGTGTTGACCTAATGCAAAATACAGCTGGTTCTGTCTCCCAGACATTTGGAAACATCAGGTTGTCTTCCTTAGCCCATTTACACGTGGAAGTTAAAGAGCAAAGCAACCATCAGGCACAGTCAGCATGGGCTCACAAAGTCTGTTCTATTCCCAGTCTATGAAATGACCAAACCCCAGTGCCAACCTAAAAAAACCCAAAAACCAATCAACCAACAAACAAACAAACAACATAACCCTTTAACCTTTACATGGGAATCAGACACAGATCATTTATTATCCTGAGACCAACTAAACACTTTACAACTGTCCCAAACTAAAACTTGGCTAAAAGGTCTCTGATAAAGGCTGAAATGAGCAACAATACMTTTATCTACCCCTGGGAAGGAATTCTCCTGGCATCTCCCACTTGCTAGCTGTGACATAAGTTGCCACAATTTTAATGACTTGCTCTGCTTTATCTGATCATGAAGGGAATGGATTTGTTATCCTTTATTTATTATATAATAACAAAATTAACATTATTATCCCATGAGGAAATATTCAGAGTTCTATAGGCTTGAAAAGCAAAGAAGTTTTGAATTATGTGGTCATTTAATGAGATGACTGAGAAATAATACCAATAGCAATCTTGAATCTTTTGTATAATGCCAAGGTACAAAATAGTAGTTGCACATACATTGTCATGTGCTGTCTCTTAAAGAGAAGTCATTCTCCTTTTCAAAACAATGACAGAAGTGAGGGACACCTTTATTTAAAATTCTCTTTGTCCTGTGACTTGCTGTGCCAGGTGCTGCCACACTATTTTTCAGAGTAATCTTTTTCAAAACACTGTGAGAACTTGAGTGCTGACTTGGATGCTACTGAACTTCCCTTTCCTGCCAGTTTGATTACTCCACAACAAAAGACCATCCCTCAATTCACTGCTCTGTTTATTCTGAAGCAGAAGGGCATCAAATGAAAAACTGGCACCCCAGCTCCAGGAAGAGCAAAGTGAACCTCCAAGCTAGAAAGAAACAATTTCMTCAAACACCACTGGGCAGAGCAGGAAAACCATGAAGCCAATTTAAATTCAAACATCTCCAGGGGCAGAGCACATTTTATGGAATTTGTTTGTGACAAGGGGGTCCTGATCATAGAATCACAGAATCACTGAGGCTGGAAAAGCCCTCCAAGGTCATCGAGTCCAAGCTGTGCCCGATGCCCACCTTGCCACCCAGCCCAGAGTGCTGGCCACACACTGCTTGGACACCTCCATGGTTGGGGACTCCAGCACCTCCCTGGGCAGCTCCTTCCAATGCCTGATCACTCTTTCCAGGAAGAAATTCCTCCTAGTATACAACCTGACCCTCCCCTGGCACAGCTTGAGGCCTTTTCCCCTTGTCCTGTCCCTGTTCCCTGGGAGCAGAGCCCGACCCCCCCTGGCTGCCCCCTCCTGTCAGGAGTTGTGGAGAGCCAAAAGGTCCCCCYGAGCCTCCTTTTCTCCAGGCTGAGCCCCTTTCCCAGCTCCCTCAGCCACTCTTCATATGTCTAACTCTCTAGTGAGGGAGTGGAGCCTCTCCATGCCCTGCAAATCACCATCCCCACTGCACAGGACTTCCCAGACTGGGACAGCTCTGTGTGTTGTTCTGAGCTGGCAGAGCAAAATAATACACAACACACCAGCCTGCAGGTCAGTGGCAGAGAGTGGTTTGCATCCTCTGCATTTCCAGTCTAATTTCCTCCTCCCTAGATGATTTTCTGTAATTATTTCTCTGCACTTGTGTGAAGTCTTTCATTAAACCTGAAATACCGAGTAGTGTAGTAAGATGACTGCGGCCACGTGCTCTCCAAAAAATGCAGTTAGCCTGACCTAAAGTTAGGCTATTTTCCACAAACAAAGAGACAAGTAGTTTTCCTTTTTTGTTGTCTGTTTTGTTGTGGKTTTTTTTTGGTAGCAAGGACTGTGCACTTCCACACACATTCAACAGTTTTGCTCCGTGTGCTCTCGAATTCTTTCGCATAAATTAAAATACAGAAACCATTTGCATCTTCCCTCCCATCGCACGGACTGCCCCTTGAACGAGGCAAAACACCGCCGCCTTGGGATAGGGAGCGTGCCCCGGGGGCAGCCAGGAGCAGCGCGGAAAGCAGGGAAAGAGGGAAAGGGATGAGCTTGGGCACGAGACGAGGCGATGAGTAAGGAGCGCTGTCGTTTAACAAGGTGCGCTCCCAGTAATTACAGCGGCACAATTCGATCAGCAAGGACTAAGTGTCTTCATCCGAAAGGGATCAGATGGAATTAGTGCCGATGTAATAAGTGCCATTTGTCACTGTCAGGGGGAGAGGTGTTGACAGGGCCCCCGCCGTCGCCACGGCAATGCGGCAGCGCCGCTTCTCCCGCCGCGGGCTCCCACTCCGGAGGGCTGGGAGGCAGAGGATGCTCTCGGCCGGGGTAACCCAGTCACCCTCTTCCCCACCTGGGTCAGGCAGGATCTCCTAACTCTACTCACGCCAGAATTCCTGGGAATTGATTTGAGGCCGTGGTCCGCACCGCGATGCTCTGCTCAGATGTGCCGTTCCCCAGCCCCAAGCCTGCCTCGGTTTCCCTGCCACCAGCCACCTCGAAGCCACATCCTGGGGGATGTGTCCCTCTGGATCGTGCCACCTTGCTGCCAGCCCTCCTGMAGCCAGCTCCCACACAGGCCCCTCGGCAGGCCGCAAATTCCTGCGTTTTCTGTTGTTTTGACAGCATCCCCACACACCTGCTGGGGGATTTTCTCCCCCAAAACCTTAATGTGAGATTTTGAAACGCTGAAGGCTTTGTGTTGGCCAAAGCRGAGCTGAAAGGTGTCCTGTCCAGGCAGCCACTTTCCACCAGGCAGCTCCATAAAGGGAATTTTCATTGAAAGGAGAAGCTCAGCTTCCCCTGACACCAAAAGTCCACACACAYGCAGCGAGTTATTCACAGGTAGATTACATATATATTGTTACAATGTTTTCCACTGACACGTTCCATGACGTGAAATAAAAAAAGCCAGGTTTGCTGCCAGCAAACGCTAAGTGTGAAATACCACATGAAAGGGAAAAGAGAGATTCTCTTGATCAGATACTCGTAATCAATGCACATAGCCAAAACACAATCTTAATTACTATCAGTGGGTGGAAGTTTCCTGAATGTTAAATTACCTGCAGCAATTATGAACTACTGAGTAACCTGTTTACAGCTTCCTGAAATTATCATCACATAATTTGGCAATCTGCCATATTTTATTTCATTAAAAACTTAATGTACCATAACATAATAGCCATAATAAAGCTGTCAAGATCCACTCATTGCTATTTACTTAGATATCATCTGTTTATTATCTCTCAAAAACAACAGCCAAACAGAAAGGAAACCTGGAAACTCACAGATCACATGAGAAAAGGAGAATATGAAGAGCTCCCTCTTTCTGCTGTACAGTCCCCTCTGTCCCATTTCTTTCACAGTCAAAATCATGCACAGAAAATACCTAATAACCTGTTTTTGAAGACCTTAGCTGCTTCCTAAAGTGTGATGCACATAGATGGGACAAAACATAATTTGTCAGAAGCCAGCAATAATTGCCAGTATTTTCCTCTATATCTAGCATTAGCAATGCCAATAAAATCATCATGATTTTCAAGTTGTCCTCTGGAAGAATTGCTTTTTCTGCTAGGATATYTTTAAAATTAAACACTGAAGCACTTGAGAAAATTGCAGTAGCTGGAACTGGTGCAAAATCGAGGAGTCAGTGACCACGAAATGCAGAACTACAGGGTGAGGAGTTAATCCCTTCAATCAGGGCCCAGCAGCTCCAGCCAAAACGAGGTGAGGCTGTGGCTGTGCTCTTGCCAGGCACTGCTTTCCCTGAGGTTTCATGGAATACAGGTCTGGAAACAGGAGTAATTAGGAGCCAYGTAGAAAGCCAACTGCTCTGCTTTCAGCAGAAGTGTTGATTTCCTTCCCCAGCCACCTTCCCCAGGCCTGACAGGCAGCACACCCACTGAGGTTTTGAAGCAGAAGAAGTGCTAAGAGATGCAGGCTCTGGGAAGAAATCAGGGTGCATTTCCACGTACGGGTGTAGGTGGGACAACAGTGACAACAACAACAGTTTCACGTGTGAGTAGCAAGAGAACAGCACTGACAGAGCTGAGGTACTCGAAAAAAAACCCCACTCTTAGTGGGTTTAATGCACTAATTTCCACCTTGTTMATGACAAATATTCAAGCAGTTTAACCTACTTACACGTATGTTAAAAAATAAACTTACTGAGCAGCACATTAGTTTGTATATTTTGCCCACACGGGATTTTTTTTTTYCCCGGCTTATAAATCAAGGAAATAGATAAAATTCCATTACGTTTGTGCGCATCACCAAGATATTGAAATCGCAATGACAGAGCATTTTATTTGCAAAACATTCGAAGACAATTTCACAAATGGGGCAAATAAACCAAGACACGATGCATTAAGTTCTCAAGTAGTGAGGGATGAATTAACACCACATTTCAGAGCTCATAGGCAGCTAAAAGAAGCATTAGTTGACATTATTTAGGTAATTCACAGTTTTAATCTTCGGGTTTTCAAGCAARGGAAGAACTGCTCAATATTCTCTATTCACAGGCAGTATTTCTCTGAGTTGTAGATTAATGCATCAGATAGAAGGCAATCAACACATACATATGTACTGAAGAAATCTGAAGGGAACCTGTAATAAAATAAAACCCTCGCAGAGAAAAAAAAGAGCACTTTTCATTAAAACAATTCTGCTGACATCATTTTACCCCTGGGTTGGGCATTAACTATAAGAGTGATTTACGGTGAGCATTTCCTCTGCTTACAAGTGCTGCACTACACATATTTCCAAGAGTGAACAGGGAAATGGGTACATTTCCCTCAGTTTCATGCTCAGATCAACTGCTGATGCCATGTCACCTCTAACAGGGAATATCAGCTAAAAAGGAAAAGCAAATACTCGTTTGACTTTCAAATTCACATCCAGATGCACCCTCTCAGAAAAACACCAGTTTTATAACAGTYGTACCAAAACCTCCACACTGCTTCACTTGCACTGCGAGGTCACAGAATCATCAAGGTTGAAAAGACCTCCAAGATCATCGAGTCCAACCTTTGACCAAACACAATCCACACCACTGATTTCTCAGGTTTTTCTAGGTTTTCCCGACTTTTTCTCTGGAGGCACCTGGAAACTACAAAGGAAGGGGGAAGAGCAGAGGCTCTGCTCTTGTCCTCGATTGGAAGCACCCCACAGAGAGACCAAACAACCAGGAACAGCAAAAAAACCCAAGASTTTTGAGTTCTACACCTGAATTAGGGAACAAAATCTGAAAGGTAGAATTTGGRGTTTATGCTACACTAAGTTGTAAGMTGAAATTAGCACAGAAGGGACCCTAACTGCCAGTTCTCAAGAGCCACTGGCATTGCTGGAAYGACTCCAGTTCGGTCAAATGGGTTTGAAATATGAAAAATGGTCTGGTTGCCCTGGAATTAGGCAATGATAGTACCTAATCACAGCTGAATCCAGCGACTTGCTCACAGTTTTGACCTAAAATGAAACATGTTAAACCTGAAACTTAATTGACTCATATTAGAGGCTTCAATTCTCTCCCTCCTTTTAATGCATTTCCTCTTCTGCCTAAATGGACCTGTTGTGATCAGTGTTACTGCATCTGTAAAACGCAAATTTTCTCCCTGTGTCTTTCCTGTAGCTCTCTTCAGGCACTGGAAGGCCACAATTAGGTCACCCCAAAGTTTCTGCTTTCCAGGCGGAGCAATCCCAATTCCTTGAGAGGTTTTCACAACACTTTTTCAAGATTTGTTGTATTATTTTCAGCTCTTTTATTTTTTTTTTTTTTTTTTTTGTTTTTCAACAAAAGATTTGTAACCAACTTATTAAAATGCATCCTCAGAGTGAGTTCAGGAATGATTACATCATCCTGTCCTTCCTGCTGTTATCATTAGAAGGGATGTGCTATCATTACTGCCTGAAGTTTCTAAAAAGGCTTTAAAAGAAGAAAAACAAAACCCCACCACAAAAGCACATCAACACTGCTGAACATGCTTTGGCAATAATTTCAGCTTTTACAAAGGCTTTATTTAATCTGAAACTTGTACTTAAAGGGAAAAAGGCTCAAAATAGTAGCTGCTCACAGCACAGCAGATGGTCCAGACAATAAAAAAAGGCAGAACTATTTGAGGAACGTGAGTTGTTCACTGATACAGAGTTAGCAACTGTGCAATGGAAATGGTATTTCAATGGAATAAACTAATTTGTAAATATATGGATTAATCCTTACTTTTTTTCCTCCTCCTCAAAAAAAAAAAAAAGGGGTGTTCTGAACATGTCCAAATGGTCCATTTTTAAACAGAAATCTGTGTTTCAAAATGCTATTTCATTTTAAAACCTTGGATAAGCACAGTAATTTCTTCAAATATTGTGTGGGGAAAACTTGGAATGATGGACACATTTCAAGCCAGGGTAGTTTCAGATATATGTCCTATGGATACCTTATTGCAGGATGAGAGAAAAGAAACTTTAAGCTGTAGTTTTTCCAGGACATAAAAATTATTTCCTCTTTCAAATGAGTGTTTCATGTAGCCAMGGGAAGGGGGGAAATGATCATGAGAAACAGCAAAATACCTAACTGGGAAATCAGAGTTAAATATTGAAGTTACCTGATTAATAACTTGAGGTTTTATTAGCACACAAAGCTACAATCCATGTCAGTAAATCCTATAAAAATCCACCTCAAGGTGCAAACATTTAGTAATATTTTAAATCTGTAACAGCTGTAGAGTTCACTCATTAAATAATGATACAATCTTCATGTATGGAGTTTCCTACTGTTTCTATTAGTTTAAATAGTAAATTAACTCTTGAACTTTACCACGTTCTTCCTCGCAGTTAAAATAAAGAAAATGTGTTATCTAACCTGAAATACTTTTGGTCACTTCGTGCRCTTTCATTCAGGTCACACAAGAGTCCTTTAAAGATTATTTAGGAGAARGTGGAAGTTGAAGGGAATTTCACCATGAACCACCCCTGGCTTCTGCTTCAGTAGGAAAACAGGATGGGAACTTTTGGACAGACCCAGGAAGCACCACAGAGRTCTCTCCTGCATCCCCACTGCTCTCTCTCGAAAGGCAGGTTCAGAACTTTTGCCTGGAAGCTTTCTTCCATTTTCCAGGCTAAATGTGTTTGGGATCAATTTATATTGATGTTTTCCTTTCCTTTTAGCAGCTTTTCACCCTCTCTGACATTTTCATATTATTTTCTTTAGAGAAGGCAGTCGTTATTTCCCCCTTCCCTGACATATTTAATTCTAATTAATTGAACCAACCACAATCTTCTAGCATTTCTTCCTAAGAAATATTCTTTATCCCTAATTCCTGTCAGCAGGCCTTCTCTACACTTATTCCAGTGTGAATTTACCTCTGTTGATGACCATCCACGAGGAAAATACTCCAAATGAAGTGTTACATTTATTTGCATAATGATACTAATGCTTCCACCTCTGCTGTAGAAATACAACCCCTACCAATCATTCCCTGTGCTGTGGATGGTACTTTCTGGATTTTCTGGATGTCTATCAACCTAGGATATCCAATATCTGGAATTCCCAGGATTTCTGGAGGTAAAAAAAAAAATAAATAATTATTTTTACTGGAATATTATTCCCTATGGAGTTGCATGGCCTTGTCCCATCAGAAGCCTGGAAATTGTTTTCACTTCTTTCTAGTGATTGCCTGTTAGTCACTGGAAAGCATTTTTATTCCTTCTGCAAATCTAAATCCTGGGACAGAAATCACCGACTTCCACGATTTTAAAGGAAACTTCAGTGTTCTCGTGGCTCCCGAGCTTTGGCTGCCAGCTAAAACAAACCATAATTCATGCTGCTAATGAGGAAGCAATCACTGGGACAAAGCATTTCAATGCTTCCACAATAACAGTTACCATTATATGCTAATCGCATTTTAATTGCTRAGCAGCCGCCACCAGAAAAGAACAGGCTACAAAAGCAGGAAATAAAATTCATGAAGCAGAAGCTTCRGTTTCCCTCTTCTCTCCTGTTTAATTTCCATTGGTTACTATCTGACCTGCAGCTGTGAGAGCTACATTAGTTCACAGAAGRCTCAGAGCCCTTGGATCAGGTGATTCTATAAAGAATTAGTCTGACAAATATTTCTTTTTCAGCGAGTCTAAGCCGAAACTTTGGATTTTCACACTCCCAATCAGGTTTGGGGTGGATTAAAAAAATTTTTGCTCCGTATTGCCCTGAGATTAAGGTCTCTAGAGTTGACTATGTCCAACCTGTGCTTGTTATTTCRGCTAAAACACCAAATTAAAGCCCTTCAGGGCAAAGGACCCTGCTGGAGGATGCTCAGGGAAGGTGGTGGAGGAGAGAGGTTGGTTGTCCTCATTGCAGGTGCTGCACCAGGAAAGGTTCAGATTGGACATCAGGAGGAATTTCTCCATGGAAAGGGTTGTTAAATATTGGAAAGTGCTGCCCAGGGAGGTTTGGAGTGCCCATCCCTGGAGGTGTCCAAGGAAGGCCTGGCCATGGCACTCCGTGCCCTGGGCTGGTGACAAGGTGGGCATCGGGCACAGCTTGGACTCAGTGACCTTGGAGGTCTTTTCCAACTTTAATTATTCTGTGCTCCTCTGATTTCACTGAGGGTATTTGGCCTTTGAGTTTCTTATTCCAACTACCCTGAAGGAAATAGTAATAGAATAACTCAGCTATTCCACAGGAAGCAGCAACAGACTGGCAAAGGACAGTCCCAATCAACTAATTGATTTGCCTTTGACCCCTAATTTTGCAATTTTTTATATGTCTCTAGTATGTATTTTTCCAACAGGAGACATTTTTCCGAGCCTCCTTTGCTTTTGCCAATAAAGCCCTCGCTTACAGTAACAGTGTGATTTCTATGGCATTTTCAGGTTCRGTTGTGCTGGAAGAGGACAGAAACAATTACCTCAGCCCCACATCAAAGACCTATTTTTTAATTTCCCCTGTAAGCTGTCCATCCCTCTCTCTCTCTGATTCTTACTGGCATCTAGTGGTACAGTAGGGTTTTCATTTTAAAAAAGCAAATTCTTTACTGGTCAGRATAGGAAAATCCAATGCAGCTCCTGGACTGTAGAGGGTTAAGAGAACTGGAGTTTATGGGTCTGATGGTGTCACTAGGCAACAAGTAACTTGCTGCAGCCAGCTCTTTTCAACCTCCTTGCTTCCTAATGAAGTCTGGTCTGCAGGCTGGTGTAGAGACAATAATAACAAAAAGCAGGTTTGTTCCCTCTTCTTCTCCCTTCCYACCAAGTTAGACAAAACAAACCCCCCCAGTTTCAAGACTGATGCTGGAATTGAAGGTGAAGCATGCCGGAGGTATTAAAAACATAGATTTGTTTTAAGGTAAGGATGATTGTGGAGCTCCTGTGTTTTAGGCATGTTTCAAGAAAGGGCTGTAGCTGTAAGCCCAAAACAAAACAAAACAAAACAAAAAAAAAAACAAAAAAAAACCAAAAATAAAAGAAAATGCCATTTAGCTATTTTGAGTTTTGAGCTTGTAATTACAGAATAGTGCTTTTTCAAAGACCCTTTAAAACACAAATCAAACCATTTTGTGACTTTTTAAATTGGAAATGTAGCTACAGTATGTTTCTGTAGGCTGGCCGATTGTGTCAGGAATGSTTACCTGTTCTAAGGGATTAAAACATGAGCCTGAATTAAACAGGTAATTCTGTACAGTTGTCTTGTAGATATTATATTATTTTCAGTAAAAGAGAAACATTCAAGACACTGTGATAAACTGAAGCAAATSTCATGATAAGTTGTTTTGCAAACCATTTTTTTAACTACACAAAACTTCTTACAAGCAAGGGTAGAGCAAATGACCCTCAAATTCCACAGGAATTTTGCAGTATTTGAATACGATGCAATGAAAATAAATCAGTGCTATGCAATCATCAGGGCATATTTTGTTTTCTGCATTTAAACTAAAAAAATATCACATAGGTCTTTTATTTAAGTGGTCCAAGAGATCACACGTTCCTGCATTCAACACTTTCATTTCTGTATCATAAATCTGAATTCAGCATCTACACAACACCAACATTTGTGACAAGCTGAGCTGTTTGTTTTATTTGCAGGTGGATCCTTGTACATTTGGCAGACTTGATGTGTCACGGCAAGTACAGAAACAGAAGCATATTGCATTATATTGCCAGAACAGCAGCCCTGTGTAGTGTGGAACACACACACAGGATGACCTGTGCCCTCCTAACTTGCAATTGCAGCACATTTTCCCCAGAGGTAAAATTCAGACACACTAAACCTAATTTCACACTTCRTGTAAAACTACTCACTCTGTTGGCCTGGCTGAGATACAACACGGGTTCTTTCTGGTTTTTACAAAGCATATCATGGGTTTAATTAATGTGGCCACTCTCAGAAGAGAGACTGAGAGCTGTTTCCACCGAGCTCCTAATTCTGCACCCTGCTCGGTGTTTCCTGCAGGCTTTGCATTGCAGAGCGAGCTCGGAGCTGCAGGGGTTGTACTGCAAGTAGGTTTTAATTTCTGCAGACAACAAGCCTTATTTCCTCCTTTGGAATAACTTTTCAGACAGGCCTTTCATGCGCTCTGCCTTCCAGGTTCACAGCCCTCCATTCTTGTGCTGCATAAGCAGCAAGTTCTTCATCTTCATCTGCTCCTTACARCAAGTGCCCTCACACACTCTGGAAATTAATTTCAGACACAAAGAAGCTACATGTATTCCCAGACTGGTGATCCCTTTCGACAGGTGGAAAACAAGTAATCATGGAAGCATGGACATASAGAATCATAAAATAGTTTGGGTTGGAAGGGACCTTAAAGATCATGYAGTTCCACCCCTGCCATGGGCAGGGACACCTTCCACTATCCCAGGTTGCTCCAAGCCCCATCCAGCCTGGCCTTGGATGCTTCCAGGGATGGGGCAGCCACAGCTTCTCTGGGCAACCTGTGCCAGGGCCTCCCCACCCTCACAGGGAACAATTTCTTTCTAATATCTAATCTAAACCTACTCTAACCTAATCATGTTCACAGAGAATGAATAATTACACTGATTTAGTAAGGACGAGGTCACACACAACTCTCCAATCTCTTTTTAAGATCAAGGGAGAACACCAAATCAAATTTCTAGGTTCTAGATCAGTCATCCACCTAAAAATCTCGGATAACTCCTTGGGAGAAATCTAGAAAATAAAYCAAACCTTCTTTTTCCAGGGTTAGGTTTCTAATCAAGACAGCTCAGCTCATGCAGGAGTCAGGCCACAGATTTTCAGGGCAGCAGAAAGGCCTTTCCGTGGTCAACAATAAATYTGAGCCCAAGGAGAGCCTATCATAGGAATACAAGACATAAATATCATAAACTGGATGTGCTAGAGCTGTGCTGTGCCAAGGAATGGGGACAGCATCCCACATGCCCCTGCTGGATGAAGAGGTACCTGCTCCAGCAGGGAGAACACCAGAGACCACGGAGCAGGAAAAACTCCATGTTTCAGCCCCAGGGGAAGTGATTTGTGGTCAAAACATCCCCATGTGGACAGCCCAGCTCTCAGTTTTCCTCATAACATTCAAGAGAAGGGGAGGTGCAACCCCTCACACCTCATGCGCCAACTCCACATCCTTCAAAACTCCAGGTTTGAGGATGGAACTGACCCTGGAGAGGAAGGTCCAGCCTATATGTAAATCCCTTACTGGGCACTGGTGCCTGCACAGCAAAAGTTGCAAAGGATGGCAGCGGTTTTTAACCTCCTGCAACATCAGGCAGCTGTGGTTGCTCGTCCTTGTTATCCCTGGGCTGACACTTCAACAGGGACAGCCCCATCCCGCCCTGGGAAGGAAGGGTGGATCAGAGGGATTGTGCCACAGGCTGCTTCATTCGCTCCTCAGCTTAATTAGGAAACAACTGCCTGCTCTTCTCAGCATGTTCCTTTTATCTTGTCTGGCCTGTGAGTGATTTACCCCCCAAAACCCCTTCCCTCTCCCACTCCAGCGCTGGCTCTGAACGCTGATGGGGCACCGTGTGTCACCCCACACACAGCCACCAGTCCCGTGGGACTTCAGATATGGAGATTCCCTGACCCACAAACACCCAGGGACCATCAGTCCTGTCGCCTGGGAGAGCCTCAGGTGCCACGCCGGTGCTGCCCAAATCACAACAAAAAATCTGCAGGCATGCACACCAAAAAATGCAACTCCTGTGCAGCTGGTGGTGAGCAACAACACCAAACCCACCATTTTTAATGGAAAAGGCTAAGGAAAGAGATTTGCTTTTGAAATGCAACATCTCTTGCTTCTCAGAGACCTGCAGTAATTAAGGATAAATAGCAACTTGGATGTATTTTATTTTATTTGCAACACTGAAAGCTTCAATTTTCTTTCACTGAGGAGGAACAATGTGTTTCTTTCCAGTAGGAAGAAAATTGTTCTGTGATTATAATGACATCATGCTGCCTCTCACGGATTGCTGCGAGTCTRAAAGCTTGAAAAAAGGAAGGGCACATGAAGTACAGTACAGCCTTTCAGCTGTTTAAGTACAAATTCCTATACATATGCATGTACAAAAAATTAAGGAGTAAGTGAACTTCTCTTTTTTTTTTTTTCTTTCACTCTGAACTCTCTTTCCCTTAGCTAAAACACTTATAAAAATTGGGATTGGAAGAAATGTATRTGATTTTCAGTTTGATTTTCCTCTGTAAAGGAGCAATAAGCTAAAATGAGGATTCAAATACCTTTGGCAGCAAAAGAGACTCTTAGTTATGTTCAAATTTTAAAGCGTAATTTCACTGCCATATTTTTTTTCACATTTTATACTAAAAAGTATTTGATTACTCTYAGTCCAAGTTATGGTATAATGAGTGAAAACTGCTTTTATGTCACTTGTGGAATTAAAATACTAAAGTGACAAAGCATGAATTTGTTTCCAACAATTTAAGTCTGCGCCACGGAAAATTAGAATTGCTACATTCAACTCTGCTTYGTGGCTGAGCAGTAACATTAGTAAAGTCTATTTACATCTCAGGGTCTTTGGGRCCAAGACCATAATACTCATATATTTTGGGTCCTATTTAATGTAAAACAGTGGCCGTTCATAACTTTTGCCAAAAAATGGTTGCTGGATGCTGCCAATCCTCACCTTGGAGAGTACAGGGAGACCACTCACAGGGAAACCTCAGTGGTGCATGGACCAACCTTGTTCTGCCTCCTCCCCTTCTGCAGCCAGAGCTGTTTTAGGACCCTCTGAGGTCACCTGCCCCCTTTCTTCCACCTCTCATCACTTCTTGTGATTCAGATCCCTCATCCTTAGAGCAGCACAATTCAGTTCTGCTTGCTTTACTGCCGCGCCTAAAGCTCCCTCCAAGCTATGGCAACACACAAAGGAGTGAGTGCTTTGAGCTCTTTTTTTCCTGGGAGTCTGGCAGCCTTGTTGTCATTCTCAAACTTGGAGCATAAAACTCCCTTACAAAAGGCTGAAGCAAAGCCCCAGCCACTGAGGAATTGCTGGATGTCATTACCGCAAACATCCCTGCAGAAAGCAGCACGCTGCTCCTTTGCACATCACTGTTATTTGGGAAATGCTTTTATTACAGAGAAATGGAACGGTACATATGTATTTCGTGAAGCTCTGCTTATGCAGTACCAAAGAGATTACTTTCATGACTGGAATTTTAATATTTGTAAGGGGGGGAAAAAAAAAAAAGAAAAAAAAAAAGAGTTTTGTCTGGTAGTAGCTGGCTAACACTTGTGGATAAAGGAAAATGGATCCACACAGATCCCTGAGAGCATGGGAAGGTTGTTATTATTGGCCAAAAAGTGGTTTTACAGAATTCATAATGCAAAGACACACTTTGCTTCTTTATTTCAATTTCTACCACGAGTTTTACAGCTGCACAGACTGTCCTGGTAGGAATCCCAGACATGCCATAAGATACTCTCTGAGCTCACCTTCATTTTCTAGTTCCCCCTTGCCCAAACTCAGAAATCTGCCAGGGAGAATTCAAGTTTTATAAACTGCAATGCAAATGCAGCATTCTATTGTTAAGGCTGAGAGAATTGRGATTGTTCAGCCTGGAAAGGAGAAGCCTTTGAGATAGCCTCATTGTGGCCTTCCAGGACCTTAAGGAGCTGATAAGAAAGGTGGAGAGAGACTATTGACAAGGGATGGAGTGACAGGACAAGGGGGAATGCCTTCACACTGACAGAGAGCAGGGTTAGATGGGATATTGGGAAGAAATCCTTCCCTGGGAGGGTGGGGAGGCACAGGTTTCCCAGAGAAGCTGTGGCTGCCCCATCCCTGGAAGTGTCCAAGGCYAGGTTGAATGGGATGATCTTTAAGGTCCCTTCCAACCCAAACCATTCTGGGATTCTGTGATTGTTCAAACCAGGGGGGAGCTGAGGAAGCAGTGACTGATAAAACCYTACAGGCAGTTTCAAGTCCCTTACCCATGTCAGTGGATCCCAACTGAGCTGGTGTCACTGGGGGCGAGCAGCTACCCCTCAAACCACCAAGAAATGAATTATTTATCTGTGACACCTAAGAAATAACCCAGAAACAGATCTGAACTGACACAAAACCGGGAAAAACTGGCATTGCATTTTCCAACCAAGCAAGCAGGAACCTACAACTCCATCAGCCATTTGAGATCCCAAATCCTGCTCAAGCAAAATACACATCCAAGGCAGCTGGAKACTTAGAGGAGCACAGAGAGGCTGAATGAGGAGGGAAAGTCAGACTCTTCTCACCAGGATGAGGTGTGAGGACACCGGTCTGGCTGCATCTGCAGCTGGTTCTTATAAATCAGCCCAGGCCATAAYCAAACCCTGAACTTGCAAATCAAACACTCCCAAGTGCTGCTGTGCGTTTTCAGTCCTGCTTCTGGCTGCCACGGCTGCTGGGGTTGTGATTTAGGGCTTAGTTTGCTCATCTTCCAAGGGCAAGTTGCCTCTGAATTAGTGGTGCTGGAAAACACAGGATTTATCCCTCACCTGCTCTGAGGACCTGACGAAAACGAACAGGGAAAGGAATTGTTCGAATGTGTGAACTCCTTACAGGCACCAACGTAAATACATATTCTCAAATGGTATTTCTGCAACCTGTCCTACAAATATCCACATTCAGAGCGTGGCCATCTGCAAAGAGTGTGATAAAAAAATTCCTGGAACAGTTTCCTGATGGTCCTGACAGGCACGAAATTTCCTAGCAAACTGGAGAGAACATACCTCAAACTATTAAATTATATCAGCTTTTCTGTCCACTGTTGCAAGCACAGAAGGAAAGAAAAAAAATAATAAATCACCTCAAGAAGCTCTTCCTGGCAATGACTCCCACTAGTTTTTTCTCATCTGCAGCTCAGGCTGTGGCATCCAATGGACTGAGATCAATCAGCCCGCTGAGATCTGCCTCCAGGATCCCAGAACATCTATTCCTGAAATCAGATTTTTGAAAGCAGATCCAGCACTCTGTGCCTTCCTGCTGAGCCACTGCAGAACCATTTCAATTTGGTGCACATTTTTATCAACACGGTGGCTTTTCTGTTCCTCCAGAGTGTACCCTTGGTTTCAAAATAAAGCTGAATCTGTACTGAAATGCAGATGCTGAAGGTAAARTGCATAAAAACAAAGCACAATTTTTAAAAAACTAAAACCTACTTMAAATAAAGCAAATTACTCAACTCATAAAACTACCCAAATTCACTGTATTTCTGAGGTTTTTATTGTAAACTACCATACCACAATTCAAATTCCAATCAAGACCGTTAAACCTCCTCCCTTTAAGGCCTGTGAATTATTTGCTACCCATGCAAAGGATTCTTTTTGGAGTTTTTAAAAGCTCCTCTAGTCAGTCTGCTRTAATTACAGGATGAATGAGGATAAACACGTAGGAAGGCACCCCTCCTTGCAAACCAGCTGGAAGCCAGTTGTTATGATTTAAAAACATTTCCATGCCTCTGCCCTGGCAATGTTTGAGCATTTGCAAATATCCCAAAATGCTGTGCAGGAAGGGAAGTGATAGCAGGTACAGGGAACAGGGAATGAAAATTTCAGTCAAAGAACTGGGGAAAAGAAGTTGGGGGTTGGACTGGAGGATCTTTAAAGGTCTCCTCCAACCCAAAGCATTCAATGGTTCCATGAAAATAGCATTACTGTACACTTAGGAGAGATTCTTGGCATTTTTTTTAGAATCAGAGGAAAGATAAATTCCATTCTAACTTTACTTTTTTTTATTTTATTGTTGTTTTATCCCCCTAGTTGGATCACTCGGGATCACTGAGGTACAGAGACCATGCCCAACCCCTCTGACAGTCTGGGCAACAAGCAGCTGCCACCCAGGTTATTTCCTGCTCTCTGGGTTCCTCCTCCACTTCTCACAAGGAATCCATGCCTCTGGATAGTGATGAGCCCCTGGCAGGGCATTGGAACAAGACGATCTTTAAGGKTTTTTTCTATGATTCCATGAAATGGGCACTGAGGAAAACACCRGCAACAGGATCAGATAGTTCCTGTTTCCTTTGGAAGCTCGTCTTTAAAAGTTTCTCTTTGTTTTTTRTGGGGACTGAGATGAGTTTTCTTCTTGGTGAGAAAAATTAATTTAATAGTCCAAGCTAAGTTTGGAAATCAGTAGCAAACAGTATCAAGCTATCTCTGCTTTATCTGTATCCAGACATTTGACAACACACATTTAAAAGGCATCTGTGCATGAATTATGAACTACTTTTATACCCACTAAAGAACTGGTCACAGTGATAATAGCAATCAGGGATAAAAATGACTGTCTGCCTGTTTCATTTAGAACACGAATAATTTACTATAACTTTTTTTAATTTAACCCCGTTCTGCCGTAAATTACATCGGGATGGACAACATGAAAAACGAAGTACCAAATCAGGAGTCTTCTTCATGTCATCGTTTCRGTGCTGCTGTTTTAAATAGAACAACACAAAATATTTGAAAAATTGTTAATGGAAATTCTTGCAATCTGTTATCTGCAATATTATTCAGTGCCAACTGTGGCACATATGGAAGCTGATTTCATGGAGCCATAGGAACACAGAATGGTTTGGGCTGGAAGGGACCTTAAAGGTCTAATTCCAGCCTCCCTGCTGTGGAGAGGGACACCTCCACCAGACCAAGCTCCCCCATTTTATGATCGTTTTAGCCATCCTGGGAGTCTCTGAGGAGGAATCTGTTATTTGCACCRTCCATGCCTTTCTGTGTTCTCACAGTCACCAGCTGCAAACTGGGGCATTTTCATTGCATTTGCATTTGTCAGAGGCACAGTGATGACTGCATAAAGCACCYGAGTGACACCCCAAACCAGCACTGACATGTCAGGTTTGTGCTTCTCACCGAATGTTAAAGCACCACTGCTTGTTTTGCCACTTTATTTCAATTTTATAGTTTTTCTTTTCCTTTTTTTTAAAAGAAATTATAATGCACAAGCTGCTTTGCTGCGTGACCTTTCCCTTTAGAGTGGTCATTGAATCATCAAGCAACGAATATCCCACACCCCCATCTTCTTCCTTAGGATGCCAGCACTTTGGAGAAGGTGAAAGGGAAGCATTAGGAAAGCTTGGCTCTGTCCTGTCATGTTGTCTTAGTGTGACATGAAATTCTGTGACATGTGACATTAAAAAAGGTCACTTTGACAACCTGGCTACTGGAATGCCAGCATATTGTGCACTTCTGCTGGTAAATGAATGGCAAATCAGGAAATATCTGCAACTAACAATAAAAATATTTCCTTTTTTTGTTGTATTTCATCGAGTTTTATGACCTCGTGGAGTTTTAAACCACTGTGGAACTTCCCTACAGTTTTCTCATTTCTTCCTTATGGAATTTCCTTTGTTGCAATGAGGCTTGTTTTGTTTATTTYTAGAGGGTTTATTTAATCTTTTGATGATTTCCATATTTCTTCTTACTACATTGCCTAGAAAAAGCAGTAAAATTGCATTTTTAGTACTATGATTCAAATTTAAAAGAGGGAGAAAGCTAAGGAAGAGACACAAGAAAGGCCCAAATCTTGCTTTTGAAGAACTATCAGCATTTTCATRTATCAGCTGGAAGCCATTCTGATATGACAGAGGCTCTAATCAATACCACAGCAGCCAAATATATATCATAATTTTTTTAATATGTTTTTATTAACTATAGCAACTGAGTTCTCAGAGATGTAAAACAGGAAAACACTGATGCTCCACCACTATTCTAGATAATGAATATAACAAATTCCTTGCTCCCCCTGTGTCCAGAAACCAAACTGAGAGAGGAGTYTGCACTAAGACCTCTCCTGGAAGGGACATTTCTGAAAGAACTGAGCCCAATGGCAATGCAAGCCCCAAAAGGCAAAGATTCCCTGAATTCCAGAATCTGTTCCTCTGGTTTATATTCAGCTCACTGCACCAGCACAGTTTTTTATCTGTTCCTTAGACTTTCACCGAGACAATTCCTAATTGTTGACATAACTGCCTCGAGCCTTTTAGGTGTAAATCAGCAAGCAATGAAGTGAGGTGGAAAAGCAGCTTCCCTGCAACAGATGCGTGCTTGAGAATGAGGTGATAATAGGTAAAAAGGTATTAGGAAGACTAATGACATACAATAACAAGCTGTCTAATTGTGAAGATTTAATTAAAGCAGAGCTGCTGTGATGCTGATGGAGTCATTAAGGGACTATCTGGATTTCTGTGGCAGATCAAGGTGCTGTTTCAGAACAATCCAATCTAGACCTTTAAAAAGCCTTTATGAAGGTCTAGATCCCAGCATGTCATATAAATGTTTTAATCTATGTACTTACTTTGGGTTGAAGTGGAGTTGGGATTAAAAAAAAAGGTCTTTCTGAGATGCTTCACTAGCACATTATTTGTTAAGTCCTTGCCATTTCTGCAACACATTTATTGTCTGAAATTTTTGTAAACAAGATCTCATGAACGATAAAAGAGCTGGATGAGTGACAAACTGCAAAACACACACCACCACCTTTTTATAAAGTTAGGTGGCTTGTGACAACTCTAAAGGTGCTCTCAGCTCTTTCTTATTGAATTATATTTGCAACTAGCCGGGACCATACCCTATTAGCCAATATGTGTTAAACACCAGAACCCGACTTCTCAGAGAGGAATGGAGAAAGCAGATTTTTCCTGAGGGTCCTTGAACCCTCAGTGAAAACCTCCACACCTGGTTCAAGAATTTCTAATAATTTAGAGCAGGGCCCATGGGGAAGGGTCTGGAGAGTCCTATGAAGAACAGCTGAGGGAGCTGGGAAAGGGGCTCAGCCTGGAGAAAAGGAGGCTCAGGGGGGACCTTCTGGCTCTGCACAACTCCTGACAGGAGGGGGCAGACAGGGGGGGTTGGGCTCTGCTCCCAGGGAACAGGGACAGGACAAGGGGAAAAGGCCTCGAGCTGTGCCAGGGGAGGGTCAGGTTGGACATCAGGAGGAATTTCTTCACGGAAAGGGTTGCTAAACATTGGAATGGACTTCTCAGGGAGGTTTGGAATCCCCAACCCTGGAGGTGTCCAAGGAAGGCCTGGACATGGCACTCAGTGCTCTGGGCTGGGTGACAAGGTGGGCATTGATCAAGGTTAGATTTGATGACCTTGGAGGTCTTTTCCAACCTTAATGATTCTGTGATTCTATCCTATGATGTCATTTTGCAAACCCCTGATCTAGAAACTGAAGTAGATTGTAAGAATTCCTCATTATTCCTCCTTTCAGTCTAGTCCCATTGTCCWGTCTTCCCAGAGGGGCTCCTATATATAACACAAGGGGTTGGAAGGAGAGGTAAATGGCTGACCTCCATCTCCAGAAATTTTTACTTGGAAACTATTGACCAAGCCAAACAAAGAATTTTTCTTGTATCTGCTGTCCCCTCAATATGTCTGTCCTTTGTTTCTACTCCAGCACTTGTGCTTTCCCCTTTTTATCCCCTTTTCAATATCTATTTACTGCCTTGGTTTCCATTCTTGGTGAGCTTAGTAACTGCTGTGCTCAAGGAACTCAGCATCTCTCTTTGGAAAGTGGTAAAACGTGCAAGATCCACTTCCTGCCACTCAGAAGTCCCAACATGACCCTTTCCTTTCCCTCCACCRATTTCCTTATTCCCAGAGTGTAAATTTTTGCACCCTGTCTAACCCCATCAATGCCATTGTGCCATGGGGGGATTGTGACTGCCAACYAAATCCATGTTTAAGGTTGTTCTGAAAAATGGGGCAATGCAGGAATAACTGASACAGGGAATTCTGCACTCCCAGAGAGCCCAATCCTTGGTATCTCACTACAGGTCCCAAAATCTCTCATCCTGTGCACAGATGGGTGRTGGGAGAGCAGACACAGCACAGCACACCACTCCATTTTTTCTGTTTAATGCTCTTGTAAGTGATATGSTCACCTTGGAGCTGCTGTAAAGATGGACTATCAGCAAAAAATATGGAAAGGACGCAGAATACTGGGGAACAAAATGCCCACACTCAAGCTTGCTACTCASTTTGTAAGGCAGGGGCACCTTCTCTGTCCTGCTTTGCAATATTTCACTGAATGGCCCAGAAACCTGATGGACAAAACATGGCTTTATAAAAGCAYCTCAAGGGGGACCGATTTAATGTATCCCAAATGCAGCTGCTTTCGAGGTAATATAAATTCTATCCTTGTCTAATTCAAATTCGGCAGAATTCAAGAGCAAGGAAATCTTCTTTTCCCTTGTCCCTCCACAAAGCAACAACAAAAATTAACAGCAGATGGTTTGTAAACTATTAGTCATTTCAACAGTCATTCAAAGTCTATTTAAATCCTTTCACATATGATTTTCATCATTTTTGCTTCCAGTAACACTTATATCTTTCCTAGTYACTTCAGCATTTCCCATTCCAGTGAATAACCAGAAGTGAACACGTAACTGTGGTCCTGGATAGTACAGAAGGTTTGGTTCGGGTTGGTTGCTATGAATACAACAATATTTATAACCAGGGAGGGAAAGGGACAAACACAACATTTCACATAGGCCAGAGAAGTAATTTAAAACTATTTTTCTATATTTTGGGTTATAGGGTTAAGACAGCAGCCTACAGGTACTGGGATTCATACCTCCTAACCAGTAATTTTTCCAGTGATTCCACCCCAACAAACTGCTTTGATATTTTCTGTTTACTCTGATTTTTGTATTAATTGATCCAGCACATTAGAAAGAAYATCCCCTCAAGGGTTCCTCCATTTTCATCTTGTCAAACATTGTTCTGSCTTYACACACTGTCTTTAGACAACTCTCCTCACCCCTTCAACACTTTGCACAGGGCCTGTACATCCCAATTTATTCTATCACTGTGTCATGTTAAAACRTCTTGTTTTCAGCATCAGTAATGATATCTCGAAGGAGAACATCGTTTAAAGGCTGTTTTGTGCATGAAAAGATTGCACAAATTAAGTTTCATGAGTCTCAGAAAAACAGAATTAGTTTTCAACAGCTGAATTAAACAGAAATTACAAAAAAGGAGTCCTTAATTGCTCACGTTTTACAAAAATCTTCCTCTTGCACTGTTTAGTGTGTTTTAAACAGTTCCACTCTAAGGTTGAATGAARTCTCAATGTATTCACTCCCAAACTCTTTCCTCATCTCGCTTTCCTCCTTTCCAGCTCACTAGTTCTAATCYTTGGACATAGGTCTGAGATCTTTCCAAATTAAAAATATGGTTGAAAATACCGGAAGTTATTAAAACTCTCAGAAGACACCAGTGGTAAACTCTGAATCCAGGAAGGGCTGGGGGATTCACAAAGWCTTCACAACTCATTTGATGTCAGAGGGCATCACGAATTCCAGGGCATCCCTGATGGGAAGCAAATTTTTTTAGTCCCCTAAGAGTTGAGGTGGAAGCTCAGTCACGATTTGATTAAGCCAAAGGAAAACAGGGAACTCTTAGAAAACTTCTGGGTTTACCTCTGTTGTGTTTCCAAAAGGAAGATGTCTTTTAAAAAATTATTTCTCTTAGTAGGTAAAATCACAATGGATTTTAAAATTTCGAAAAGAATTCAGAATGAAAATAAAAACCTTTCTGTTTCAGAAGACTTAAAAAAAGATTCCTGTCACTTTACTTGGCTTTTCCAAATGTAAGTGGCTCTGTTTCAAGGAAAAGAAAGGAAAGAATCACTCTGGGAGGTATTAAAAAAAGCAGAACAGCTACATGGGATAGACACAATCACGAAAAGAAATGATGAAACAACTCTCAGGACCTGTTGCAATTTAAACAGTTCCTCTGTGCAAACATAGACATCCTGTCTATCTCAGACAACACTTCCACGTGGAAAAGGAAAAGACAGAATCAGGTAGACGGAAATAAATCTGGACATGGAAAAAAAATTAGAGATGTGAAATAAGTTCACAGAGAAATTGCAGTTGTGTCTGTTTGTTTGGGGTTTTTTGTTTGTTTGTGTTTTTTGTTTGTTTTGGTTTGGGGGTTTTGGGGGGTTTTGTTTGTTTTTGTTTTGGGGGGGAGTTTTGTGTTTTGTTCTGTTTTTTGGAGGTTTTTTGTTTGGTTGGTTGGTTTTTTGGTTTTTGGTTTTTTTCCTTTGTTTGGGAGGTTTTTTTGTTATGTGATGCAAACTGCTTTGTTTTACCAAAGGATAACTTGCCCAAACACCACTTTTACGTTCTGTGTGTTCCCAAATTTGCTCCACTGCATCCTTCACCTGTAAAAGAAGTGACATACACAGGATGTGCTTGCACTGGCACTGGCTTCTATTTGCAAAGTAGAAATATGGTCTCATTGATATAAATGACTAAACTCCCAATAAATTTAGAAGGATGAGTCTTCATCCTTCACTGTTTCTCAGCATGCAGCTGTAGTTCAGCTATTTCAGGAAGAATTTCTTTATGGACAGACTGCCCAGGCAGGTGAAGTCACCAGCCCTGGAGGTCAGTCAAAGGTTGAACTCGATGGCCTTTGAGGTCTTTTCCAACTTAAATGATTCTATGATTCTGTAATGGCTTGATCCTGCAATTTTTGATGTGGATGAGTGACTGTACTCGCTGTGAGGTCTCTCACAGATAAGTAACAACCCCATTTGTAGCATTTGGAAACCAGGAGGCAAAAYGCACCTTGGGGCAGCACTACCATGGTGGGAAAACATCCTACAACTTGGATTAGTTGGGAGCTCTGCAATCCTAGAGCCCTGGCTGACATTTGACCTGTAAGGGTGTCCTGATCCAAAGGGCAACCCCAGAGGCCTCTGGTGTGAAAAAAATGTTTTTGTGTGCAGAAAATGCAGCAGAGGAGAGAAATCTCTGCACACATTCACAGCTTCCAGTGATAGCTCCATGAGAGAGTCAGTTGGGATCTTTGCCAAGTGACCAACCAAAGGCAAAATTCAAATTTTGATTCCTGTGAAACTCACGGATGACCCACACCACAGCAAACGCCGGGTGCTTTCTAACTTGGCCATGTTAGACAAAGCTCATTAAATTATTGCTGCTTACAGAGCAACAGCCTTTTACTCCTGTGTAATGTCAATACTTTGGATTTGTTTTCCTTCTTCTTTTTATTCATCTCTTTTTATTCACAAGACATGACTAAGGTAACATTTATTGCTGTCATACTYTATCAATAAATTAAACTTTAGACCAGTCTTCATCCCAGGSATCTGTTATTAATTTCTGAACATCMTTAAGGGACTGGAGTCAGAATAGAGACTTTAAATATAAAACCACACCCTACTGATAAAGATATCAGATGCATTAAAGTTTTTATACAAAGTCTAATTTTTTTTTCACAGTTGTTTTATGTACTGGTGATCACGCTGTAGTTATCAAACAAAATCCGGTTGATGGAAAGAAAATAATKTATTGCCAAGTATAAAATGCTCTTAGAATTCAAGAAATTCAAATTCTAGCTTTAAGAGGTGAAATTATTTCTTTGCCTTGCCTTCCACTGGAGGATTTCCTGCTTCTCCACATGTATCTGTATTCCAGCT
The DNA here is from genome assembly GCA_018881555.1 of Amblyornis subalaris. Lineage (NCBI taxonomy): Eukaryota > Metazoa > Chordata > Aves > Passeriformes > Ptilonorhynchidae > Amblyornis > Amblyornis subalaris. Next base: position 816,261 of record JACAXG010000136.1, on the reverse strand, counting down.
GTGACCTCACCACCACCAGCTAGAGGAGGAAAATAACTTCCCTCCCTCTGCTGACCATGATCCTCCTAACAGAACTCAAACTTTGATTTTCTTTATTCACATTGGAAGTTGAATTTGGAGTTCAAAGYCTTTTTGTTAGGAAAGAATGCATCTCCTTGTGTCCACTTCAGTAAATACTCTATGGTTAAAAATCATACAGTAGAAAACCTTTTTCATATCTCCTTTTACTAACTTAGGATGATATTTTTTTTTCTTTTTTCATTATTGGAGTTGGTTTAGAAACATAATTATTGGTAGTGGTGGTGCCTCTGGCACAGAGACACTGCTGTGCACCATAACTCTGCTTTAACAGACCCTGTGCAAACACCAAACAAAAAATAGTGTCCCTCATAGAACTTAATTCAGGGTTCTGCTTCATAGTACCATGTTGGCCATTCTCAATCACCTTCTTCTGATTTTTCATGCCCAAATTCACTGATTTCCTGTAATATAATGGACTCACACCCTGTAACATCAGCTTTAAGATAAGGTCTTTCCTTTTAGACACAGAGATTTTGGTGTCAGTTCATTGGCCATTTGTATCACTTAGGGGTCTGTTTGCTTCAGTAAAATTGCTCCTCATTTAAGAAAAAAAATTAATAGCAGAGTAGTGCCACACTGGACCAGGTTTTCCAAGCAGGTTATGAAATCCCAACATTCAATTATCAGCCATTTGCAGATTTATGCCTTTGGAAAAGTGTCCTTAGGGTTCTTTGCAGTAAGCACAATAAAAATAATTTTTGTTTTCTTATAAGTCTGTACAATTCCCTTTTATGGCACAGAAAATTTCAGTGTTCAAGAACCATTTTGCAGAGAAGTAATTTGCAATTATAATTCATCCCCATATTGCCATACAAGATTGCACTTAGGAAGACAAATAGAACAGAATCAACTATAAATTTCCCTCCTCGTTATGAATGATCAGGATCCTGCAAAGGCATTATGCCTGATATAAATATGTGAAATATGGTCTCTCACTAGTGAATTTAAGTAAGTTTGGTTTTACAAAAAGTGAGCTGAAAATATTTTTGTGATCATGGAAGATCTCAAATCCTGCTGTGAGGGAGAAAATGGCCAAGATGGGAAAAAAAAAAAGGGAGTAACAGCACTGGCTGAGAGGTGTTGCTGACCACCTGGAGTCCCGAATGGATGAGAAGCAAGCTGTACAAAACCAAACATATTTCACACTTGTTTCTATTTCTGCCTTTCTTCTTCTTTTTATTTCCCCAAATGAAGGGAAATAAAACATGCTAGAAGAGCATTTACATTAACGAAAAATAATTATGGCCTCTGAAACATTTTTAAATTGAGGTAATTGCTTTGTATGACCTGCTGCTGACTGTGAATCTACTCATGTTTTGCTTATTTTTTTTTCCTCAAAATATTTTGTTACTCCCTTATGGGGTTTTGGTTAAACAAACATCAAAATCTCGAAGAATCTTATTTTACAAGTATTGAGTGTATCTCACTATTGCTACTGAATTAAGAACAGTGACGTTGTTTAATTACATTTTTATGTGAAAATTGAAGCTGWGTGATTCTCATCCCCTTCCTTCACAAAAGGATATTCTGGCAATGCTCTTTCCAAGGAGGACTCTCTGAGGTTCATGTACACCARTTTAACAAGCACCTCCCTTTGGACAAATACCCTGTAAATATGTTCAAAGACAGACTTCAAAAAGTTTTCTTTGTGTTTTAAAGATACATTAGAATGAGAGATCTGGAGAGGGATTCTTCATCAGGGACTGCAGTGAAAGGACAAGGAGCAAGGGCTTTAACCTGAAAGAGAGTAGGGTTAGATKRGATATTRGGAAGAAATTCTTCCCTTGGGGGTGGTGAGGCCCTGGCACARGTTGCCCAGAGAAGCCTTGGATGCCTCAAACTTCAAAGTGTTCAAGGCCAGGTTGGAYGGGACTTGCAGCAACTTGGGATAGTGGGAGGTGTCCCTGCCCATGGCAGGGGGTTGGAAGGAGGTGAAGTTCCATCCCAAACCATTCTGTGATTCTATGATTCTATATTCTACCTAAAAAAAAATGAGATTTCTTTTGCTTGTTGTCAGCCAAAGGACCCACAACCCTTTCTATACAACAACCCCTTCTTACTCATTCAGAGCACAGTTTTGTCCCTGCCAAATTCATTTCACTTTCCGATCTCTTCCCAATATCCCACGTGAATATGGAGTTGTGGCACCAGTACAATTCTAGTTTGACTGAAAATTATGCACGAGAAATTTGCCACCTGCATCAACATAGCCAGGTTTTCACCATTAGACAACAAGAATAAATTATGAAACGAAAGTGAATTAAAATAATCCAAAAGGCTGAAGAAACTTATGCTAGATAAGGTGCTAGGAGGTTTTGGGACCCCCAGGCTTTCATACCCCTGCAGATGCATCAAGTGGCACAGCAGAGTGTGCCACGACCATTAAGTTTGCCATGTGCCATTTTTCCTCTTCCCCTGTCTTAAGACATTTTYACTTTGGGCCTCAAGAAAACTATTTATTTTCTCCTTAGTTTTTACTATATCCAGKACATTTGCATCGTAGCAGCTTTCTGAGGGGGGAAAAAAACCATCAGCTCACCCTTATTTTTGCGAATTCTAAACACGCAAGAAAGCAAAACATTGGTATTTGTAACAGGACAGCTCCCAGGCACTGCAGGAGCCGTGCAGGGCACCGTCCACAGTGTGTAAACATACACACAGCCTGTCACAGAACCTTATCCAGAGCCTCCAAATGGACAATATAAACGGACAAGACAGAGGGAAATAGAGAGAAAACCGAATTACCCGGAAGAAAACCTGTCCGAGGTCACACCGCAGCTGCCTGAAGTYGCTGTGGTGACACGATGGAGCCACAATGGCAGCACTGCTAAAAGTTCTCCTATTTTTTAACCTTTAGCTACAACCCTATCCACACTGCTCGTCAACTTCCAAATACTCTGCAAGTAGCACCATGGAGTAGGTTTAGTTACTGGAAGGGAAGATAGGTGGACTTTTACAATCTAAGTATTATTATTCCAGTCTGACAAGTYGCTGAAGAAACAGGAGGTGTTAAAAATGCTACAGAACAGTATTAACTTTGTCAGAACTCAGATTTAAAAATTGATTTATTTCAAGCAATAAGAGACTCCCAGAGTTTTTGCCAACATTAAAGCAGTCTCATGAATGGCCTTCTTTTTTATTCCTTGTTACGCCTTCATTCACAACTCCTCTGAGGAAAGGTTCAAAAGATTGGAAAGGGGAAGATTAAAGGAAAAGTAGTAGAAACCTTTCTATCTCCAATATCTAATGGTCAAAAGAGTGAAATGGGCAAAACATCTAAATATGCTGCAAAAAATCTGATAGCGATTGCAACATGAGAGCAAGCTCCAGGAGTGTGTAAAAGTGATCATTTTTATATTATTATAATCATCACATGAGACATTCAGAGCCCTGAACTAACATGTTTTAGATGGAATATAATTCCTAGCAAAATACTTTTACAAAAAGCGTGTTGAAATAACCACAATAAACTGATATCAAATTGAGGTCAATTAAAGGGAAGAACTAGAAATTCYTTACTACAATAAAAAGTTACTTCAAAATAATTGCTTCCAACTTATTCTGCTAGTTATCTAAAGAAGAAGATGGAAGCTTGGATTATGGAACACAATGTGTTCCCTCAGGTCTGTAAAAGCAGGAGGAAACAATATTGGCAGCCACGTGATTTTAGATAACACCACACAATAAACCCATGGGGAGCATTAATAGATTGAGAAAGGGGAAAGAATTGTATGTGCTGTCTAGAAAAGTTACTGCAAACATAAAKATTCACACATAAAACAGCAACAACAGCTTTTAGAATAGGTGTTTCTGTTAGAGATCAACAGGATGAGCAGAGAAGGAAAACCATTTTATGGAAAGATGTAGATAAGGTTCATGTTCATGTGCTGGTTTAAGATGAAAAATGCAGCCTCTTAATTAGAGGAATGTCCTGCCTGATCCACTTAAATTCATTCTAATAAATGTGGTCTATGCTTTGGAATACCCAGATCATAAATATTATCACTTCCATTTCTGAAAAAGTTTCAAAAATCCCATTATTCTCTCTGACTTCAGATATATCATGTTTCTTTTCTGCATATTCCAACAACAAATGCAATTTCACATGAGAACAGAGGGTAATATATATAAAGGGAATTTATAGTCACTACTATTTGCATTTCTCTAGGTTACAGAAACTGCAGTTTAAGACAACTCCTGTAGAGGGTTTTCAGAATGAATTAGAATTCAAAAATGTCCTCTCACATCAAAAGTTATAATTTCAAATCACAGATAAACCAGAAGCTCCTCTCAATAGCAGTTCTTTTCTAGAGACACATCCTTTTCCCTTAGTACAACAGCAGCCTTGAATAAAGAAATCCAAAGGCCCTGAGAATGCAATGCAGATGTAGAGACAACCATTAAGAAAATATTAGGGCAAAGTACTGGGAAATTACCAAYGAAAAGGAGTTCATTTCAAACATATAATGAAAAGGTTATTGGAATAAAAATCCTGGCCAGCAATTGATAAGGCAGGGCCAGCAGTCTGTGCCTCCTTCACAATGCCTATTTTCATATCCACTCCTCCACCATCACCTGGGAAATGAGATGTTTCAAATTTAAAGTATTTTCCCCTTTGGGACTGGGCACTAGTGTGAGGGTGCTCAGTTTGTTGTCCTTCACATGTCTGCTCATCAGTGTCTTGCCAATACCCCTAAAATGCGTTTAATGAGGGGCCACACGTCCCAGAGTTCCTACCATGTAAATCTGTTGTGTGCAACAACTGCACGTCTTTGTTTTCCTTCATTTTCCCTTCCCCRCCTTCCTCTCTCTCAGGAAAAAATGACTTTTCAGATTGGTGTGGGCAAGCCAAGCTTGTGTGTCCATGGTTTCATCCAGCTGGAGCTGAATTGGCTACAGTTTGGGRGATGAGTATCCATGTTAAGCGTAAAATACCAGGAACAAGAGGTTTTGACAGGGACTTTGGGTGCAGATCTCTTTAGTGTGTTATCCAGTCTCAGGACAACAGGAAATCAGACTTTAAAGATGCAGCTTTAAAGGAATGTTTGGAAAAAACCCTGTCTCTGCATCTGTTAAAAGGCACAGTGCCCAAGCCTGGGCTAAAGCAAAGCACAGAGCTTCTCAACAGCTTAAGAACTTACAACAGATAATTTAGTCCATCTGGAGGTACASCAATCCCAGAAACTGCCAAACTATTGCTCTCAATTTGTGTTTCTTTAAATGTGGAGGTTTGTCACCTGTCAGTGTCAAAAACAAGGTACTTCCAACAATGAACATGATTCTGAATATCTCAAAATCCTTAATTAGAGCCACACTGAATTTAACTACAGCAACTTCTGTGTATGCCATAATGTCCTCTACTATTTGTGCTACTCTGTTCCATTAAATGGTCATTTCAAGATCATCATATTCTTCCTACCTTCCATAGAGCAATGCCACATAAAAATACTCAATGGTGTCCAAAAWTTTCTTATGCTGGTATTTCCATCTTCTCAGTAGTGAATACTTAGTGCAGTACATCTCTATTAAGACAAGGCCTTAAGCATCACTTGTAAGGAAATACTGATTTTGCTTCTTAATCCTATGACCAGATGTAAAAGTCAGATCTTGCAAACAGATATTAGATCACCTGTTATCTCTTTATCCTTTTTCTACCACAGCCTAATGACTTGTTTGCATTGTTCCCTACTGCTGGGCACTGTCTTGATTATTTCAATGATTTTTCCACAATAATCAACACTTGTTTCCTCATCAGTGTGCTGGATGATTGGTTTCTGTTTCCCAGACTAATTATTTTACATATTTCTATACCACACTATTTACCATCTGTTGACCCAATTACCTAAATGATCCAAATCCTCCTCAGTCTGGTTGCAGTTTCTCATTATTCCCTTTAAATTCCATTTCAGTGACATCCATAAGCCATGAGGGCTTCTTTTCCATTCTTTCTCTGTATCAGTAGATCTTAAGGTTGTAATCTAGGGGCTCAGATCCCACTGGAGAATRTTCCAAATCTGATGCAAAGCACAATTATTTCTCCAGATGGTATAAAAGGTGATACCAACCAAGATGGAGAGAGACTATTTGCAAGGGATGGACTGACAGGACAAGGGGGAMTGGCTTCAAACTGACAGAGAGTAGGGTTAGATTAGATATTAGGAAGAAATTGTTCCCTGTGAGGGTGGGGAGGCCCTGGCACAGGTTTCCCAGAGAAGCTATGGCTGCCCCATCCCTGGAAATGTCCAAGGCCAGGTTGGATGGGKCTCTGAGCAACCTGGGATAGTGGAAGGTGTCCTTGCCCATGGCAGGGGTGGAACTGGACGATCCTTAAGCTCCCTTCCAACCCAAACCATTCCATGATTCTATGATATGTACGAAACTTCTGGCTTACTTTCAAGTTTAAATCCAAATGCTCATTCATCTGCTCAGCCTGTTCCAAACTTTTAAGGCTTTCAGAGATATTTTAGAAGCACGCAGCTATCACTGCACACATAAATCATTTGCTTCTCGGCTTTGCCAGGTTTGTCTAACACTAACTAATCACTAACAGAAAGGAGGCCAGCACACCACTGGCTGCTCATGTCCTCAGATGCTCCTGACAACTTGAGCTGTTTTTTCTGATATTTTGCAAGGATTAAACATTGCACTTTCTACAGATGAAAGTGGGTTTCTGAATTATATCTTACATTTCAAATGAGAATGGCTGTGATACCAACTCAAGATGCTACAAGAAGCTTCAGTAAGCAGCAGTGGCTTTGAATTTTGCAGGAGAAGACACCAATACTCTTTCTTTCTGAGAAGGAGCAGGATGGAGGAGGGTTTCTGAGAGATGCTAAAAAGCATTTTCTCACTGTGGTTTTTAAATAAGTGGGAGAAATCAGAAGGGAATGGTACATGCACAGAGAGAGTTAAAAGGCTGGAGGGTTTTTAGGGCAAGGGATTTGCAGTTTGCTCTAATTGCCTGCTTATTCCTTCATTATGGTTGAAGGGTTCTGGTAATTCACCATTATTAAATATTCAAGGTCTGGTCTGGAGGAAGGAGTCTTCAGGGATTGCTCTCATCACTCCAATGCCAGTTAAAAATCCTGCTTTGTGCCTGCCCATGTGTGCAAATAAAGCTCTGCTTTTTCTCTCTCTATTGACTCCCTCTACGAAAAAGACTCCAAGCGCTGTGGTAATGTGAGATTATTTAGGAAATTAACACTTGTGCATCTTTGGTGGAACTTTCCTCGTATTAGCAAGAGCAGTGTTTTTGGAAGCAAAGAGTAAAAATGTTCCTTTCCCTGAGTAGAACCCTCATATGTCCACACTCCCTCCGCTCCCACCTTCCTTTTACTCTCTCCTACCTGCATTTTCCTCTCCTACAGACCTCATAGCATAAAAAGTCCTTTCCCTTACTTCCTAGTCAAGGTGAACCAGTATAAAAACACAATCACAATTTATACAGGAGTTTCAAGTCCCTTGAAGAACAAATTGTCAGTGATGCTGTGGGAAATATTGCATTACTGGAAGGGCTCCATCAGTACCAGGACCCTGCTGGAACAGGGAGCATTCACAGTTGCAGGGATCAAGCATCCTTTCTCCAAGCCTCCAAAACTAAGAGGCACAAAACACCTTCTTCTGCTGGGTAGAGACAAACACTACTAAAAAAGCCTGAGAAGATTTCTTGGCTATTGCAGAGCCTCGGCAAGGTTTTCACTGAGGTCTGAGTTCTGCAGTGGGAGTGAAAGTCAGAGAATCATGGAATGGTTTGGGTTGGAAGGGATCTGGAAGATCATCCAGCTCCAACCYCTGCCATGGGCAGGGACACCTTCCACTATCCCAGGTTGCTCCAAGCCCTGTCCAACCTGGCCTTGGACACTTCCAGGGATCCAGGGGCAGCCACAGCTTCTCTGGGAAACCTGTGCCAGGGCCTCCCCACCCTCACAGGGAAGAATTTTTTTCTAATATCTAATCTAATCTCTGTCAGTTTGGAGCCCTTAATCCCTGTCCCATCACTCCAGTTCCTGATGAATTGTCCCTCTCCAGGTGCCTTGTAGCCCCTTCAGGCACTGGAAGGTGCTGTGAGGTCTCCACACAACCYTCTCTTGTCCAGGTTGAACAGCCCCAATTCTCTCAGCCTGTCTTCATAGGSAAGGTGCTCCAATTATCAATTTTATGACCTCCTCTGGACTCTCTCCAGCAGCTCCACGTCCTTCCTGTGCTGGGCCCAGGGCTGGGGCAGCTCTGCAGGTKGGGTCTCACCTGAGCRGGGCACAGGGGCAGAATCASCTCCCTGACCTGCTGCCCACCCTGCTTTGGMTGCAGGAATTTTGTCACCAGGAAGYACCTCCTAAGAAGGCTGGAAAGCTCACCCTGGAATTGCCATGGCACAATGTTGGCACTTCACTGTCCAGCTCTGTGTATGAGATTTCACTTTAGCAGTTTCTACTGAGCACGTAACACAATTTAAAATCCAAATATTATGCATTGCCACAAGGAGAATTAGAGAGGAAGGAAATATCCTTCCTCAGATCCTTATGTCTGATTCCATATCAAACTTAATTTGGCATGGATTGTGCTGGATTTTGTTCTGGCTAACCTTGGAGATCCAAGGCAGCTATGGCCAATGTCCAAGGTTCYGGATTGTGCTGAGACATTTTCATGAAAAATTACATGTAATTTATTTTTTGCCTGAAGCCAAATTTTGCTTTCATTTCTATTTTGATAAGCTAAGACAAAATCTGAAGAAAATGAGGTAGCAAAACCTTGCATTGATCGTACAGAAACAAAYGAATGCCCCTTAACAACCTGACGGTGAATTTCAAACTGTGAAATCAGTATTAAAGTGATAATTTATAATTCTGAGGATTACTCACCCCCCTGCTTATATATTTGAAAATTTTAGATGCTAGGGAAATTTTCTGTGTCGTTATTATAACTCTACCGGAGTTTGACACAACTTTGTTTTGGAATTCCCGATAGAAATAGGAAAACTTAGATTTGCACTCTAATCCTAATAAAATAAGTAAGATTCTTTCTTCCTGGAACCACTGAATAAGAAAATTCTGAACAGATCTAAGCAAGGATTTACTGAAAAYGCTACGTTTGCCAAAGGAAAGCCAATCTAGTCAGACTCAAACTACTTGCAAATTTGGTTGAAATTCACCAAAGATTTTCACCTAAATGCAAAACAATGTTMAAAGCTGATTTTCACAAAATTATGCTTTAGTGGTTTGAGTACTTCAATACACAGATGATCAATTTCTTTTCTGCCTAAATAAGCTCAAAACCCAAACCTTGCTCTCCTTGGAGAGTTCCCTGACTATCAGCCTGTAAGAATAGCTGATTTTTTTCTCTGCTTTGCATAACTGATGAAATGAAGGTGATAATTCTTTCACTTCTGCAATAAGCATCTTGTCCGTTGCTGTTGGGATTTTTTTCTGGGGTATTTTTTTTTAAGGTGGCTTCGACTTCACACAAGTCTTAAAATATTAAAGCAGCAACTGAAGCAGGGAGGGGCAGAGGGAAGTTGGGATTCTCTGGGCTGGTGGCTTCCAAAGTCACTTAGGAGGATGCAATGGTTCCAGAATTTGCATTACTGATGGTGAAAGTATCAACAGAAGAGACAAAAAATGTACTTTACATTCCTCTGAMCTTAAAAAACCTATACCTGTGACTGTGGTTTTCCTCCCGAACATGTAAACAATATGGGATTGATTCTCTTCAGACAGGGAATGATCTGGACCCGTGTCTCCTGTACATTGTATATTTGATCTACTGCATAAAGAGGCACCTTTTTTCAGCAATTTTGAAAAAAATAATAAAAATAATAATAACAGCCAGATTTTCATTAAAATATATTTATGTATATATTAAAAACAGGCAGCCAGACTGCATCAGATCATCCAATCTCTGATGGTGAATGGTGGTGGATGGCCTAACACAGACTGCAAGAACAGRGCAAGCACATACTGATATTTCAGAACACTTTCCCACTTTCCAGCAGTCTGCAGCTTGGGGGCCTCCTGAGCTTCTGATGGCATCTTTATATTTAATAGTCCCTGCTGGGATGTTTCCTGCCGTGAATTTGTCCAACCACTTTCCAAATCCACGTAAATTTGCGGCATCCGTGACATTTCTGTGCCATAAGTTCCTCAGCTCAGTTATGGGAGGTGTGAGGACCTTCATCCCACTGCTCACTCCAATCCACCAGCAGATAATGAAATCTGATAGCTCATTCTTGTTGGGGGGGGGAAGGAGGGAGGAGAGAGAAAGAGAATATTAATTTGTTACCACGTCTTCCACGGCACATGGGAGTTTGTCGTCTTCTGCCTACACTACATAATAATTGAGTTTTACACTCAATATAATTCTGTGTGCACAAGAACCAAYTGTGCCACGTTTCTCTGACTCTGTCCTGAGCCTCTTGTCACCTCACCCTTCACACCCTTCACACTCGTGCTGGTGACTTCCCAAAGAAGCCTCTTGAAACCAYGACCTGCTTTTTAGACAGGTTTTCACACAGGTGAAGAACTCTTCTTCTTCCTCAGCAGCTCTGGGTTTCTCTTGGTGCCTTTTGGCACTTCTCATGGTATATTTCTGATATMAGGGGTTTCCTTCTGATATTTGAGTGCTTCTGAGCATCTGGTGCCAGCAATTTGCTAACATTCCTGTTGCCTGTTTGTTCCATAGAACTCTTTTTTGGCCTTTGTGTGGTTTTTGGTACAGTCTTATCTTCTCTTAGCAGCCCTTTCACACATCCCTTATCTATTGGCCCTCTCTATACTCTGGCAGAATTTTTGTTCCCGTTGTGTCTGTAAGTAAATGTATTCTTTCCTCAATATTTTTGCAAATTTTTTTCTGAAAATCTTTGTGGCCTGAAGTTATATTTCCACAATAAAAACTACCAGAGGTGAAGTTATTTCCTGTTTTCTGGGTTTGGACATAACATTAGATTTCTGAAGGATGACTTCTTTCTTCTGTTATCCTCCCTTACCCTCTTGGTCTGGAARACACATCCTGTGAGGAGAGGCTGAGAGAGCTGGGGGTGTTCGGTCTGGAGCAGAGGAGGCTCAGGGGGGACCTCATTGCTCTCCACAACTCCCTGACAGGAGGGGGCAGTGAGCTGGGATTAGGCTCTTCTGCCATGTCCCAAGGGAAAGGAGGAGAGGAAATGGCCTTAAAATGTACCAGGGAAGGTTCAGATTGGAGATTGGAAAAAAAAATTCACTGCAGGAGTGGTCAGGCCTTGGAATGAGCTGCCCAGGGAGGTGGTGGAGTCACTGCCTCTGGAAGTGTTCAGGAGGAGTCTGGATGTGGCCCTTGGGGACAGGGTTTGGGGTGATGCTGGTGGTGCTGGGGTGGGACTGGATGATGCTGAAGGGCTCTTCCAACATCGATGATCCTAGGATTCTGTAACGTGGAAGGGCCACATGGTCACTGCCAGGGAGCCCCTCAATGTCCACAGCACTTTGGGCAGTGCCTGTGCACCCCTCAGGACCAAGGCAAGGCTGACCCTTCCCCTCCTGGTTTTCCTCCGTGAATTCYCTGTCTGTGGCAGCGCAGGCAGCAGGGAAGCCTTGCTGTTCCCATCCAGGTCTGAGATTCCAACCTGCCTGTTGTTTCACTTATTTTAGTGATGTGATTTAACCCAAAGTTTCTCTAACACTCATACCAACATGACCTATTTTATAATATCAGGCTTCAAAGGGTTTGGAAAAGGCAGCATTTCACTTTACTCACTCTGCTACTCCAGTATGACTSCAAGAGAACATTTTCTGAGTTTCATTTCAATAGGGGATTTTTTTCCTCTTCCATTTTTAAGTTTGTAGGCAAGCTAAGAGACAGCTATTCCCCAGCCCTAATTTCAGCAGTTTTCATGGAAGAAACTAAATTTTTTCCTTCTTTCAGTGTTTCTCCAGTTGACCATTATTTATCACTGTAAGCTAGATTTGGGTATATTTGCATATCTGCATCGAACAGAAAATGTAAATTCAAACTTAATTGCACTGAAATATGAGGTGAAATGCAATTATTATCTCAACTTTAATAGTGTCAAGGAAACAAACATATTTCAACACTTGAGTTAAACTGTTTAGTTATCGAGATCTGCATTAAATTATATGGTTTATCCTATCCAGAAGGGCAAACTGGATTTTAATTTATTCCTTCCTCCTTTACTGTTTCAGCAAGTACATAGTCCTCTCACATATCAGAATATCTAATTGCTTTTTCTTATTCTTTTCTCTTTCTTTTTTCCCTTTTCTGTCTTTTTTGGCCCCAAAGGCTTCCATCAGAACATCAATAACTTACTACAYGAGTTATTTTGACTTGATCTACCTCTGTGTTACTGCAGACACAGCAGCCTTGGCTGGGACTACAACTTTGACAGGCAAATTCCAGCTACTTTAGTCATCAACCGTTCTGAATTACCAAAGGAAAACTATTAACAAATTTCTGACATGAAAGTGCTGCCTCTTATCACTGTCATGCAATAATTAGAATAAGCAAGCAAGCAAGTGCTCATTTTCTCATTGAGCTGACACATCTTTAGTCTCACCCAGCAGAGCTTTGATACTTAGCATGTCACACACCTACAAAACCCATGAAATTTAAAGTGGAAAACTTTTCCAGASAAAGTTCCAACTCAGTTTAAAACCCTGTGATGTTCTGCACTTGCAGAAATGGCATTTTGGAGGTTGCAGACACCTGATGGGTGAAAGACGTAGAAAAAGGAACCTTTTTTGGTTGAACCTCTTTTCCTCTACTTAGAGCTCCAAAGCCTGAAGCAAATCAAAGCCTGAGACATTGCAAGGCTTGAAACTAATCAAAATTTAAATAAAAACAATGTCAGTAGAAGAATWTCCCAGTGACTTTTACCCAAATACAGTGAAGTGCTCCTGTGTTTGCCCAAGTTTACAGATGTAATGTCATGGATGTCCCTTTAAAACAATGAGCTCTTCTTCAGCYTAACTCAAGGACTTTGTCTCATTTTGGGTGAATATATAAATCAGTGAAGGGAAAGGAAGGCAGGTGCTTATTTTTCATAAAATGGGGATGGTCTGTTTGTCTTTCACTGTTTTTTCCTGATCTCCTCATCCCTAATGTCCAAAAGTTGYCTCATTCATCCAGATACAAACTAAAAGTGTTTTCACATTACAGAAGTTTTTCTCTATCATGCCTGTGATAAATGTGATAGCAACAACGGATATCTGTATGCCCAAGGGGTCCCCAAATATTGTTAGTAGTGATAGAGCTGATTTGGTGATAAACCTGGCTGCATATTTTTATATTATCTGTCAACTCTAGGAAAGAGACCACAGTTTTATTGCTCTTATTATTTTGAAAATACTCTTTTAGAGTGATATTCATTGGTGATAAATGCAGGTTTGAGTATATAACRCCAGTGATTGAATCAGCATTCTTTCTGAAATGATCTTTTCAAAAGAAGAAAAATCACATCATCTTTGAACAAAAAAAATACCATTGCACTGGCATTATGTATTTTTTTTATCTTTAAAACTAGGTAGAGGTTTGGGTAGAATCATCAAGTCAAATCCCACAGAAACCAAGGAAAGTATTGAACTTAAATTAAAGTTATGGAGATTTCACCTCTTTAATTTTTAAAAGTTGCTTACTGCTATGATACTTCGCAGAAATCCTTTGGGCCAAAAAAAAGTGGTAGCTGTTTCCCCAAGCTGTTAATGAATTTCACACTAAATACTTTGTAATCTTTAGAAACAAGGGACTTAACCTAAATTGCTTTTCCATCATTTTGAAAAGATGGCAGTCTTCCCAACTGTAACATCTGCTTTTTTTTTTTTTGCTTTTTTTTTTTTTAAGTGCTCTAATTCCCAGCACTAAAATCTGACTCTGATGGTGTTGCCCTGGTTGAGCTTCCTCCATTTCAAACCTTCTTACACCAACCCCAGTGGCCTGTGCTGGTGACCAACCAGCCCAGCGCACAGATGGTGGGCATAGAGCAACTTTCAGTTTCCAGGACTCCAATTAAACTCTTCCCCTGGGACTTCCACCCGCCAAACCAGGTCACTCGGGGCCTGCCCGGTGACAGTGACGAACACTGCTTCTAATTAAAGAAACCCAAAACCCTCTTAGTGCCACTTGCAGTTTCTCAGGGACCAGTGAGAAAAGATATTTTAACATCACACTTTGCTGATTATCAAGAGATAAAYATATATTTTCAATTAATGAGAATAAAAAATAATAAACATTTGGCTTTAATTTCGTTCAAGAGCATGGTAAACACACGATCATATAAATTAGGAGAAAAGGTGACAGGCTCTCAGGGTGAATGGAAACAACCACACTCCGAGGACTTGTGCTGCAGCAAAGCATCTCTTCAGGCTGCTGGAGGAACATTCATTACAATGTACCACACTCGTGTTTCATTAATACAGAACCCAGGCACAGAATTGYTCCGTTAATCTTGAAGACGAATTACTCCTGTCAGGGCTTTGTTACAGACTTATCTCTACCACCAACACTCGTGCGCCRAGACAATAACAGCAACACTCCACTTGCTCTCCAGTAAGGGGGAAAAAGGATATTCCAACTAATTAAAAATACTCGCTTTAGACAGATGATCTCATATTCCAGGAGCTGGTACTGCGCGTTTCACTAACGAGATCTTGCAAGTGCCAAACACCAGCGCTAACCTACACGTTCAGGAAAAGCAATTGAGGATACTGTGTGATTGTGGGGTTTTAACCAGTTTCTTTAGCTTCTTGCTTTCAGCCACAAACAAATGTACATAAATGCCAAGAGATAAAAAGGTCAAAGGTCAAGGAAGATCCAGCTGTAATTAACTTCTGAGTGCACTGCTCTGCAGAGAACTTGGTTTAATGGCCATGTGCGTATACTTGGACTTTTTTTTTTATTTTCAGTTCGACTCCTTGTCAGATGAGATTAATGTGCTCCTAAAATGATGGCTCTGCAAAACAGGGGAAAAGGAAAGTCTTGCAGGCTGCATTGGAATTCTTGTGGTTGTTGCATCACACACTCGCACTTCTCTGGTTCAGTCTCCACKAGGGATGTGGCGAAGACCAGGACGGGCTGGGCCAACCCCAACACGGGCTCTGTTCAACCACATGGAAAGGAAGATCCCAAAGCTCTCTCTGCTGGGAATGCAGGGAACTGAAACCTCCAGGGAACACATTTCACAGTCTGCAAGTCCAGCCTTGGTTCATAGAGAGGAAAAGTGACCARCCTCTCATAGATTGACATGTATCAGTGCAAATTTTAACGTGGGATGCGTGTCCACGCCAGGTGAACGTGGTGAGCACGGTCCTGTCAACAAGCACTTGGGAGATGAGTGGAATTGGGTCCAAGAAACATTGTTTTAGTCACAAATTACCAAGGTATTTATTTTATGAAAGAAAGTGACCTTTTCACTTTTCCTGCACTCAAAAAGGGAAGGGAAAGCAGATTCCAAAGGAAAAAGTATTTTATTCTGTTATGAAAAAGGATGACTATATTGGAAAGTGTATTGGATAGAAACATAACATTAAATCAGTTACACAACCAGTGTTATTCCTATAAAGCCAATATATTACTGCAATTAAATTTTCAGCAAAATTTTTTTTAAAAGTCTGCTTTCTGTTAAGAGTGAATGTTGTAGTTCCATATATTTCACTTGATCTTCCCTATGATCACTCTTTCTATGTTTAGATTAAACCGTGCTCTTGTTTTGCAGAACGTGTATCATCATTATGACTTTGCTATGATCATTTTATTATATCCCATGGGAAAAATGTGACATGTTAGTTTGGCAACAATTAGGCTATCCCYGAAAAAGAAAAAAATTCTACTTTAAAAGAAATACCAGTCAAAATTAAATATTTTCTGAGGGGAAAGAGAGGCTTGGTAGAGAATAAACTAGAGAACACTGAGTATTTGGCGTTCCTAAGACTTATGTACTTAAAATTGCTGATAAGGTCTATTAAGGTAAACATATTTAAATTTGCCCCTTGGGTTTATTTCTTAAGTAAATTAAAACTGCTTTTGCTGGGGCAGTTGTTCTTTATGGAACAAGTTCCTATCTCTATCTATGTCCATTCTATCTTATGCCTAACATCTCATTACCTGGCATGAAATTATATGTTCCTGTATTGCTAAATTGTACTCCATTACCCATTAGTTAAGCCTCGTTTCTAATCCATTAATTCCATTAAAACAATTTGCAAGTTTTAAAGTACGCTGCCCTGGGATGTTTATTTTCCTGCCTTTATTTGGAGGAGACAGAACTGCAGAGAAACAAGGAGACAAAAATGGCTTTGCAAAGTTGTGAGTGGGAGATTAGAGAAATTCAGAGSGACACTCTGCCTCCGGGAGGACGGGATCTGTGGCCCCGGGAGGCAGGATGAGGTTACAGCCTTTAAGCCATGCCATGCAGGAAGATCCGCAGGAAAATCTGGGTCAGTCACTCGCTGAAGATTGCAAACTGCTCAGCAGTAGTGGCWATCTATATTTGGCCTTCGTGTGAGAGGGAGGCAGGAGAAGATCCTCACTCGACCCCAGCACAGCACCAGCCAAGGGGTGAACACGTTACAGGGGATAAATCTCCATTAGGTGCCCTACTTCCAAGTATCCCAGATGGGAACTCCTTCCTACAGGCTTTCCCCTCATTTAATGCCTGTTACTGGTAGCTGGTAACAAAGAGCTCTTTTCCTTTCTTTTATTTTTTTTTTTAATCATTTTRATATCTGCAGTTGACTGCCATTTTGAATTGCTTAAACATTTATGGAGAAAATTAATAATKTCCAGCTCACCTCTACTCAGAACAGTGGGAGGATAAATATCAGTACCTAATACACGAAACACAGTAAGGTCACTCAAACAGTACTGCTAAATAGGATATAAAAACTTCTACAGAAAATAGGAAAGAAATGGGTTAGAACAACAAACAGATTTTGGGKTTTGCAGAAGCCAGAAAGAGAGGCTGCAGCTTTCTGAGCACCCTGCAGAATTAAAGTTCCTGCTGCTCAACGAGCGAGGCACCAACCCTTTCCTTGGCAAGGCTGTTTTTCCTCAGAATGACCAGAGGTGCAGCACATTGTGCTTCCTAATGAAAACGAGGGCAATGAACGGCCCTGCTGTTTTTCCCTATTATTCTTCTCCGTGCGTTTTAATGGCGCATTACCAAAACGCGAGCTGCCTTCCCTGAATTCCTCCTGTATTTACAGATGCCATCAAAAGCAGCCAGGTTGCACTGATGTGTGTTCTAATGGCCGATGGCAGCACCTAATGGTGTGAACAAGATGGGAATTGCCTGATGTTCCTTTAAACGACACAAGAGTGGCGAGTTACAGGTCACGGARATAAGGATTCCCTGGGAATGTTTGTGCCTCCTTTGCATATTATTCTCACAAGGCAGTGTTTGTGGGTTTGATGAAAGCTAATCGCCCTTGCCTAATGGGAAGAGCATTCCAGGGCTATCCGTGTGGATTGCCGGCTGGAAGGCCTGTGCTGAAGGCTCACTTGTGAGTCCCCTCGTGTTCGGATAAAAGATCCATCACACGCTCCCTGGAACACAGGCCACGAGTGAAACACACAATAATCATTTTTAAACCCACAGTCGTTGTATAGATTAACTCTCAAACCAAAATAAGCACACCGGCGTTCCTGGATGCATTCCCCAGGCRTGTGTGTGAGAAGAGTTTTGAAGGCAGTGTTCCCAAAGGAATACACTCACTCAAAGATATGCCAGTGGAGAAGACTCCTCAGGGAATCTGATGGTGTTTGGGTGGCAATATTTGCATTTTTAAATCATCAAAGTGGGCGTTTTACTACTTGCTGTGTTATAGATGAAAGATAAAATAAACACAAATTGTCCAAAAGTGAATTAAAAATGAAAAATTACATTATCAAAAGCATCAAGCATTATAAAAAAATCAGTGAGAAATCCAAAAGCTAAGGTGAAAAACACACAGTGAATATTTTACTGTACTAAAAGTCACTCGCAGTGGTTTAAATACACTCTACAATATTATAATATCATCCAACAGTAGTGACGAACACATAAAAAAGAAAAACAACAATGGGCTACTTTTTTATGCCTGTGTGTAAATAATCTTTTCCTCTGAAGCTCTKGAACATTTCAGACTGTGAATGTGGCCTTTTAACCTGAGCATTCTCGTGGTGCTTAGAATGGCAGTGAAGAACAATGCATAAACCTGTTACAATCAGCAGGSAGGTTTTAAAATCATAATTCCAACATAACCCTAAATTAGCTCACTTTGTGGKCCTAAATCTGACTTATACCCCAATCTAACTCACCTGGCAGGTTGGCTACTCCATGAAGCAAMAACCCACCACTAAACTCAACTGGCTGGTTGGTCTGCAGAGCAAACGATGGCAAAATCTCAAAACAAAAATACTATCATTAATTGAAATTATCATTAACTTCATTTCTTAATTTAAGTTATACTGATTGAAACYACTTCCCTTCAGGAATCCTTTCACTTCTGTCTGTGAAATGCACACCTTTTTTCATCCACCTTGAGCTGATTTTCGCTTTCCCAAGACAACCATTAAAAAAACCATCACACCAACTCCTTCCTGACGGCCTATTTGCACAGGTTCCTGAAAAAAATCAACTCAGGATTGTCTGTCTCCGTTTTAATTAAGTTAATCAGTTGTAATTACAGGCCTAAACACTTCCTCTGCACTTGCCAAAAAAAGCCTTGCTTTTTTTTCTCACCGCTCCTATCAAATCCTCCTCCGATGTGCTCGTGCAACACCTGCTCCACATTAAGATCTCCCAAAGACAGGTAACAGTGATACCAATTTTAGTGTGGGGTGGTAATATCTAATTACTGACAGAACATCACCAGAATGCGGTTATGAAAGTAATAATTTTGTCTTCCTCAGAAAACACGGCCGCAAAGTCTAAGAGGAACTGGTTTACTTCTGTTAGAATTCATTTCAGGGAGCTGCCCGGCTTTGTCACCGCGACTTCAAAAAAAAAAAAAAACGCTAATTAATTCCAAATCAGAATGTATGTAATTATAACAGTTTTCTGCTGAAAAACAAATTACCTGGTGTGCCCTCGGGGTGAGCGAGACAGAAGAGATCTCATATTCCTTTCAACGGCATAAATATTTTACGTTTTAGGCCAGGAAAATAACGCGCCAACCGTAAACATCCCCATCTTTTCCCTCCCGAATGTTTAGAGGCTGCTTTCTCCCTCCCAGCGTGAAGACGCTGAGCGAGTTGACAGTCTGCCTGCCAGTCAGTTTAATCTCACCCTCTCTGCGGGTTTGTGGGAAAACCGTGGCATGCCAAGTTATTTTTGGCCAAATGTTAGGGTATAAAGAGCCTTCAGGAGCTTTCGTTTAGCGAGTGGCCTAACTGGCAGCCGTTTTACCTGCAGAATGTGAATTGATGTTGCCATGGAAATAGAATAACTTTTCTTTTTTTCCCCCCCTTGTTCTGTCGTTGCATATTTGGATTTGCCCGAGCACGGAAATCAGTTGGAGAATGATCCCCAAGAGCTGGATGAAAGACAAGGAGGACCCTTGGAGGCAGCTCAAAAGCTCTTTGCATCTCTTTCAGACAATGGTCATTTATGGACAAACCACTTGAGCTTCTCTTCCTAAATGGGAAGTAGGTGAAAAATGAAAATGCACTTTTCATCCTCATCTGTTGTTGACTGCCATGCGTTTTCCATTGCCTATTTCATACTGATCAAACCTCATCAAAATGGGCCTCTTTCAAAGGTAACAGGGACGGCTCTGCTCGCTTCCATTAACACAATCTGTAGTATAAAAGAATATAGAAATGCAGATAAGGCTTACAAATATGCAATAAAGGAATTTGTGCTTTTGCATGTGCTGCAGCACACATGGCAGGACTCTCCAGCTGCGTGACAAGAGTGGCCCAAGCGGTGAAATTTATGTGCCCCGAGATGAAGCAGCTCCCAGAGAGACCTCCCCACCCCAGCCTGTCTCCATCCTCAAAAAAAAAAAATCGAGGAGACGTTTCCATCCAGTCATGTAATCATCATCCTTTCGGGAGACAGTGTCTCAACCTTGGACTCTGCAATTTGTCTGAGTATGAAGTCACTGAAAGTGTTGCAAATCATGTTTTCACACAGGGAGGGTTTCACACAAGGGTGGTATCCTCACACAGTCAGCCATGCTGATTTTCCGCGTTCCTTTAGAGACTTCAGCCAAAAGCAAAGCTGCAAAACTCGAAATTTGCCTCGGTTTGACAAAAAGCCAAGAACTCGTGCCGTCTGTGAGGCAGGGCCGTGCTCACTGCAGACAGACAAACCACAGGAAGAAGTTAAAAACGCACGGGTTAAGTACGAGTGATTTCTGCACTAAGAGGGATGTTGGTGAGAGACAAATCCACAGCAGGTTGGGATTTTCATCAGAACAGATTAGAAGCACAAGACTTACCAGAGGCCAGCAGGGCTTGTGTCCTTTGTGTAAGAACTTAAAAACTGATAAGCGCTTTGTGGACAGTACATAGGATGTTTCGAGGGTTGTTGATCTGGATTTTTTTAGTAGCGTAGATGGGTTCACTCTTTTTCCTATTGTGGTAATTTCATCTCCCACTCAAACCTTGAGGGAGAGGCAAAATCTTCCAATATACTGACTTAAATAACCACAAACCAATCAAGGAAGGAAAAATGAGGCTGTTTCTTTCTGCTGAAATTCTTTAGATTTAGATAAATGGAAACACTGCTGCCCCGCTAGGTCTTCACATTTTCTTTACCTTTCCTCATTTAGTTCCACATCTACTTTAATAAATATTTAACTACATGCACCAGCACTTCCCATTTACTCTCTCCTTAGCTTAAAGATTAATGTAGATATCTGAGGAAACATCTCAGCTTAAAACCATGGAGAAATCATTTTGTTCATACGTGCATTTAGGCAGACCCATGTTTACCTGATTTGCTTAATGGGATAGAAGATTTCACAACTGCATATCAGCCTAAGAGTCAGGAAATATTGGAAGAAAGATGAGGAAAGGATATTTCCCTGAGAAAACTTTTTATGGACTCATTTGTGATTCTGATAGAAATTTTGTCACACTGGAATCAACAGGAAAACAGCCACGGTCTGCAGCAGAACAAGAATTTCATTCCTGTTCTAATTATTGCTTTTATTTTTTCCCCATAAATGAGCATTCCTGCTGGGTTCTATAATTTTCTTTTATATTCCCAGAGCAAAGCATGAAACCACATTCTAATATACGAAGGAGGCCTAAATTTCCTATCAGACACATCAAGGACAAAGCAAGCACTGTACCTGCAGTTACCCTGCACAAACTCACAGTTTAGAGGTTTTTCTACTCTAATATGGCAGATAAGAGGTTTTGCTTTCTACAAAGGCTAAGGGGAGGGCATATTGATCAGGCCTTCCAGGATCCTGGGCCATTTCAGCACACTCTGTATAACAAGAAATCGCACTTATCACATCTAGTGAATATTCAGATTATTTCAGACCTTGACAGTAGCCATGCTATCTCAGATTTATTTATCAACAAGGTCGCTTCTTTCCCCAGATCAGCCTAAATGTTTGGCTTCGATTCTAGAATCGTGGCCTGTAAACTCGAGCTGATGTTTACCACATCCCTTTTGACTGATTCAGGGCCAAAATAATCTTGTGGTAAATTCACAGTTTTAGTGGAGCTCTGTGGTGATGAATTTGAACCCAGCCTCCTGTTTTGAATACAGTATGAACATGAAGGGCTAATGAATAGCAAGAAACCCCTAAGAGCAAACTATTTCAAACATCCTATTTGCATTTAATGAGTTCTAGCCCTGTATTTTGAAGTGACACTGTATTTAGGCCGTGGTATTGCATCCATAAATGCAATGTAGTGCCAATAAATATTGGTCTGTTGACATTCAGCACAGGATTCTCACCACAGCCATCCATCACGCTTTTTGTCAACCCAGCAGCCTGGCTGGCTACCAGTTAATACATCTGTTTCTGCTTGCATTTATAACCTTAGAAGAGTCCAGCTTGGGCTTTGCTTATTCTGAATTAATCCCTTGGATTTTTCTAGAAATTTCCACGTATTTTTATCTAGAGTGTCTATTAGCTATTGATATTTAATACATGCATGTTAAAAATTAACAGTAACTCTGATAATGCCTATTTTTCCTCTTTCTTCTCAGTTTACCAACTCCATACCTCCTTACCCCACACCATTCTGTTGTTAGTCCTCCTGCTGCCATCAACCAGCTACATCAAGCAGTTGAAGCTACACTTCAACATCTGTTGTGAAAAGATCTTGGATTAGAGCAAACCAAGTTTCAAATCTTTCTCATATATCGCAGATGTCACACAGGAAGGAGGAAAAAAAAGGACATAAATGCCCACTTTTTTAGCTCCGTAAGATATGTTTAGGAATTTTGTGATGAAGGCAGGCCTGCAGAAGCTGGCTGTGACCATGAGGAAGGACAGTCACTCCTACAGCTGTGGGCACTGCCTGCACCTGCATATTCATATTGTGCACGGAAAAGCACAAAGTCACAGCCAACAGAAGTGCCCTTGTCATCTCAGAACCCTTCTCCAAATTTCACTCACTTTCATACCCTTTAATGATCCATATGAAATGATTCTTTACCCACCCTCATAAAGATAATTCTCCAATCCCTTATAATCTCACTAGCACTGGATGCAGGCTGCTCAAGGAGTCTAGCAAAATAAACAACAGCTGTGAATCATAGATCCTGGAAGATCATTTGCTTTAAAAAGATGAAAAAAATCAAAAAATTGAGGAAATACCAACAAGTTGCAAATGCCAATATTTCAGACTCGTTTCTTGCCTGCTGTTCTTCCAATCGCATCTCTTCCTCTAGGGAAGACGTGCCATAAAATTCTTAAAGGGCATTCTTTTTTTAACCCAGAAAGGCTGCTTCCCAAACCCCCTTGAACGCAATTTTCCAACCAGCTTTCCCACGCAGTGGGGAATATCCAACACCATTCCACAGGCCTGACTCAAGGCCAGTGAAGTCAGTACTCAGCCCCTGTCTCTGATGGCCAGAGATCCCTCTGTCAGAGGACTTTATTGCACAAGCAGATATCCAGATAGGGAGAATTAAAAAGCAATCATCTCCTGCTGAGACCAGAACAGATTCCAAACTGCAGTCAAGTTGCTTTGGGGTTGGTTTTTTTTTTTGGGGGGGGGGGGGGTGGATGTGTGCAGGCTTTGTAGAGGAAATGCCAAAAGCAGAGAATCTGATTGCAGTGACCTTATTACTGCTCTGAAGATCCTTCAGTGGACAGTAAAATGTGATGAGCTGCTAAATAATTGATTATTTCAAGAACTTAATGCTGAGTGCTTTTCATGCATCAGTACAACATATTATTTTATAGGTGTTGGTGTGTCAGCAGAACTCTGAACCACTCACCTACAGCTCTCGCTGAGCAGGGAAAAAAAAAAAGGAAAGAAGTGGGAGTCAGAGGCAATTCCCTTGAAAGCTGAAAAGCATGGATTGCCATCAGCTTCTTCAAAGCTGAACTGCAGGAAAGTTTTGCTTCATTTCATTGCACTTAAATGCAAAAATCTAATATCAGCATTGCCGTGCAGGAGATGTTATTTGTTTATGGCGATAAAGCAGCAAATTCTCATATGCTTGGGGGATTTAATGGAAGTTTTCCCAGCAGGTAGGAAGCTTTACTCCACCCACACACAGTGTGTTGCTGTGTGGCAGCAGATTTTGCTCCCGGCCATGGGCAACATATAATGCAACTTATCTTGATTTTTGTCCTTCTCAGATGACCTTGCCAGATCAATAAAAGTCAAGAGAGGTGCCCAAAGTGTTGGGAAAGAGAGCAGAAACAGGCCTCTGTGATCAGAGAATACACAGACACTGGACCTCTCTGTTTTCGGAGGTGTGCTGTGATTAGACCATTTTTTTGGTTGTTTTTCCCATGAGGACGGTAAAATACTGGAAGAGAGGCCCAGAGAAAGTTGTGGGACCTCTGTCCTCAAAGTTGTTTCAGATTTAACCAGTCATGGCCCTGAGAAACCTGATCTAATTAGACCTTTTCTGAACAGGGGCTCGAATTGGATTGGCTTCTGGTGGAGCCCTTAAATGTAATTTATGATACTGTGAGACATGAGAAGGAGGGAAATACTTGGCATATCTAACCTAATTTCCAAATTAATAGAGAGATAGAGAGATCTCTATCTAAAACACGACCCATTTAAAAACATATGCACTTTGTCATGATGACAAAACCTCTGGTTCAAAGTTCAAAGCTGTTATGGACATTATGAGCATTCCTAACAGGGACTTACACATAAAACCACCTTGAATACTTCAACTAAATGAACAGAAATTCAAGCAAAATCCGAATAAAAGAGGGAATAAATCGGTAATTGACCTACTTGTTTTTTCTCCCCCCTAACCTTAGCCATCCTCTCTTGTACCAGATCTAAGGGAAATCTCCCCCTCCTCTGCAATAAGCTTCATTTTTCCTAAAATGCCATCATATCTGCAAGGCATTTAGGAGCAAGCTTGACATTCTGAAACCATATGCATTCACAAGTGAAAGAGAAACAAATAATAGTGACAAGCAAGCTGTGAATAGCTATTAACATCTCTGGATATTGTGAACTCTCTTCAGACAAGTCTGAACGAGAATACGTTTTGTGTTTCACTTATTTAGTTGCTCTCAGTTTTCCACAATTCTGGCACTGTTACACCCAAGTGATATCACTTGGCTCTGAATAAATTAAAGGCTGTCATTTGCACCTATAGCAAAAAATCATTGGGTTTGGTTCCCACTAAAACATGACATTTAAAAGAAAACTCAGAGCTAAATGGGATGCACGAAGATATCCAGATATCCATTTATAGTCTGATAAAAGCATCTTAGAGATCCAGGTGCAAAACACAATCTTGGTGCCAATTAATTATCAACATTTACACAACAGATTTATGGATAGGAACCATTCCCTTTTTCAATGCTCCTTCCTGTCTAGTTTCTTTGATTCTCCTTCACTTGACATCCTTATTTATTTAATATGACTGGATGGCCTAAAATGAGAGTTACTCTGAGAACCAAAGAGAATTAGAGCAGCAAGACATCACCAACAAGACCAGAATGGAGAACAAAGAAACTAAAATGGAAGAATAAGAGGTTTAATTCAACTCAATTTCTCTCCCTCTGTGATTCACGTCTGTCTTATTTCTGCAAGATAATATATTCCTCTCACAGATTCTCTTCTTAAGTTTTGAAGTAGTAGGCAACTCCAAGACTGAATATTTGTGTATATACAACAAGAAAGCAAGAAAATATTCTGTAATTTTTTGTTGTTTTCAGTTTTTTAAATCTTTCTGTATGCTCTGCACATGTCCTTACCAATGTGCAAACAAATATGTAGCAGCAGTGCCACAAGGAAATAAAAAGATGGTCTTAGGGTATGGAAACACAGCAATAATTCCTCTGTAAATATGAAAATTTATGGAGAAATGACTAATATTTTACAATACAATTACTTCTGGGTTACTATCTACAATTATACCTTTGTCACCAAAAATAAGTATTTGCTATTTTGCACTTAAACGAAAAGAGAGAGATCTGTGGTCAACAGAACTTAGTGTCAAAAGCCTCCAGTACTCAAAATACCCTGAGTGTTCTGTAATCTGGGGGCAAACAGAGCAATTCCTGTGACTGCTCCTCCATGGGAGCAAGGTGTGAGCAGGTCACGTGGAGATCCCAGAATTCCTGTCACTGATATTCCTCTGTGCTCCCATTTCGGCCATGTAGAAGCAAAGGGAAAAACAGCTGACCTGGATAAAGAGGTCTGAGGAACAGAAGGTCTCATGGCAGGTGGATCGTGTAGGGGGCAACAGCAAAAAGGAAAAGGACAAAACGCAGCAAAATCAGGAAAGAAACAGGGATGGAAAAAGTCCAAAACTGTTTAAGAAAGGTCTTTGAACTTGAATATACCTTTGGATTCTTCTCTGAAATTATTGGTACACGGAAGTTTCTTTAGGTCTAGCTATTGCTGAAGCCCAATAAAGAAAAATACCCTTTTCCTGCCACCTTCTCCTCCAAGGACAATGCTGCTGCACAGCTAGATGTCCAAAATTAGAATCTGAGAATTCACACGGGACCTAGAGTGGTGCATATGATAAAGATACCACCTAAGCATTCTATGTAGGAAAATGCACTTAAAATTTTACGTTGGCAATTTATTTGGATTACAAAAGTAAGCAGGCAACCAGAAGCTGGACAATGCCGGAGACAAAACAGGTGGTGTGAACTTGTTCTTTCTTTTTTACCCATGTCCAGGTTGTAATAGTAATATTCACGTGTTTCCCTGCACCACATCCTATTTTCTGTACTGTTAGTGGCACTACACGTTTGGAAGAAGCTGGTCTCCGGCTCCTTGGAATGTGTGCCTCATTTAAATGCAGGATAAAGGAGATGTTTCACGTTTCCTTTCTTGCATGTTAATTGCACTGATTGATATGACAATGGTCCTCATGCATTGTATTTTCTTTTATTACCTCCTACGAGCACTGGAGCTCCATTTGAAAAAGCCCTGAGATAAGACCACGGTAACATTGTAGCGAACAAAAAATCTCCAAATAATAGCCTGGCTCTGGGCAAAAGGTGGTGGGAGGTTTTTATTTCATAACTCACTTGTTCAGTCTAGTCCAGTCATTCCTGATAGCAAAGAGTATTCTGCTATATTTCATCTCCAGTCAATGTGAAATATAAAATAGGTGGATACTCATCTTTTTGCAGAAATCTTGGTTGTTAGATAAAGCCAATATCTTCATTACTACTAAGAATAATACTAGATATTATCATAAAATGAAATAATCAACATTTGAAAAGCCAGGTTTTTTTCTCAGAAACATACACCATTTTCCCTCATGTTATACACGACTTTATGTACATGCATAATGTCTCTTTTATTTCATGGGTTCACTGAAAGCTCAGGTGTTTCTGGCAAAGATCCAGCAAATCAGAAATTTATATACAAACTTATCTGAGATTGCATACAACATTTTGCTATTGCCAAAGATTCCTCAATGCCCTTAAAAGACATTTTGTAGTCCTCTCTTCCCATAATCTTCATTATTTGAATCTGAACCCAAGCACCAACACTGGGCATATAAACTGTTTCTGCTCCCTGATTTCATAGGAACACTTCAGACATCTGTTGGAAAATATGATCCCAGCTAAAAGCTGGATGAAAAGCTGGCTCTACCATGTGACAGTACATAATTTTGTAGCTAACACACCCCTGAGAATCTCTAATGCAGGACTGGGGCTCTGAAAGCCAATGGCCCAAAGTCTGCTCAACTCAATGGGAGACTTTTCAGAAATTCCACTACATTATTGGATTGGGCTCAAAAAGCTTAAATTAAAGGTCTTTCATGACAGAAAGACCTCCAGTGACATCATTATCCCAAATTCTGCTGTCCCCCAAAGCACCAATGCAACACACATTTAAACACCTGAGTTGGTGTTAAGTGCTACAAATTTCAATTCCAGAATACAGGGATTGTCCCACCTGGCAAATGCTGATTACTGTGCTATTCTCATCTCCAAAGAACAGTTCTATATATAGAAAGGGAAAACAGTTATTTTCACACTGATTATTGAGTCACAGTAATTACATTTCATATGGGAAATATTTGATATCTCATTCAGGTTGTGAACAATTATGTGCACCACGCCAATTATTAGTCAGGATGTGCTCCTGATGCATCACACGTTTCATATAGACATGCTTAAACCAAAAMCAAAAAAGAAATCTAACAAAAAATATCCCACTTCTGATGATAAGGAAAATASTGAATTTCCAGCTCATGAGAAATGGTCACATTTCAGCATTTGTTAATCCTGTATGGAGGCAATTGATGCATCAATGTTCTTCACTAAACAGGTATTCATGGAAAAAAGCTTCCAGATTCTGAAGTATGTCACTTTAATGCCCCAATCAAAATGAAACATTTTAGCATTCCCAAAGCTTTTTCTGGGGGGAGGAATGATGCTGAACTCTTGTTTTCTGGCTGTTCAAAACTGAGGTTTGGATCATCATTTCCACGGACAGACCAATTCCTTGAAAATTTGCGCTTCCCAGGGGTAACGTAACTGTTGTTTTAGCAGGGCCCACGTTTCCTTGTGGGAACTGAAAGTTGAGTGCTGAATGACATTAGTATTATCATTGTATTCTTCTTATTATCTTTGTATTCTTCTTCTTATTATTGTATTCTTCTTATTATTAACATCATCATTATTTCCCGTGCACAGCTTTCTAATCCAGCTGTAGCTGCTGCAATGCAAATAGCTGACCAAAATAAATCTCTGCTGTCTTCTGGGAAATGTGGGTGTCAAACAAATCCGGGGAAGCATCCAGGCCGTGCTTCCAATAAAGCAGTGCTGAGCTGGGGAACTGTGCCTTGCTTAAATGGCTTGAAAAAAAATATTTCTGGGAAAATAACAGAATGTAGATGAAAGTTATTTCAGTGGAACCAGCCTCAGAAGTCAAACCTGCACAGAGGGAACTGGAGGGGGGGGCGGATCCTGGGATTTGCTGACATGCCATATCCATGATTTAGTCCAACAGTTAGGGCCATCATCATACCTCGAGGCTGCAGCGGGGCATGCTGGGCAGCTGAGAAACGCAAAAAAAACACGAGAGAAAGCTCATCTTTAGATTCCCTTCCCTGGGGCCAGTTTGCCAGGGTGGGTTAGATCAGTCTCTGGTGACAGATGGCTGTGACCCCTGCAGGGCCAAGAACCCGAGCCAGAAGTTCACGGAAGCGCGCGGGAGGGTTTGCGCCGCGTCGCGTGCCTGGGTTTGGGCAGCTGCACTCCAGAGGGACACGGCGGGGAAAAGGAGGCTGCAAACAGCTCCCAAGAGCTYCAGGCCGGAGAGCTGCCTTCCCTGCATCCCAAAACCCAGTCCTGACGGGAACTCTAGCAATTTAGAAGAATTGCCACGATGAGAGAGGAAAATGACGGTTTATTTCTGCGGACTATTGATTGCCACCCTGYGACCACGTCTAGACCTACACACCAACTGAATCCCAAATATGTCCAAGTCTGGTGTCTTACAGGAGATGCTCTTCCCATCCTGTGTTCTACATCCTGCTCAGCTGAGGTTTAGCAGTTTACAGTAGAAATGATTACGACAAATGAACGGTTTGGGGAAGCAGAAGATTGCCTAGATTGGGGACACACCTATCAAGAATGAGAAAAGGAAAAATGTCTGCTAGTGGGATTCTTGYGAAATACCCAGCGACTCCACAGTTTCTGAAGGCTGCAGTAATTTTAGTGCTGCTGTTTCTAGAAATTTTTGCCCGGTGGCAGTTTTTACAATCTGTCATTGGCACWGCTACATCTGGTAATGCTGCCTGGCCAAAATCAACACCCACACGGAAATACCCCTCCAAAAACAGTTACAGGGATGTATGGCAAAAATACCACTGYGGAGAGGCAAGTGGGAAATACCTACAGCAGTCATTTGGATCAACTGTTTCCCAAGAGTCTCTTGCAACTGTATATCAACAATTCTATACAGGCCAATAACTAGATGGTGCTGGGAGGAATTGCCTCACAACCTTTCAGAAAAGAAAATAATTTCATAATTTGAAAATACATGTAGCAGCTCAACAGAATATGGAGTGAAAAACTAATAAAAGGAGCACTCAGTGCCACATTGACATAATTATCATTTGCTTTTTAATAGTGTGCACTCACATAAACACAGCGTGTTCTCRGCTAAGTATAGAAGTATGTTGAGAATAAAAGTACATCTGATTTCCTAATAAATTAGAAGAACAAGGAACTCCTTTAGGAAAAAAAAAAACCTACATAAAAAAGACCTTGCAGTCACTCTTAGATGTCAAATACCATTAAATACAACTTTGTCTGTTGCTAGAGAAGATAAAAGCTGTATTTAAAAGCCTTGCCAAAAATGTCCTTTTCAGTACTAATTAGCATCAATGGTCAAAGCTGTTAGAGCAAAAGAAGAACAGAGAAAGGGAGGACAAGAGAAATAAGTACCATCACTGACACTAACAGGATTTTTTTAAGCTTTGTCTCATGATACATTAAAGGATATTTTTCTTTTAATATAATGTCCTAAGCCTACAAGTGCTATGAGCAGATGCCCTTCTCAATCTGCATTAAAATCAAGTCTAAAGGCACAAAAAGAAGAGCCACAGCAGAAAGTGCCTCTTCCTGCTGTTTACCCAGATCAGAAATTAGCAGTTCTACAGCATAAAATGAAGCTGAGACCTCCTTGTGTTTGAGAGCACTTTGGGTTCCTACTTCAGGACTCTTCAGCCCAGTCTCTGGATGAACAGGAAAAGACTGAAGTACAGTTAAAGGGAGTGAGTCCACCTGGCTGTCTGGGTTTTGTCTCAAGGCTTTTTAGTCACATGAGTTCTATAGATTCACAAAATGGGGAATTTTACTATTGCAGCAGTGATATTCATTGAGAATTGAAATGGACTTGCCTTTCCCAGCTTTGGCTGTGCAAAACAGCCCCTCTTGGACAAGGGAAAGGATTAGAGGTCAAGAGATGCAGGAGTTTCTCACGTATCAGGGTGGAAAGGAGGTCACCAGGTCTGTTCTACCACCCTGCCAAAACCAACTTGGTCTTCTTATCTTTTCGAAGTGCTGGAGGCCAACCTGTGCACTGCTCTTCCTTCTCCCTGCTACCTCCAACACAGCTGGCACACCTTAAAAAAATAAACTAACCAACCAAAAAAACCCCCAAAACTCCACCAAACAAACAAAAGAAAAAAMCCCCAAACCCCTGAGTCTTTTCACTTGCATGATCACCTGCATTTCATTCATTTTCACACCTTAATTTCTTTCAAAAATACAGTCTCTGCTCACTTCTCATCCACACAGAGTTAAGTCTGGAGCCACTGTGGAAGAGCTGCAGTTCCATGGGTATAATAAGACATGAGAATTTCTATATCTCATAATTACTGCTAACTCGAAATATGGGTCAGAGCCTAAAAACTGATTAGCCCCTTGAGCCTTTCATGTCTCTTCTTGTCACGAGTGGCATGACAGGGGAAGGAGGATAAACAACCCTCCCCCTCACACCCAGCACACAGCCAGCCCAGGGCACTGAATCCCTCGATGCACAGGCTGGAAACWGCACTGGCAAAACAGATACACCAGCTTCCCAAATCTAACCTGTCATTCTGCTTCAGCCCTTCTCATGAGGGATCTTCTTTCACATTCCTTTCAGATCGACCATGCCTCAAATTCTCTGAATTGGTGCTAAATGCTTGAACCAAACTTCCCTAAGTTGAAAGCCTGGTTTGTCCTCAGCATCCTGCCAATATTTGATTTGTTACTGGAAGAATCATCACGAGTGCAAGCCAAGTAGTAGATCTGAGATTCGGGCATCCTTTCATTATGGACAGGATCATTTTAAAATGGGCACCTCGTGCTGAAAAGATGGAAAGATTTTTGTTCCCTATCAGTCTTATAAGAGAATCGATAGGTTAATGATGAGTTATTCAACTATTGAGTCACTCTGTGTTTGGTACTTTGACTGCAGGGATGTTCATGCAAATAAAAGAGTGTTTTTCTTTGTGTTCTGGAACAGGGGGTTCCAAAGGCCCAAGCGAATGTTTTTTTTAGGAAATGATCTTCAGTGTATGAAGTGCAATGAAGCCAATCTCTTTCCATGTAATAAAAACTATAAGTAACCAAATTCAGCATTTCCACAGCAAACAGGCACAGTGAGAGCTGCCAGCAGAGGGCAGGGAGAAGGGATCCCCCATCACAGCTTGTTCCAAATGGTCTTGGCTGTTTATCCGTGGACTATCCTCTGCTGACTCCTTCCCTAAGGGATGTGAACAGGAAAGTTTGCTGGGATGCATTATGGTCCTGAAGAGAAAGTTTGCTTACACATACTACACATCCTGATTAAATCTTCCCCTCAACACCAGACACTACCATCAAGACGCTGAGAAAATAAAAAAAAAAAAAGGATTGGTTTGTTAAGACAGAAAAAGGGATTTTTACCTCAAAACACAAAATTGCCACTTGAACAAAAGTTTATGGTATTCTTTATTTAATTTATTCCAAATCATTGATTTCTGCAAGTCGTGTGGCAGGAAATTATATTATTGCTTGCTGTTCATTTTCTCTGAATTATTAATACCATTCCATCGGACACCCCTCCTTGTCCCAGGAGGGACAGAYACAAGGAATCCAAACTGCTTCTAAGCAGAGTGAATGCCCCATCCAGATCTCCATGGAAATCAAGCTCCTCCATCAGAAGCAGAGCCTCAAATCGCTGAAGGTTAGTTTGTACAAGCAATTCCAACCCACATGGGATGTGGAGAAGATGAAAGCCAGTGAAGAATCCCCAGTCCTTGCTGTGTAAATGCATTTTGCTTCACATCTAAAGTTCACCGGGAAGGGCTCRACGCAACGCAGGAGGAGGAACCGCGAAGGCAACACGAGATTTTCCTTTCCAGCGCGTCTCATGCAGCCCCAGAAATGCTTTTTGACAGCTCCTCATGTGTTGAAGAGGAATTCTTCGATGTGCAATCAGCAAGGGGGTCTCTGTAGATGCGGGTTGGCATATGGTAYCTCAGATTTCTCGGTGACAAGTGCCGTGTTAGCGGAGCAACAGAGTAGCAGGGAAAAAGACGTTTCGCTAATCACTCCCTGTTGCCCACACCCTCAGGCAGAATCATATTGCTTTATGCAGATGAGCTCATAACAGTTCCTTCAATTTAGCTTTTATATAAAAAAGTGCCAGCTCCTAACGCTGTGTCAACAGGCACCCGAGGGCCTTCCACTTTACATTGCAAGTGTATTACTATTTAAAGATGAGCTTTTAGCTTAACATCATTGCCTGCCTTCGGAGTTTAATTACCGCCCTCCCCGTGAGGCCCAGCGAACCATCCACTCCTCCCACGGGAGTTCTGCCTGGCAGTGATCTTTAACTAAATAAGTAAATGCCAAATAAGCACTTCTTAAAGATGCAGTGGCTCGTTCCCTGCCCAGCTCTGGAGCCTGGGGAAGCCAGGYTCTGGTGTGGATCTCCCGGGCAGCGAGCCGTGCTGAATTTAGGGATCTCAGTTATAAATCTCATCTCTCTGATGTAAAATAGAAAGGGGATTTTAAAAAATGGAAATTTTGGTTTTTTCCTTTTGCCGTTTCTTGTGCTCAGTTATCCTACATCATTACCCACAGGCAGGCATAAATCACTGAATCAAGACTCTTGTACCCAACTGTGTCTCACAACACCCTATACAACCTGTATTTCCTACAATACTCCAAATTATTGTCCCATATTTCTTTCCACCACCTCTGTCTGCGGGATTAGAATATTAGTGTTGCAAAACAATTCATTCCCTTGAAATAAATAGCCAAGACTTAAAATGGGTCAACACAGATGGACTTAATTCTGTAACAAGGCTAAAGGCTCAACAGCGTCCATAGAAACAGGAATTTAAACAGACTTTTAYTTTTTACAAAAAGGAAATAAAAATTGGCAGAACCAGGTATGATTTTGGAGAGGTGTCAGTATTACAAAGCAGCTACAGACAGAAAAGATGATTCCAGATCTTGGAATCCTACACCCAAATAGTGCCTATCTGTACTTCAGGACAGCACACATGGCTCCGACTGAGCTGCAAAGGAACAGGGCGGGGGATTTCCTCACCTGACTGCTCTGGTAACAGGAAAATAACCCACTTTTGGCATATTCCACCAGAGCAGTAATCATGACACTGAACATGAGCTGTGCTTTCTGTGGCACTGCTCAGCACACATTGCAAAAGGCCATAAAATCATATTGTGAATGTGCCTCTTGGACTTGTAACGCAAAATTCAGGCCAGAGTGGCTTTAAAGGACAGTGGGTCTGAAATTAAAATGAAACTTTCATCATATAACTATATGACCATAATGAGGTTTTTTGATAAAAGTTGCAAGAAAGCATTTTCTTCTGTGTTTCAGAATATAAAATCTCTAATCATAATGTTCTGGACCAAATAAAAGTACTTCTATTTGACCTAGAGAGGTCAAAATACTGCTTGYTTTGTGCATCAGGTTGGAAAAACAAGCAAGCATCGAGTAAACAGAGTGCACAACAACAGATTCACCATCTTCAGAGGAGAGCAGAAAGCTGCAGTTTCTTGCAGGCTCCCCATGAATTATGGATGTGGCAGCAGGCCTCTGGCAACATTTCGCTATAATGTTAATTTTTCTCTTTTTTGATTTTCCGTTATTTGTATTTATAAGGAAAGCTTTCGAGCATCAAAACCCGGGCACGTTCTTAAAATATTTACTCGGTCTCTGAAGGTGTGAACTGCAGTTGAATGGAACTGGTCCTTCCTCATCTTTAAGCTTTTATTTTTGTATTGTTTTCCTCACCAGGGCACCYGGGTGTTTTACAAACATGACCATTCCTTCCTTTGGAAACACTGACTAAAATGAAAACTAAGCACACATTTCTCCACCTGGCAGCTCCTGTGCGTGGTTTAACTACTGTGGCAAAGCAAAGCCAGGTAAGTGATTTCTGTTTTTTTAAATTTTTCCTTAGACAAAATCATTCAAAATAATTTAAGTGGAAGGACATGGCTACTTTCTGTATGCATTTTAAGCTCGGAATGCTTTTATATACAGGAATTATGTCTAAACACTGACTTTGCTCATTCCTTTCAGAAGATCCTTCACTGGCAGATTTGGAGGATGGGACCACAACAGSGGCTCTGCTGCCAGCATCCTTCTTTGAACAAGGCTGCTAATACTGAAAAACACATCCAGGTACAGGGATCCTGGACTCAGATCWGCCATTGCTTCTCTCCTCCAAGCTGTTCACCTTTTGAATACTGAATTAAAAACGTGATAACAACAATTCCTCCTGAGCTGGTTGTCACTCAGGGCTCCTGTTTGATTCTGCTCCCAAGGCATTCATTTCTGTGGGTGTTCTCTCTGATGGTTTGCCCCGTGGATGAAATAAAAGGCTCTTAAAGCCTGCACTCCCCACTTCAAGGGAGCAGGATGAGAGTGAAAGGCTGGRAAAAGTGCTGGAAGTGAGGGGTGAGACGATGCTCAGGATCTGCTTGTGGAGACAGAAGTGCCAGACATCCCTATGCCCTGATTATGAARGGAAAGGTGTCTTTCCTCCCTTTGCACGTGTTCAACCCTGGAGCTGAGGAACAGGCAGGAACCCTGCAGCCAGCAAGGATGCCCAAAGCAGCAGGAAAGCCAGGAAGAAACCTTAAACCAGCCAACCC
The DNA here is from genome assembly GCA_018881555.1 of Amblyornis subalaris. Classification (NCBI taxonomy): domain Eukaryota; kingdom Metazoa; phylum Chordata; class Aves; order Passeriformes; family Ptilonorhynchidae; genus Amblyornis; species Amblyornis subalaris. Next base: position 780,955 of record JACAXG010000136.1, on the reverse strand, counting down.
AGGACAGTAAAGCCTGCCACGGTGCATGGCACTGAAAGCTTCCATATTTTCTGGGTTTTAAGCACCTGTGAGTGTGGAGAGCTGCCAGGAGAGGGCAGGGAGCCTGGATCCTCCATCACAGCTTGTTCCAAATGGTCTTGGCTGTTCATCTGTGAACCACACTCTGCTGACTCCTTCCCTAAGCAACTCCCTGCTCCTCCCACCCAGAAGCACTCAAAGGACTAATTCGGTCTCATGTGTTATTAAGTCACCAATATTTAAATATTCACAGAAAATGGCAAAGCCCAACATGAATAAAAATATATGAAGGTGGTTGCTTGGATCCTCATTTATTCCATTCCCCCTCCCTGCTAACTTGGGACACCCAACACTGGGAATCGCTGCCTTCAAGCATCATTGAAAAACCAAAGCTACATCCAGGCTTGAGGGATTATTTTATCTGGAGTGATTTCCTTGCTGAAAATGCTGGTTTCTGTTTTCCCTCTGTCAGCTCAGCTACAAATAAAGACCAAGCCAAGAGTATTTGTTGAAAGAGAGTGAAGGGGTCAGGACTATCTAGGAGCAAACAAGTGCTATAGAAGTGCTATAGTCTCTAGAAGTGGATTTCTTTTACCAGCTTAAAATGTCTCATTTAGAGACTCATGGCAAAGGTGATTTTTCAACCCCACCAGGAGTTCCCATCTTGCTTTGACACAGCTAAAAATATTTCACAGCCTTAAGACTTCTACATTTGCTCCTGTCTGTGTTTTCACAAGAGAAAGACAGAACTTCCTGAATAGATGTTGGCAAGTGAATCATTCTGGGAGTCTTCAGCTGTTTTCTCCACATTAAATAATCACACTGAAGAGTTTCCCACTTTCCCAGTTTCCTGACAGTGGTATTCCAGCTGTAAAGTCAAACCTCCCCTGTGTCACAAGGCCCTTCTTGGGTGGCTAAATGAAAGCAGCAAGTTATGCCATCAATAGCACAAACTGAAGGGCTGGATGCTGCTACAGAGCCTTCTCACAGATTTATTCCTGCTCTAAATATGATAATAGCATTATTTTATGCACATGCTGTAATCACTGAAATATGTCAGCGATCTGTAAACGAGCATTACAGATCAGATAAAACCAGATTTCTTATGTTTCAGACATGGATTACTGTTGAAATCCAACCCGGAAATTGAAGCAATCCTAAGCATCTTTTTTTCTTTTTCTTTTTTTTTATCAGCATTACAGCTCCAAACCATCTGTACTTAATTGTAAGACAACAAATTRTCTAAAAACCAGCGAGGATTAAGAGGACAAAGCTTCTTATGGACTGTTTATATTAGAGAAATTTAAAGACTTCTGAGATCACAGCACTTCTTCTGTACTTGTTTTATTTCAGTCAAGCCCCCTGTGTTTATCTTCCAACATGGAAATACATGCAGCACGACGATCACTGCCACAGCAGCACTAAGAGGTTTATCAGGGTCTTAAACTTTGATGAGAAATCCACTGATAGCTTAAGAGCTTGCTGACATTTACCCCTAAAGTTCATGCAGGGCAAGGAGACCCAACTGCTGAGCTCCAGTGCTCCACTGACTCCCAGAACTGGAGGAACTGGGCCAGTAGAGTAGGATGGGAGGCGTTTTGCACATCCTGCTTCACGTGCAAATAATTTCATTTACGTGGAATGAGGGACAGAGGTTTGGGTGGAAGGGAGAGATGGAAGTGTCAGTCACCAAACGGGTCACAGAGTCTTTGGTTTGGATGGCATCATGCCCATCCCCTCCCCATGAAAACCTGCAACCTGAGCAGCTCCAAAATTTTTTTTGAGTGTCACGCTCATTCAGCTGTGCTTGCACTCTTTTTAATTTATTCTATTTGCTCGCTGTGATTTGTTTCAATCACTGGAGAGAAAGTAATATTGTGCAATTAAATAACAATTCATGAGATGAATAACCAACATCGACCAGTCCAAGTCAGCACTTTGCCCAGTTGCCAGCTACAGCTCCCTTCATTAAACCATCGCTTGGTGTGTCTTCCAGAGAAATCCATATCTGCAGAAATGAAAAACCTGCACATCTGCCAGCAGAAACTTCCTTTTAAGGCTCCTTCTTCTCATCTTTAAGTTCCTCTTCAAATTCTTTTATTCTCTTAGATGTCTTAAAAAAGAAATTCTTTAAAAAAAACAAAAGGAAATTCGAGCTTTCTCTAAAACACATCAAAACCCCTGAAAAAGCTCTCAGTGGCATGTCTCCTGGGACCTCTTATGCACCAAATTAAATGCAGATGCTTTAAAAATAACTGGTAAAATATTGAAAGCTGAGTAAGATGTTACAACTAATAATCCACTACTTAAAATAAACATGCACGTTTTTTAATATAGTGGTAAAGAACTGCCTGCCTGACGTGCAGACTGCTCTAAATGGTTTCTCCATCTTTCAATTGGCTGAGTCCAGTTTACAAAGTTGTACTCAATGTATTTTTTTTAGAGGTGAATTTTTAATTTCTAACACAAAAATGTCAAATCTTATCTCGGACAGCCAGTAAGCAACACCATCTCTACATTTTCTCACTTGARGGTTATGTTTAAGATCGCCGTGTTAGAGGTTTGTGCCGATGGTAGATCACATCCTTTTTCCCCCTCCTAAAAACTTTCATTACCAGCTCTTCTCTATTTTCATTTGAGTTACCTGCTCTTCAATAAATTAGAAAAAAGATGGAGAAGAACCATTTTTAATTTTTTTTTTTAAGCAAAGATAGCTCTACAAGCCTACACTTAAATAAAATGTTATTTTACTTATCATTTGAAAAGATGACCAAATGAAGAGTTCCAGGGACCCAGTCTCAGGTATCCCCCTGTATTGAGATGAAGATTATTTCGGAATTAGGGCTGTCCTTAAACCCACTGCCTTACTGGCTTTGCCAGCTCATAAATCCAATTAAGATTCCAGGCTGCGTTTTAAAAGCTAAAGAGTCAATGTGTAAACCTACAAACAGCAAATCCCCCAGGGCAAATGTCTGTGGCCTCATAACCTCTTTGTCTCAAATGAAGCTGTTTAATTTGATTTTTTATCCTCTTTTATATCTATACACATGCCTAGCTGCTCTTGGAAGTAATCTTTTTAAGGCAAATTCGTATAGATGTGCTAAAAAAGTGCATTTTGTCCATACCTCCTGGGCAAGATGGGACTTCCTGAATGGGACATTTCAGTAGAATCATTGCTTAATTTTTAAAATCCTTAGTTTATACTTCCAGACTTTTAAACAAGATCCTATTCCATCATTAATACAGAAGATGATAATTTTGTACCTAGTAGCATTTTCTAGAAATAAATTTTAAAATTATGTTACTTTAGGAAACAAAACAAAAGAAGCTCTCATGCTCTGTASGACGTTTATTCTAATAATTAATTTCATTTTTCATGCCTGTTACACATTGYGACAAAATGAAACAGTTAATAATGCCAAGTTATTTTTATTCAGGTATTTTTTCAGTGCTGATTATTAGTTCCACTTTGTACCTCTAGCTGAACTTCTCTGACTTATTTTAATTAGGCAAGATCTGGTCAAAATTAAGGACTATTTTACGTATTTCTTAAATTTTTTTTCRTTTGCTACATTTCTTTATCAGACAGTTTGTATGAGTTAGTGTAAAGAAAAAAGAGTTAGATAACTGTTCAACAAAACTCAGCCCACAAATGTATTCTGCTGACATAAACCCACACAGCAACTTCTCTCTTGTCCATATTTTAAGGCTTGTTCTACACAGACCACCCCAAATGATGTYGTAGCTCCCATATGTGCCCACCACACTTCTGGCAATGAAACTATTGCAACCCACGGTGAGAGAGAGAAAATAAAACAAATTTTTTTATAAAAAGGAAAAAATGTGGGAGCCACAACACCAAACTCAGTTTGGCTTCCAGCCTTCCAACTGTTGAGATTCCTCTCARCCCCTGAGGAAAAGCAAATAAAAATACCAGTGAATGCAGTCTTGCACATCTGCTCATTATGTTCAAAATCAAGGATATTCCAGATTTTCTAGATTGCCTAAAGTGGGTCAGGAACTCCAGGAATAACTGTTAAATGCCAGTTTCTTGTCTGGGATTCAGTGGGGATGCACAGTGACTTCTGTGAAAAATCCTCATTTATTGTGGAGGAGTTACTCCAGGACTGCTGGACATCCCCAAAATTCAGATAAACACTGACTTATCATCAAAGACTGCAGAATAACACAGCCTGTAACCAAGAAAACTCTCTGGGGAAAAAAACCAACACCTGAGACTCCCCAAAACTTCAATTTATTGAAGCTCCTCAAAATGAAACATTTGCTGAAATTTTTTATRTTAAAAAAAATACCCCAAAACTAAGTCAACCGAGCCATTCTTGTCAAAGCAAAATGCTTTTTTCAGGGCATGTTTGAGCTGCTCTGAGACAGTTTAGGGTTTTCCATGCCTTTTTTTCCCTTCCAAACCAGGACCTGCAGTCCTGGACACCTCTCCCAGGATGAGCCAGGCTGACCCGTGGCCATGTGCTTCCCTCCTGCCTTATCCAGGAGTGGGAATCTGGTCCTCCAAGACAGATGTGACACTTTGGAAGGGTTAAACTATTGCAGTTAAATCTTGTAATAACCAAGTATTGTTATAATCTTATAATCTTTATAATTACTGACTGTGCCAGCCAGATCCTGTTCTGTTTTCTGCCATACAAAGACACACAGACATCCAAGGTCAGAAAATGACTGATCTTRTAGACCTGAGGAAATAAAAACACTATTTATGGGTAGAAGAATAACACAGAAGTAGTAAAAAATACAGAACTACGATGTTTGAGAAAAACAGTGAAATGTTTTGTTATTATGGTCAAAATATTACACAGCAATGAAGGCTTTTCTTAGGAGCACCATAATAACAAGAATATTAATTCAATTATTGGATTGCTTACATAGTATTCTTTCTAACCCTATCCCTTAGGTTCTTGAATTCAATGAAACAGAGCAATTAAGTTACTCTTTATAAGAATTATTATATAAGAGGTCTCTTTCTGACTAGAAACTTCTGAAATAAAACAATCACCACCACTACCCCTCTGGAAAAACAAAAACAAAAACAAAAACMAAAAAGCAGCACAAATGGCACAACTGAAACATCCAGCTCATCTTCTTAAAATCATAAAGAACAATTCCAATTACCTGCTTGTACTCCTACTCCAAAGTAAATAAACACCACCTCCAGCAGCTGGGATCASATACTAATCTGAATTTACAATCCCTAAACACGAGCTGGGACTTTTTCATGAGTCCCAGCTCATCTCTTCATATCATCTCTGCCCTCATAGAAGAAAGGAAAAACAAGCAAATGAAAAAGACTTCCAAGAGCTCAAGGACTGCTTCTCCAACACTCTGGCACTAAGGAGCATCAGAGAGCTCTTGCCTAGGAAAGGTTTAATAGTCTTTTGTCGAGATACTGAAATGTGTTAATACAGATTGCAAGTTATTATAAAATGTTGGCATTAATGGCTCTATCACATTAGAAAGCCTTCTTTTGATTTCATTCCTTTCTTCTCTCCATTTAGTCTGTGCTTTGGTGAGCCTTCCCTCCTTTTTCAGGAGATACTTCACCCTTAGGTTAGTTTCTCATCAATTTGGGAACTTCTGTCRTTATCCTGAAACTCTTACTTCCCCCAGGGTGTTTCTCCTCCTTGAAACTCTTCCTTTCCTCAGCAGCCCTTTCTGGCCTCACTTAACTCAAATTTTGTTCTTCCATTTTTCTGTTTTTCCCAAATAATTTTTTTCATTTCTTTTCAACTCGTCTACCACCACTCCTTCCTCCCTCATATTCCTACATTTTCTTCCAAGGTGCTGAATTCCCTCCCCCACACGTATCTACTCACAGTTCTGCTCCCAACAGCTCTCTCTGTCTCTCCCTGACCCTGTCACATCTGTCAAACAAATTATATCATATTCCCTAAACAGGATATGGATCTCTGAGCATACAAATCTCTGAGCACTGCTGTGCAGTTGCCCTCAGGAATTGCTTATTACTGAGGTGGGCAAACAGAGGAATTGCTGTTCTTCCCCATTTCTTTCCATCCCCCTGCTGGGGAATTCATGGAACCWAAGGGAATGTTGACTTTCCTATCCCAAATGGAAGAATTGACATAACTGGCCTAAGGAACACCAGGGCACAGACCATGGCATGGGAAGTTCTGGATGTTTACTCTGGCAGCAGACCGAGGGCAACCAAAAAATGACATCAGGAGCTGGGCCAGCTGAATATCCCAAAGGAAAAACACAGCCCACCTGGCCAAAATTCCTGTGGAATGTTTGCCMCATCAGCGCCAGTCTAGGAGCCCACTGCAGACATGGAAAACAGCAGCAAAGTGGTTCAGACCAAAGTCTTCCAACCGATCAGAGAACCACCTTAAAAACACGGGAATCTAGAATGAGATCCACCTTGTCCAGCTTTTYGAGGTGATCAGGTGGGCACCCTCTAATCAATGGAGAGAGTAGGGCCTTTCCAAATGGGAATGTGCTTGTCTAAGGAAGGGGTCTTAGACCAGGGAGGTGAAATTTGTCACTTATTTCTGCAGTTSGTTGGAGAGAGGAGACCAAGATGGCTCCTTTTGGAGAAGATGGACCCTTTCCATGACAGACAGGGTGCTACTTCCTTCCCTGTCCCACTCTCCCAGTACAGCAGGCATTCCTCCCTTCCAATGTTTCCAAGGAAAGCAGAAAGTGGTTTTCCAAGGTGGAAAAACAGACTGCAGATAGCATTAAAAAACTTTAAAAATTGTTTTTACTCAATAGAACTTCATGGAATGACAGTAAGGACCCTTTAAGCTCAATTTAAACTGTTGAGAATCCTACAAGAACTTGGAGGGAGAGGCAGCCCTGTCTGGCCATGTTTTAACTGCATCCTTAAAAAACAACGTTCGGAGTCGGAGCAATATGGTTTTATGGAATCTGGATTGACACATTACTTAGAAATCTGATTTAGCAGCGGTCGTAACTGCTCCAGGAAAGCAGTTTCTCTGCTGCAATAAACCAGGTTTATTGAATAGTTGTCTGGTAATCAGCCCGCAGGATGATTATTATTATTTACTATCACCTGATTTCACCCCTCGTTTAGTAATGGCTGAGGTTGTTCATCATCCCCTGACGGATAAAATTGCCAAGAGACTTTCATCCGTCTTTCACAGGGAAATTATTTCCTAAAATATTTTGAGAAGCGTTTTGCTCTTTCACTTGTGCACGCGTTTATTCGTATACATTCGCACACGCACACAGAGCTTTGTGTTTTATTTCAGAAGACACCGCAGCAGGATGAAGGCTGAGCTGCACGGTCTGCTGTGGTTTAACTGTTCCAGTGAGTTCTTCTCTGCTAATTCCGGTGCCCACAGTTGTTTGTTTCATAACTCACCACGCGAGTGCCTGCTGGAAGCAATTTTAATACCTGATTGCTCCGGGCTTCCAGTAAAGGAACGTCCTTCATCAGGGACAACAGGATGGGGTTGGTGAGAATTTATGAACCAATGGTGAGCTGTGACTACCGGGTAGAAATCACTTTTATTATGTGCATAAAATGGTGTTTGGATTAAAGGACAACTGCATTTCTCAAGATGACAACCAATCCAACACCTCGGACAAGAGAATGAAGCCTGCAGCTTGGTGCTTGATTTCAGTGACTTTTATGGAGGTTTTCACTTTGCTTTTCACCTGAGGATTTAAGGATTGAACGCAATGGGTATTTAGTTTTCCTGTTTCATAGAAAGGCRGGTTTGACCAAAAATATTTTCTGTAAAACAGACATTGAAACTTACTCAGGTACTGAAGGTAAGACTCAAAAATAACCCCGAGGAGAAGTGAATCACGGAAGTTTTCTTGATGACTTTCCTTCCGYCACATTTCTGAGGGTAATCAAGGTGGTCTCAAAGGTGTCATCATTACAACTGTTAATAAAGATAGCTGGTATTTTCTTCCAAAATATATCCTTGTATCAATTAATACGCCTTGCTGCTGCCCTTAGGGTGTGGTTCAATAATGATTGGTCCATCGGAAGCTGGTGGATGCATCCTAAAATAACTCTTCTAACTATTGCAGTTCTTGTGCATGTTGCTGTGTGAACGAACCACAGGGGTTTTCMTGTGATTATTTTATAATAATGTTGTGAAGAACAAAGAGGAAAATAACAATATAGACTTGCCACAAAAGAACTTTCACATGGAAAAGGAATCGAGCGGGAATTTTAAGGAAAAACACAAACTCATCAGCAGTAAGGGTGAAACAAGAGATGAGCTGGAAGCTCTTGAAATGTTGTTACCACCCCCTCCCACACCTATCAAATTCCATTTCCACATCACAGTTCCTCTGTTGGTAGATCCAGTTTACTAAACCCTCCCCATCAGATGGTTTTATGCTCTCCCTGCCACGTCCATGACGAATTCTACTGGCTGTCACATCCCAAAGAAAATTAATACCAAAAAAAGCCTTTTTTATCATTGCTTAAAAGGAAACATTTCATATTCAGATCACACAACAGAGCTGACCATATCCTCCTGTAAAGTGAAAGAAGTGCTCAGCTGAGAGAATAAACCCAGCCTGGATATACAGCTCTTGATATTTCAGGGAGTAATTTCACTATTCATGTCTTAGCAATCACACAAGATAAACAGTTAATCTCCAAAATTGTTCAGCTGGCCTGATGGCAGGAGTGGCATTTGATCACCTGTRGTCACCTGGATCTTCTCTGTTCTGGCTTTGGTTGAGCAGCCTTTCACCAAATAGCAAATAACTTCCTTTTCCTAARCTATTGACAAGAAATTGTGTCAGGAATCTGACTCAGGAAAAATATGAAGTGTAAGATGAACCTAAACATTTAGTGAGGACAAGACCAATAAACTGGAGATGTATTCTGAGAACATTAGAGCTGCAGCAGCTGTTTCACAGTTCTACCAGTGAGTGCTTTTCTTTCCCACATAGATGTTTTTCATCCTYCTCTAAAGAGTTGAAGGGCTATAAAAAAGGAAAAATTTTGTCTGTCTGCTCAAAACATCCACCTGCAAACTCAGAGTCTGTGCTTAGGAAGCAACTGGGAAGAGAAGGAAGCAGAACAAAGCACCATATTTGTCGTTGAGGTGTCAAAGATGCAGTTAAATAAGAGTTCACTATTTCTGGAAATACCACTGGGGTCAAGGTGTCTGCAAACCCCCACAAATCTCTCCTACAGTCTCAGTAGTGCTAAGATTTCATTTGAGAACATTGTGGGTATCAGAGTTGCACAAGCCTCCCTCCACAATTGTACATGAAAGGTGTTTTAGGTCAGGCAGGGAGGTTGTGTTGTGACTAAGAGGCATCTGATGGTATTTTTGAGTTTATGGACTTTGTCTCCTCATTGTTGCTGTTTGCAAATAGATTCAAATAAATAAATAAATAAATAAATAAAATTAGTCCAGTGTGAAACGAAATGTGCCAGGGAGAACAAATTTATGCCAGCTGGTCTTTGCCTTATGTTCTTCTGCTATTAGACCTGAAGTTTTTATAACCAAAAATTCATACCATAATTATTCAGTTGAGGTCTTGGAACAGATTTTGTGCTGATTTTATTTAGACACAGTCAAGAAAACATTTCTTGACTGCTTTTTTCCAGCTCTCATATAAAAAAAGCCACGTCACAGTTTATTTTCCCCAGATTTTTTACAACAAATCCAATTTAGTATAGCAAGATTTCTCATCATAGATAATCAGGCACCTTCTGCTCAAATKATACTTTCTTCCATTGCTACTGCTCTTTCCCTCCTAGATTTTATTTCCCAGGAATTTARATATCATTTAAGGCAGGAAACTTGCTGATTTCAAGGAAAACTTGGAAATTCCCAAGTGGCCATTTAAAAGTATTTCTAGTCCTCCTGTACAATTTGTTTTTATTCCCTTCAGCAGATATTTTGCTTTGGAAATCCAAATAAGAACATGGAAAAGTGGAATACAGAGGGGACATGTATAACATTGGATTTGCATTCCTTGATGATTCTTGACAGGCAACAGAAAGAAAACTGATGGAATCCAACCAGGAAGCTAAAAGTGGATGAGAAATCAGAGGTGCAAAACTTCAGGAGAACCTGTCCTGGATTTGCTATTCCAGATGGAAAAAAYCCCAGTCAGTAACTGTGAGGATCTATTGATTTAAAGGTAAGATAAACATGACTGAAGAGGAGATTGAAGTTCAACTTTTGTTTTGTTTTCTGCCTGGTGGTAAAGGTACAAAATTCAGTCAGTCAGACTGAGATATGTTRGACAAAAAATCCATTTATATATAAAATAGCTGAAGCACCAGTCCGTTCACCAACATTCATTTAAATAAATAAAAAATTGCATGAGAGCAAGTAAACTAATTTTCTCGTTCTTTTACCAACTTCAAATCATACCAAACTGTATCTCATCTCTATTTTTGAAAATGAAACATCATAAGAAATATCAAGAKAAAACACGCTGCTTAGAAACAAAGAACTCTAGGGGTGCATAGGCACATTGCTCCTGTGAGAATATTGGCTGTTAAATTCTGATTTAATTCCCCTAAGATTAATTTATTCAATGAGTGTGCCAAAGGTTTTCATAAACCAGGAGTTCTGTGAAGCAAATATCTTTTTATTCTACTTTTACAGCTCTATTTGTTGTTAAGCAGCTCTCAGCGTTTCTACCATTTATGTCCTGTCTACCCCTCCTCAATCTGAGGAATCTGCAATAATCCTGCCTCTTTTTTTTCCTCTAATTTATGATGGTGAAGGTTTATTGAGCATACAACACAAGGAAAAGATATCTGCACCTTAAAATTACAACRCACCTGGCAGTAATAACCCAGCAAACATTAATTTCCCCCCCTGTTTATTTGACCAGCGTGGCCAGTTTGAATTCTCTGGCTTTATGGCGAAGAAGGAATGCTGTAGGTTTTGTCAAAGCAATGAGGAATTTGGGGATGCATTCCTGCAGAGAAATTGGGTTATCTCACCTCAGCTGGCGAGTGGAGAAGAGAATCAAAATGTGTCAATACCACAAAACAGAGGCACTGTCTTTTTCAGTTTTGCTTCAATTTAGAMTAAAACACTGGGTACACTTAATTCATTCTTTATGTATTCCATATCACTCCACATGAAGGTACTTCTTGAAGTGCTTAATTWGCTAAAACATCTAAAACCATCACTATTTTACCTTTTTCATACATTAATGAAACTATTTTCAGTTTAATCTTTRTTTTTCCTCTGGCATGCTTGCTCGTATGAAGCGATTGATTTTTATTCTGTAGGATATACTTCTGTATTTGTAGGTTTCTAGAATATGGTGATCTTTCTTTGATCTTTTTTTTCTTTTTCTTTTTGATCTTTTTCCCCACCAGTAAAAACCGTTCCTCTATACTCCTTTTTTTCCCCCACATAAGACTTCAAAAAAAATCTTTCTGTTTTGTTTTCACCACGTATCTTTATTTCTTGCCTGCTTTATCTTTTGCTTTCACAACAGCACTTTATAAAGTTACTTTATTACTGTTTTTAATTTTTTTTTTCCTTTTGTAGTAAGAAGAATGACCAAACTGTACAGTACTTGAGATTACTCTAATGTTTGCTTTCTTTGCACTCCATCAAACATGCTCCCTATACTCATTCATTTAATCATAGAGTGGTTTAGACTAGAARGACCTTAAAAACCATCTAATTCCAATCCCCTGCCATGGGCAGGGACACCTTTCACTACCCCAGCTTTCTCCAAGCCCCATCCAACCTGGCCTYGGACACTTCCAGGGATGGGGAACCACAACTACTTTGGGCAGCTTGTTCCACTGCCTCACCGCTGCCTACTCAAATTTCAAGCAGATATTCTACTTATAATTTGCAGGCCCAGGATGGGTCACATCTCTGTGTGAAGCATCTCTTGTTTGGGTCATGATAAAATCCCTCTCTTARCCTAAAGGAGGGTCTGATTTCCCATATTTAAGTCATCCAACCAGTGGCCATGCATTGCAAACTTCCTTTATAAGGTTCTTCTCTGTGGTTCCCACCTAACTCAGTAATCTGAGCGCTTGAAACCCTCTTTTAAATCTGTAGAAATAAAAATTTTTTCCCCACATCTTGAGCGAGATTTTTTGCTTCTAACAACAGTTTGGCTCAAGGCGATTATTTTCAAAACTATTTTCATAGTATTTAAAATATTTTCAAATATATTAATATTTCAAATAGATTTCAAAATCATATCTTCAAATACTGTTCTCAGACAATTTAAAGGGAAGAGGTATGAGGAACACAGGTCTCCCCAGTCCAACTTCATGCTCAAAGCAAGGCTGACCCTGAGACACATTGGTCCCAGTGGGGTCTTGCAAACCACCAAGGATGGAGACAGGACAAAGCAATTGGACAACCTACTCCAGCATCCAGCTGTTCTCATGGGGGGAAATTTTTCCCTCACACTCAGGCTCATTTCTTGTTGTTGTTCAGTCTCCTGTCGAAGAGGGATCTGCTGTAGGACCTGCTGTGGCCTCATGTCCAGCTTGTTGTCCCAACCCCCAGGGCCTTTCCCACCTTTCCCACTGCCCAGTCAGGCCCTGCCAAGGGCTTAGTCCATCCCAGGGCCAGGGAGAGGGAGGTGGATTTATTTGGATGGAAACAAGAAAGCTCCTACGTGTCAGAAACAGTAGAATTCTGCAGATGCTGCGCCTGCAGATGAGGCAGCAAATCTGAAATCTGTGCCCTCCACACACACTCTGTTATTTATTAGAGGTTTCAATTTTATTCATCGTAGGTTTCAATAAAAACAATTAAAATAAACATTAAAACCTACACATCGGTGTTTCGATTCCCGCGTTTGCTGCCTCCATCCTTAAAGAAAACGATAAGGGACAGGAGAGATCCCGGAACGAGGCATCTTTAGGATTTGCCAGTGGGCTCCAGCCCCACGCTGAGGCAGAGTGAGGCTCACTAATCATGGTGTTTTCCAGCCTGGAATAGCACCGTTATCAGCCACAGGCAGGCTCTGACCCCCAAAGGCTGCCTATTGTGCAGCAGCCCAGCAGCATCTCAGGCCGCCAGCAAGGACAATGGATTGACCTGCTCAGCCTTGGCAAATTGAAGCTGCCTGGGAAAGAAAACAAAAAAGAGAGAAAGAGGGGGAAAAAAAAAAAAAAAAGGAAAAAAAAAGGAAAAGGAAAACCCAAACCCAGGTTTGATAGCGTTAGCTCGTAGAGAAAAAAAGTAAAAATATATCAGGAATCTTCAACTGTCACTCGCAAAAGTCACATGCCTGCAATGAATCTRATCCAAAGAGCAATGTTTCAGGACTAAACAACGCAATGTATTTAGCCAATTAAGGATGCYGCGGGTTTAAATCTTGTTTTGTTTTCAAATAAATACAAAGGTGAGGCAATAAAGTGCGGAAGCGTCGGAATGAAACAGAGTTACTGCAATGAATATGCAGCAAAATGCAAATATAAGGGAATATCTAAATCAGGATGTAAGAAATGGGAAATGAGTTACATTTTTTAAGGCTACCAGTAAAAAAAAATGGGGAAAACTGGACAAAAAGCTCTGATCACAAGCAGATTCACTTTGCACAAGGACATTTTCCTTGCACGGGTAGTGGGGTTTTCTGGAATGTTCTAACTGCTRAATAGGTTAAAGGATTAGTGACACTAAGAGAACAAATTTCAGCAACACTGAAGTCAAATGTTTTCCACTGAGCTACAAAATCCAYCCATGTTGGGTCTGCAATAAGGTGTCTGTTTGTACTTTCCTAACACAAAAAACCCCCACATTAAAGGCAATTAGAGGCACACAGAGAGCAGACTGTACAAAAAGCATAACATAAGAGCACTAATTTGATTTCTACCCAGAAAGAGATTCAAAGGCACATATCCCTCCCATTTTCCATATTTAATGATACCTTGCTTTATAGTGACAAACTGGTACTTGAGCCTTATTTAATTAATTAGTAAATAAATACAAATACACCACTCCTATGGAGAGGTGAAATCAGCCTTGCACAAGGAAAGCCACAGCAAATTTCAGTGCTCACTGGTCCAGTGAATCCTAAATGGAAAATTCTGCAGTTGCTAGGCTTTGAAGACTGGAGAACTCAGCTGAAAGGTCTTTGCAGAGAAATAYTTATTTGGAGGTCCAGTCCCATCCCTGGAAGTTTTGAGGGTGATCTTTTAGGCCCCTTCCAACCCAAACTATTCTATGATTCTGTGCTATGCAAACATAAGGACAGTATTGATAACAATGCCCAGCAAATGGCAGCAAATACCATTTGCCTTTAAATTATTCATGTCTTTGTATTTAGAATGGCCTCACATGGAATTGCAGTTGGAGAGGAACCTTTCTGGCCTGTGACTTATGTACAATTTCTTTACYACCTTTTCTTACAATAACCACGGGAAAACATCTTTACTAATGAGAGCAAAATTCCCTCAAAAAGCAAGTATTTCTTTTCTCAAATTAGTACAGCACATCCCACAGATTTCAAAGCAAATGAAGGAAATATGCCCAATACCACAGCCCAAACCACTCTTTGAGGTGAAAATTACTGCTGGCCAAGATTTATAACCATTCCCAGACTCTATTGCATTATGGAGTTGTAGACTTTGGAAAAAATGGAGAGTCATGTCCTGCATAAAGTGCAACCAGACCAGTGACTTTGCATTCAAATCATCCTTTCTAAACCTCATGTGGAGTATTTGCAGTTAACAGGCAAAATAAAATCTCTATRTAATAACTATATTGCAAAATCAACTTTCAGAAGGCCTCCTACTTTCATTTAAGCAACAGCACACATTGAAGATTTCAAAGATATTCAGTGTGTTATTGCTCATTCAAACAGAAAGATGATCTTTGCTGTGGAACTTTAAATACAGTTCACTATTCCATCATAAACACAGGCAAAAAAAAAAGAGGAGAAAAGGACCGTTCAGGTTTTTATGCCTCATACTGATAATTACTTGATTCTGTATGCTAGAATTTATAATCATGCATTTATCTTCCTTTCTGGGGCTCACCTGGGTAATTACATTAGAAAGTAGTCACTGTGGTTTCAGAATAAGATGAGGATCAATTTTTGACAGGTCACCATTGGAGACAATTAAAAGCAGCTGCTTGTAGCAGTTGGGATGACACCAGTGTGCTGGTTTAATGCAAACTGTACAATCAATCTGGAGCACAAGTATCTTTTGAGGACTGAATTAATGTTTGATTGAATGAACTCAGGCATTTTACAAGCCAGAGTAAGCAAAGTGCTCAGAGCTGTCAGACAAATACTAATTTGAATAACAGCAAGGATGTGAGTACAAAGGCTAAAATAAGTTGCCTCGTTGGAAGCAAAGGGTGTCACAGTTTTCTTCAGCTCACATTGAATTCCTCTCTTTTAAACAAAAAATTACATATGGTAAATGGCAGCAGAGAGAACATGTGGCAGTGCCTCACTGCTCAGAGTKCTCAGACCTTTTCTAGAGTGAGAAACCTTCAGCCATCCAGGGAGGTGTGGGGTCCCCATCCCTGGAGGTGTCCAAGGAAGGCCTGGMCGTGGCACTCAGTGCTCTCGGCTGGGGGACAAGGTGGGCATCGGGCACAGCTTGGACTCGATGGGCTGGGAGGGATTTTCCAACCTAAATGATTCTGTGATTCTATGATTTGGTTTTAATCCAAGCCAAATCACCTAACATCAATAAAGGATTTATGCTTTGAGGAAAGAGACTGCAATGATTTAGGCAGAGCTGGGTGTGTACTGAGATGTTGATCTGTTGTCTTCAGCAGACACATTTGGATCCACTTTTATCTGTGCCCTCTCTCCTCTACTAGAGAAGGACACAAGGCAGGAGACTCAAAATATCTTGTGTAGTTCTCCAAACAAAATTAACTGGCTCTGGCATTTTATGCAAAGGCATCCATTCTATTTGGCCAAAATGATGCAAAATCAAGAATCCATATTTATACTTGTTCTGAGCACTTGATACCTGAAGTATCCAGCAAGAGGCATAAGAGATCCTGGAAAAATGTGTTCAAAATGCCCTTTTTTATAGATCTTGCTTATCAAAACCTCAATCCTCATATTCCTGAAGCAAACTATTGAATTTCTCCATCAGTAATTCACTGACGATCAGCCTGACTGGCAATCCYGGAAGATGGATTTCTCTGAATGAAGGGAGAAATTCATCTTTTTTTCTTGTACCTACAGGAGTTTGCCTACACTGAGGGTTGATTTCATGAAATACAGGGAGATTTAAGTCCACTTTTTCATGCATCACCCTTGCCCTGAGAATCACAGCKAGTGTTTGCAGCCAGTGCAACCCAGCAAGAAGTGAATGCAATCAGAAAATGCGTGGGAGGGAGGAGAGAAGCAAAAAAAAAATCCAGCCTCAGTAATATGAAAAGCATGTACAAGGTGCATTATACACTTGCTAGCAACTTAAAACTAAAGCAAGGTGATGATGAACACAATTGGAATGGAAGATTACAATAGGATTTGTACCTACTCTGGCTCCAAAGGATTTGTCAGCACAGGTGTTAAATGTTCAGCATCACTAAAATCAAAATTGCTGCAGAATTTCTAGTACTAATTCTTAYGTATTTATGTTAAAAAGGAAGAAAATAACAGGGAGAAAAGGGTTATTTCATGCCTGTATTGCTGAAGGAAACAGTGAAAACTGTGTGTGATTTACTATGTTAAAATGCTCCTGCGTCCTACAGGGTTAATGGCAACAGCCCTCCTGGAAAAAAAAAAAAGCAAAAATTTCATCCAGAAAAGCCTTTCTGTGCGATTTTTGTGGGGGATTCATTATTTTTTATATACAGCATATGAGCACCTGCTCTGAGCTCTAGCAGTTTGACAGAGCTTTAWTTATTTTTAGGCTGTTTTTTGCCAAACCTGGCTGTCCAGCCCCAAAAGCAAAAGCATCCCTTTAGTCAGATTCCCTTCCAGGGGCACATTAGCGAAGTCTCCGAGTCACAGCAGGTCTCAAAGCCCTCCATTCACCCCCCTGAGCCAGTGCTTAAGGGGTCTCTTCCTGCAGAGCCTCCTCTGCGTTTTGTTTAAATTCCGGTGCCGTCATCCAGGCCGGGAATCTCAGCTTTGGGATTCTTTGCCCGTCACCTTCAATCTGCGTTACTATGGGTACTGGAAAGCCTATTACTGTACAAGGAGAGGAGCCACGAGAAAGGCAAGGCACAGGGATCTGCAGCAGTAACACACACACACACGAAAAAAGAGGCAAACAGCACAGAAAATTTGCAGTCGCTCGTAGGACGTGGTTTGGTACAAAACCTTTCTCGTAGGAATGCCAAAAACATTAACGTTAGGAGAGGCAAATGAAAATTGAAGGTGAGATCGCTGTTCCCTGCCCCATGCTGTCACACAGAACATCCATGGCACGCTGTCTTTCCTGTGTTTCTCACCTCTGTAGGAATACCATGGGAAGTAAATATCATTCACGTAGGAGCAGCACTCTGTCAACAAGTCTTTTTTCCCACTGAAATAATCAATGGGGGAACAGCGATCTGCCCCGCAGCCTCCTGCACTCTCCAGCGTCTGCAATAAGATTTCTACATGTTGGCAGTCAATACAGTTCAATTAATGTTTAATTCATGCTTTCTTCCTGAAGCAAGATGAAAAGACAGAACATTTATCAACAGCAGAACCACAGCAAAAACAAACACTTCTTGTTCCAATATTACCATCTTTTCGAGATGCAAGGCACCGAGTCTGAGAACAACCAAAATGTCATCTGCCGTTTATTTTCCAGGGCTGGATTAAGTCTTGCAGATGATCAAATAAAATATTAGCCTAAAAATACATGGTGAAGGGAATTCTTCATCGAATGCAGTAGCCAAATCGAAGCATTTTTATTATTTTCAGTGAAGATATTCCGGAAACTGTGCACAATTCTATCGTATTGATTGGCATGTCAGCTAAAAACTCAGTCCCACTAAAAATCTTYTATTTTCTGTCCCACATATTTCTGGTTATCAGGCAGATTGCTGGTCATCCTAGTGGATGCTGGCTGCTCCTAAGAGGCTGGCAGAGCACTCCCTGCTGCCCTGCCATGATGCMTCTCTCAACAGCAAGCATCTGTCTTGCTGAAGACACAGTGTTTTATCTCCRTGGCAGGCTGGACTCAAACGTCCAGGGCTCTAAAAATAAGAGCTTAAAAATCTAATTCATGTCTATGGCCCACCTAATCACCCAGCAGGCTTYAGTAAATGCTTTTTCATTGTTTCCTTTTTTAGCTTCCTCTGCTCAACCAGCACACRCAGCTATTCACAGTTATAAATTCACCTCTTAGACCCAAACATGGATCCAAGTCCATCACCAGGAAAGACTGGTGAAGGGAGAGGGTGAGCCCAGCCAGGGCTGTCTTATGTAATGAACATCCTCAGCAATTCCAWCAGTTGTGAAAGTTTATACCAAATATGCTCTGCCCCTTGTCTTGAAACCTGTCATATGAAAATATTTGAGATTTCAAGGAAGCAGAACAAAAAATTCTTTGTATTAAGTGCTGGACCAGTGGGGGTGACAGAACAAAGGCAGGTGCCATTTTTACATAAGTTTCAGAGTACCAGACAAAATATTTTACCCAAAGGCCATCGTTCTGTACTGAAGACGTGGTCCACAGAACATGCCAAGAGACCAAAATGCCACTGACTATGAGAAGTTTTGCTTGGCCACCACCACCCTGGGAAGAAAATGTTTTTATAGCAGCAGCAGCAGTTCTGTGCTGAGATACACAACAACCACAAGAACTAGCATTCAGAAACTTTCATTCTGGGGTTTGAAAACCACACCAGAACACTACAGACATCAATAAGCACACGGCTCTTTTTCATCTSTTCCTGAAGACATATCTAAATTTGGCCATTTATCATGAGAATTTAGTAGTAAAATGCTGAGAGTATTGACCTGGATCAAGAAGTAACTAAAGTATCAAAAGCTGGACGTGATGTCATCAGAAAGTCTAGAAAACAGGGCGTGGAAAGGAAGGCTGGAGGRGTGGATGTTGTTTAGTCTAAATAAGAAAATATTTTGAAAGATACACCAGCGGTCTTCAAAGTGGAAAGAGGAAGAGAGAAAAGATTTGCTTTGTCCACCACAGGTTTTCCTGGGTGGATTTAGTTTCAGTTCAGGAGAATGGTTCAGTCAGGAGCAGGAAGTGCAAGGAAAGCTGAGCATCCCTCAGAAATGGCACAGATGGCAGGTGATCCTGCCCTCAGGCACAGGTGAGCTGTCTGCTTTCCAGACTAATTGTGGGATTGCACAATTAGGAATGGATCATGTGGAGTGTAGACATCCATCCACAGATGATACCCACGGTGTACATCCTACCCAGGGGATGGATAGCACTTGGTGTGAGCTGAAGAGCACAGGATTCAGTAGTGTCTGGATAATTACAGTAAATCTACCACTAGAAGGGAAAACACTGAGGGGAATAACTCTATTTTTAGAGATCGTGACTGTAAATGACTCATTTATCAGGGGCCAGTCACATGCCTAACAAAGCTGTTCCCTATGGAACTGGGTGGATGACCCTGCACCAATCCTTCACATGCAAAAGGATGAACCTGGAATGTCAGGCCACGTGTTAAGGGACACAGCCATAATACTTGCCTGGTCCTCACGGGCCTTAGCCCACCAGACAGTTTGGGAGACAGGATGAATGGGCCCAGAGCCAAATGTGTTTTTAAAAGAATCCCATTCCAAGGAAAACTCTTGAAAGGAAACATACTTTTTTTTTTCTTTTTAAACAGCCCACATGCTGTGGGAAATTTAGGGTAGATATACAGAAGAAATTGTTCCTGTGAGGGTGGTGAGGCCCTGACACAGGTTTCCCAGAGAAGCTGTGGCTGCCCCTGGATCCCTGGAAGTGTCCAAGACCAGATGGGGCTTGGAGGAACTTGGGATAGTGGAAGGTGTCCCTGCCAATGGCAGGGGTGGAACTGGATGATCTTYGAGGTCCCTTCCAACCCAAASCATTCCATGATTCTATGCATAARGGAAGMAATGCCTAGAAGAGAACTAYCYCTGCTCCAARCACCATGGGACATCTCTCATCTGGAGGGAAAAGACCAGCCAGCCTCAGGTTAAAAGCTTCTAAGGAAAAGCCTGTCCAGGCTGCTGCAAACAGAGAGCTCGATAAGGCAGTAAATGACACTTCTCCACATCAGGTGATGGATTTTGATTCTTTCACTTTTATCAGATTATGCTGAGTACATGAGACAATAAAAGCAGAAAGGATGTTTCTTGTCTCATAAGCACAGTTCAGATAAGGATAAGGAGGGAAGTTGTGCTTCCCTTTCAAAAGGCAGTGGACTGAGGAGGTATTGTTATTCAGCTGCCAAGAGCTCTCTCCCTTATGTATAGACATCAGTGTTTTCTGTGAAATATTGYCTGATATCTTAATTGGAGGCTGCTTCTCACACGTGCCCATGGAGAAGAAAGGCCCTGGTTCACTTCCTTGCAGGAAGAAAGCCTGACCAGGCCCTGGCAGAGGGATATTGTCTGGAAGGGGGTGCCACCGCCCTAACTCACACAGCCCCATAGGCTGGTGGGCTGTGCTTCTCAGAGTTCCCTTTCTATTATCCTTTATTGTTATAGAGTGAAAATTAGCCCCTGGTCTAAAGTGCACCTTCCATCCCTTGGGATTTCCCACATCAGAAGGGCTTGCACGAGCTGGAGAAGTSAAACCTGCCAAAGCGATGAGAGAACAAAACAAACCAAAGAGAGCCCCACTGAATTGTGATCAGGCAAGGACRTGGAGGAACTCCCCAGTAAAGCATGCCACAGATAAAAAAAAGGAATTCTGAACCCATTACTGTGGAAGCGGTCACTGCAGCTGTATTTTTTTAATGCTGTATCTATGATCCTAAAATTATCCAGCTGTGCTTATAGGAAAAGTAAGGATTTTGTATTAACTGAGACCTTGGCATCTTCRGCTTACTCTTACTGACCTCACCATTTCAATTTTGCCTTTCAGCACACAGTAAAGATATGAAAAAAATAATAAATTAATAACAGAATTTTTGCAGCAGTAAAAGATACCCCATATGTACAGGAAATTTTCAGTGAAAATCGGTTTGGCTTGGTGAGGGTAAARCCATAAAAGCTTTAGAATATTTCACCTACCTCAGTCCATGTCTGTACTTACCTAACTTGTGAAGTGAGCACCTTATAGCTGAAATCAGCTGAAATTACTCAAATATTTCATTTATAGAAGCACTGAGATGCCACTCAAGAGGCAAATCCCCATCATAAACCTCACTTCCACCCTGGTAGGCAGCTATACAAGCAAGTGTGCAGTTAAAACTGAAGTGTTACCATGGGATTCACTTGATGAATTAAAGTTCTGATAAATACTCAAGAATTTTATCAATAGCTCTGTGGTAGTAGTTAGGTAAAGCTGCCAGTACCCAATGGTTTGCTGTATCACTTCCCTTTAAATTGATTAATGACTTAGACTACTCATTCTTGTGTCTCTGTCTCTCTGCTTTTTCCCCTGAAGAGTGTAAAGATGACATTTGTAATCGCTGCGGTTGGAGAATGAGATTTTTATTAGGATAGCAATTGCTATAGAAAAGATGATCAAGAAAAATTTTGCTGGTTTCTTCCATTTTTAATAAAACAAAATTACCCCATTTTCCTTCAGTCTTGACCTACCAAGTGGCTTTAAAACACCTGCCAGGTGAAATGCTTTTTGCTTTCACAAGGCAAGGATTTCAACGCTTAGTTCACCAATTCAGCTGATGTTTAATTCATTTCCTTGTCAGCTAGCTAGATTAAAAGAAAGAACATTTGTCAGCAGAAGGGAGGCAACAAAAATCCAGCTTTGCACTCCAATCCTAATTTACAAGAGCACCAAGTTCCCATTTCTGGATAAAACCCGTCTTGGGAGGGAGGCCGAAGTTGAGATTGCAAACCATAAAGAAGCTCCTGGAACACAGACATCGCTGATGATAAATCCTTTAGGCAAAGTCAAATTTATGATCTAGTTAAAATGGAATATCCTGGCATCTAATGTCATCACAGCACTAATGAGATATATCTGCTGCAACAAACTGCCTTCTCCCGTGAAATACATTATTTTCTTTATTTCCTCTGCCTCAGCTTGCCTCTGGTTTTATGCCAGGCAGGGAGCAGGAGCTGAGCGTGCTGCAGGTGAGGATTTTTCCCCAGGTGCTTTGCAGCATTTGTGCATTCACTTCCACTGTAAAACAGCACCAGGAATAGGAAACACAGTTCTGGGGGGGGAAAAAAAAAAAAAGAAATGCAGACGTACATGTTCTGCAAAGGCCTAAGGAGAAAGGAGGAGTGTGGAGAAAAACACCTTTTATTTTCCAGACATTTGTATTTCCTTCTGAGTGGTGAGAAAAGCGGTGATTAATCACAGCCAGGTGTCACCACGGAACCAGACACATGGCAGAAGCTGCGTGTGAAATGTAGACATYACCCGTGGAATCACAAATCCCTCCTTTCCTAATTGGAGATTCCTTCCACCGAAACGGAGATCATTCCGAAAACGCTCGTTTGAAGACCCATGACTTCTGTCGCAGTAATTCAGGGTTTTGACAGCACTACAAGAAGCTGAGAATATCCAGATTCTGGTTTATTCCTCTTACGTCCACCCTTTCCAAAAATACATTGATTTTTATAGGTATGACAAGCTGGTTCAATTCATCTCTATGGGAAGCAATCTTTCATATCTGTACACGAACACTGGGAGATATTTTGAGCACACCAGAAAGGGTAACAAATGCAAACTGCTGTAGGCTCACATATCTGGCAGGATGACATCCAGGAAACTGCAAAAGTGCTGCAATCTCTCCACTGTAATGACACTGCATCAGATAATGTACCACCTGATGGAAACTGCTGAAAATCATATAAAGGAAGCATAAGGGGAGGAAAACTAAGCAAATATGTGCAGGAATAAATACAACTGACAATAAATACTGACCTTCTGTTTGTTTTCCTCTATTCTTCCCTCCCCAGCTGCTTTGATTTTAGTGTAGTCAAGTCTTTGTTGATATTGCAGCATGAAAATGAGAGTGGAAGGGAGGGAGATTAACCCTAAAAGGAAAGAGGAACCTTTGCAGATCTCATTTATTCCGAGTTCTTCAAACTAATCCATTTGCAAGTCAATCTTATCAAGAAGGAGAGAGGCTCCCTTTTGCAATGTTCCAGGGAAAAGGCAAAAACCTAAACCAGCTCGCCCTGCGCAGTGTCTTAGCCAGAGGAATTCAAATACAGATTTTCTTCTCTCCATCYCCCTCAGCACTGTGGCTGGTTGCAGCTTGCACACCATGTGTTTCCAAAAGGACCTTTGGATTCGACTAAACACTAAACATTTGAGCTCTAAAGARGAAAGAAGCCTGTGCAGGCACCTAGATTCAACCACTAACAGAAGTTTGGAAGAAGAATAAAGCAGTTCTTTTTRGTCTTTGGACTATGACTACCTTCCTACACATCTACGCTGCCCCAAAATTAGGTGTAGGCTTGAAAACGTTGTCTGTTCTGACCCCACGCTTGCAGAATTTGCTGCTAATCTTTCCCCTACAGCAGTGCTGCCTCTAAAGCTAAATCTTCATTATTTAATTATTTTCTAGCCCATGAGCACAGCCCTGAAAATGAAACGAAATAAGCTTGGGCAGTGTCATTTCTSGGACTGCAGCAGAACTGGGAAAGGAGGCCGCAGTGTCGTAGGTAATACGAAAAACAATAATGATGAAATTGTGAACTGCTAACCTGAATCTCAGCTTTATATTGCATTAAGAGGAATTGAGCCATAGGACTGTTTATGGGCTTCTTGGAGGTGCTAAATCCAAACAGGAAGGACGGCAGTGAAATGTGAGCTTTGCCAGAGCATCAGGAATAACCTGTTCCCACAAAGCAGCACGAGCGAGGTGCTGATGCAGGGCTTCTCCATCAGGGACAGCCCTAAGCTCCTCTCTCTGGATTCCCAGGAGTCAGCTATGCATTCCCAACATACAAAAATCCTTGGAGTGTTGACACTTGAAATGATGAAATCATAACACCAAGATTGGAACTGAACACACAGGTACCTCATGGGACAAGATGTTGCTACTCCCTTTCCTACACAATTCCCCTCCACCCTCCATTTTATTTAAGGTAAAATGAACTGCTGGCAATATTCCACAACTAAAAACCACACAATAAAGACATCTTTATGCAGGTCTTAGGTCCGGTGAGCTGCTTTCTCTCCTTTCCTATCAGGATGCAGCAGCATTAAAAGCAATGGTTAATGGGGTTGCTGTTCCACTGTCATCCAAGCAGGTCTTAATTGCAGCAAGGGCAGTTTCTGTCAGCTTTTCACAACCAGGGCTGCTGTTTTTTTTTTATTTTTACAGTACATCACTCACCTGTCTACCAGCAGCTCCTCCTGTAATGAAATGCCCACTCAAATATTGGCTTGTCAAAGAACATTGAGGGTATCCATACACTGAATCTCATCTATTTCCCATATAGCCCTGMAAAGTTATGAACATCAGGAGGTGTCCACGATCACTCAAAGAGGCTGTTAGGTTTAATTTTAGCTCGTCCTTTTTCTCATTCAGGAGGGGGAAATCGATATTTTTTAAAAATTACATGAATAAAGAGACTTGAGAAGGAAAGGCTGAGCATCCCTCTGAGAATAGTAAACCAATAAAAGTAAACCTGCACCAGTAGTCAACCAGGAGTAACATTTTCTGTCTAAGCTCAGGATTTTTTTTCTATTTTGTAAGCACCAACCTTGTGTCATTTTGAATGATAGTCCTTTTTGTCTGTTTTTCCCTCCAATCTAATACCTGTCACAACCATCACACCACCGAGAGCCTTCTCACAGGCTTTAGTTAACCCACTGATCCATGGAAAAGCAGAATCCAGAGCCTGCAGAAGCATTTGCTTCCTGAAACCTATATTTGCTTATAGCTTGCCTTTCAAAACTTAGGTCTGCGTAAATTTTTGGATCCTCCACTTGCTTTACCTTTTGACGAAGGAAAAAAATGAAGCACAAACTTGGATAACATCTAAATTTTAACACTGTTGAGTGATAAAATATCCCTGGAGATTGGAGACGGTGGGGGGAGGACTCACAAGCATATCAAATTAAACATCTTCCAGTCCTCAGGGGCAGAGTCAGAGGGGGGAGGGAAAAGCTGTCATCTCATTTCTGCAGCCAGTGCYGCCTGCAGATGCAGGTTGGGAAGCAGACCTTCTGAGGAGAGCAGCAATCCATTCGTTGAAATGCTCTTCCCCCACATTAAGCTGCCCTCTCTTTCTTAGTGTTTTTCATCAGCATTTCTTCCATTTTCATCGTTTTTATAAGACTGATATTTTGTGGGTTTGTTTTGTTTTTTAATAAAGTCCTYTGAAATATTCAAATGATTCCTCCTAAAATACCCATATAACATGCTTAATTGGCTTAATTAAGGAAAGCTCTTTTTTTTTTTTCAGATACACCATTGCATTCCTCCAATCATTAATTAAAATTAAATTTTAAAAATAAAAGCAGTGGAGGCCTCAGAATCTGTCAATAATGAATTAGGAAATTAAATTGATCAGCCAGGGRTGGCACACGTGACAGCACAGGTGTCCTGCTCTGGTGGTCTGTCACACACTCTGATACCTCGTGCCATGTGTGGGGAGGTCTCAGGGGTGGAAAAATCTGGGTTCAGCTCCCAGTTATGGGTCTGCAGGAGAGCTACAGGCTATAGATTGGCTGCTTGTTAATTAAGGGGCAAAATGCAATTTCAGCCTCTGCCCAGCTTTGTACAGCATGACCTTCCTTTTTCCTCCCTTTCTGGAAAATAAAATTAGTTCCCCTGGCAAGTGACACTGTTCACCTCCTCTAGGTTCTTCCCATCAGCTTGATGTGGAGTTTGCTGCTGCGGGACGGCCACCATCCATAACTTCCAGCAAAGAAATAATGACACAACTGATTTATTTCTTATTTCAAGATGCTGCATGCAATGAAGCTTCCAGATTTTTTTCCAGCTGCTCTAAGCTGCACCAGCACCAGTAACACAACATCCCTGTCTTAGAGGTGTCCAAAATTCACCCAGCCTTCTCYAAGTACCCAGCTGGTGTTGGGAATGACGGTATTCCTGGAGAACACGGCTTTGTGGGGAGAGGCGTTAAGCACAACTTAAAAGAAAAAGAAAATAAAGAGAAAGAGAAAGAGAAAAAGAAAAAGAAAAAGGCAGAAAAAATTAACATCCATTAATGGCCGCTCTGCTGCGTGGACCCCAAAAAGCCCTCGGCGTCTCCCGCCGGTGCTGGAGCGCGACACCCGCTGCATCCCAGGGAACGCGCTTCAGTCACGTTGGGAGCAGGGGCTGTGGGAGCARGGACGAGTGGAAGAGACAGACACGGGGGAGGGCGAGAGCTGAAGTTGTTTGGGGTAATCCTCAGAGGCCGGATTGGTGATTTTTCCCAAGCGTTTCTTTGGGGCCGGCGCGGGGCGGTGAGTCAGGGTTTGTCACCGAGGGGGCTCTGCGTGGGGAGCTCTGCAGCGCTGTGACAGCCTGTCACCACCAGCCAGGCACCCTGGCTGCGCACGGTTAACAAGCCTGGGAGACCGTAAACACAAAGGAACYACAAATAAAAAAAAGGCTGAAGAGAAATGTGAAGCAATAAGCAACAAACTACACAGGGCCCCGTGCACAAAAAAAGTGTCCCTGCACCGGGAACTAGATCCGTTGTGTGAGTTTTGTTTGGGGTTTTTTTGTTTTGTTTTTAAGCTTCACAAGACTATATTCCAGGGAAAATCCTTTAAATTGCTCTCAGACACCCAAAAAAACTAAATATAACCACACACATAGCCCAGTGGCACGATGCACTCACTCCTGCCCATGCCAACACTGAGGATTACAAAACAGCTGGATCAGCCTGATAACAGCCTGGGACATCCCTCACGCTGGGTTTTCCTCTCCAGGGATGGAGAGTCTCCTGCATAGACAGTGACACCCTTGCAGGATGCCTGCAGTCCATCTGGAAAGGGCACAGCTGCTGTTTGGCTCACAGAATCCCAGAATCATCGAGGCTGGAAAAGCCCTCGCAGCCCATGGAGTCCAAGCTGTGCCCGATGYCCACCTTGTCACCCAGCCCAGAGCACTGAGYGCCAYRGCCAGGCCTTCCTTGGACACCTCCAGGGATGGACACTCCACCACCTCCCTGGGCAGCCCCTTCCAGCGTTTGACCACACTTTCTGTCAGAGGCCAGACCATGTCTTCTGCTCCCTCGGGCAGTGTGGCCCTTTAGAGCCCTCCTCAGGTCTCCCAGAGGCACARTGGATATCCCATGCTATATTCCTGGTGTTTGTCATAGCAGAGTTCTTGGCAGGGCATCACCATCTCGTTATTTCATTGTTGGTTTGTTCGGTGAAAGATGATGGAACACGGCAAACACTGAAAAGGGAATTGTCTGAAATTTCAAACTTTTTTTTTCCCCAGCACTATTCGCCTATTTAAGGATTCAAAGGCGAGTAAAAGCCTCCATTTAATGAGTAAATCAGAGAGCATCATTTGGCCCCTGGCAAAACGAGGCAGTTTGAATGCTTAGTCTGTGTGGGTTTAGTTTCCTACTGTTTCCTCTSCAACTAAATGCTCACAGATGCAGCATCTCTTCCCTCTCTTCTTTCCCCAAACTGCTTTTAACCCAGTAACCTCTTTTCCTCTTACTTTGACTGCCTCCACAGCTGGATTCTTTCTAATTTTGGACGCACCCAAATGCYAGGGATGTCCAGAAAAAATTAACCGATGAAGTCATGCAAAGCCCTGAGCACAGATAACATTCATTTACAGCATGAAAAGAGCAACACACCTTCGTGGTGCTGTGCCAATTACACGGTGTTTCAGCCAAATGCAAATCATGCCAGAATGAAAATTCCAAACAGTGCATTATGTTCATTTCTAAACCCTGTTAACTTAATTAACTTTCGGTTAAATGTGCACTGATCTTAGCTGTAACGCGTGCTTGATGAGGCGTTTTTCATTAGGCAAAAGAATTTGAAGTGCGCAAAGCATTTGCAACAAGAGAGGACTCCCTTCCTAAAATTGTGTAAAACTCACACCCAGTTTGTGGTCAGTGAAGGTCTGTTTTCTATTTGTACCTTGCTATGCTCTTGTCACTTTTACTTGGATCACGAAACATCATTCCAGCAACTCTATCCATCAAATGTGGAAGACAATATTCTGCATTGCCAGTACCATTTAATATGCAAGGCCAAGGAATATGAAAAATGATCAAACCATCCAACACCAGCTGTATTTAACCTGTGCTGCCACTGCTAAATCCACACACYGAGTGCCTGCTTGGTGCAATTATTGAAGGCAGAAGTCCAGGTCCTCAGATCCTGTACCCRGTGGGCAGACAGCCATTTCCAGAAATAAATAAATAGCAGGGAAGGGGCTTATCATTCTCAGCAGAGCTGTGGCATTTTTTAGTGAACACAGATCCACACCAGAAATAACTAGAAGAAGGTGCACTTTCACTAGCTGCTAACAACTTTGTTGCTTGCAAATTGGTTATCTCAGAATGCTTTGCTGTTGGCTTGGGTTTTTTAAAAAGAAGAAAGGGGGGAAAAAAACAACAAAAAAACAAACCTCATGCCTGAATGTGATGCACACTAAGGCAGAGGTTGCAGTTGGCAGTAGGAAACTAATCTGGCTGCCTCCCAAAGCAAGTGCCATAAAAACAGATCATTATTGCCAGGGAAGACAGGCATTCCTGGCTGTAAAAAAAAAAAAGGAATTAAATGGGATAACAACTCTGCTTTGTCGTCGAAGTGAGGCAGCAGAAAGTTCCTTCCCCCCAGCATCCTGTGCACTGTAAGAGGCAGCCTCTAAATTTCACAGCAGGACGAATCTGTCCTCCTTTCTCTACAGAAAGTGAATTTCAAAGTACATTCTAGGCCAGCTGAAGGAGCAATATTAAACTGATGTCACCCACATTTTTTACCTCTCACCTATTGCTGCAAAACAAACCACAGGCGAGTAACATCCTTGTATAGGCACAGGGAGGCTTCCAGAGCACAGAAAGCACTGTCCTGACACACTGAAAAACACGCAAGCAGGGCAGCCTGCAGCCATTCTCCTGTCATTAGGTATGGTACAGAACAAGAAGAGACAGATACCATGACAGGTCCAAAAATAACTTCCCTGAGTTACACAGAGTTATGGTCTCTGACTGTGGGCTATGTTTCCTGTGGTCATTCAGTAACATTTCCCAGCTTTCCTCAGTGTTAAGATGAGAGGAAATGCTTCCCTGCCACCCTCAGAATAGAAACACTCAGGCTCTGGAAGGCTGCACCATCTCTGGCTTTCAGCATCAGCAAGCCCAGGAAAGCTCCAAAGGGTGTTTTGGTTTCTGTTTCTTCTTTGTGATTGCAGAGGCGGCCAGAGCAGCGCACAAGCTCCCGTGCCTATTCCTGCAGTGGCTTCCTTTGATGTACAACTTGCTCCATCCCATCCCTGATTCCATCACTGCATTCCCGGCTCAGGAAGCCCCTGTACACAGAAWTTCCCACGTGCCTGAACGACCACAGCCAGTTCATGCAGCGCTTTGTGAATGCAGAGCTACTTTTGTCACGCAAGGTGAAGTGTGTGAAACTCTGCTGCTCGTCCCAGTCCTGCTCCTCCTCCTAACACCCCCTGGTTACCTTACTCTGTAGATGCCTTGCTATATTTTTAAACAGCATCTGTCTGTCTTGTCAAAAGTTASTCTTAATTTGCTTCTTAATAAAACAGACCAACATATCCCACCCTCCCTGCAACTCAGCACCGGCAGATGTTTGCTCAATATTCACCCGTGACGATTTCCACTGATACAACACACGTTGCTTCAAAGCAACCCTTTGAACCTGAATTGGACTACAACCCCCAGACACACACTTTAATTTGGCACACCAGAAGATGCTTGGTTTAGCATGAAGCCAATTTGCATACTGATAGATCTCTTCCCCTTCCAGTCACAATACAAAAAGTTAACGCGTTGCTGTCGTATTCCAGYGTACGTCGAATCTGATTTCTTTTGATGCATTCAGCCACCTACTGTCACTTTAATGCGTTTTCCCTGCACATGCACGCACACTGTTTCATGTGAAAACATTTACATTGGCACTCAATTGAGTTAATTTTTCCCTCAAAGCCTGAAATATTCAAATAKAAGTGTATTCATCTCCTCAAAAGAATCAACGTTTTCTAGTTAGGGAAAGGGAGGAAGAGGAACTGGTCCATTTCCCCGACAATTGAGTCAAAAATAGTTTCACACTGAAACTGTAAAGKTAATCAGTTGTTTCTTCATTTATCTTGTGTGAACATCTACTCAACACAGAGGAAAGCACTTACCATAGAAAGCATTTACTATAGAAAAACAAGACTAAGGGAAAGAAATTAAAAGGATGTGAGAAGTACA
Source organism: Amblyornis subalaris (assembly GCA_018881555.1). Classification (NCBI taxonomy): domain Eukaryota; kingdom Metazoa; phylum Chordata; class Aves; order Passeriformes; family Ptilonorhynchidae; genus Amblyornis; species Amblyornis subalaris. The sequence continues at coordinate 750,556 of JACAXG010000136.1, read as the reverse complement.
TAGCTCATCTACCAGAGCAAGGTAACTGCTCATTCAGCCCTAGTAGCAAACAATGAGAGTAAAGAGGCTGAGAGAAAARAAAATGGCACTGAGAAAAAAAAGTTCATACACAAGTGCATGATGTTTATATGCCATATATCCAAGTCCAGGCAGGTGGTTGGAACAAGATGATCTTTAAGGTCCTTCCAACCCAAAACCATTCTATGATTCTATGATATGTGCTAAATAAATACATCAACAATATACTCTTCTGAATCACTGGCATGGCAAAAAAAAAAAAATCCCAACAAAAGCAAAACCAAAATACAGCTGCTGCTCTCATAAAATTAAGAAAAATAGGGAAGGATGAAGATGTGAAGAATGCTACCACTTCRTTTCACTGATCCTTCAAGGTATTAAGCTCAGGAGCTGTTGTCCTCCTTTTACAAAGCTTTCAAGCCTGTGCAGCCACATAAAGGAGCACTGAGAATTCTGTTTACCCAGATCTGTTTCCAGGGATTGCAGAACGTGGGGAAAGAGTCAGCAAAGATCCAAAATACTCGTTCCAATTTTGTCTCCCCAACTGGTGTTACCATTAAGGCGGAACCTGCCAGCAGGGAACATCACCCACGCCAGCAGGGCACAGGGGTCCGTCAGATTCCCTGTCACCCACTCGCTGATTGATTTTGTTTCTCCCATTTCTGGGTCGGTGACTTCTTACACGTGGCCATTTTCCAGGCAAGAATTAACTGCAGCAGAACGCTGGCTGYGCATCCATAGCTGTAGGTGGGGGGAAAGAACAGAATTGGGTGCTGAGTCCTTGTCATCAGCACAAATGTGTGCACGTGCACGTGTGCTCGCCCTCCAAAGTTTCACCTTGGATGAGAAAACATTCCCTTGGAGACAGAAAGGGTTAGGAAGCACAGAGCATCTCCTCATTATAGCACTGACAGGTTTCTGGCCTTGAGCTCTATTCTTTCTTTTCAGTAAGCATTTCCTATGGGTTTGAAAGGCAGAGGTAAAACTGAGTCTGCAAGGTATTTGTGTGTGAAAAGAACGTGAAAATGGAGTCTAAAAACAGGAGTGGTCCCAGGATTTCACATATTCATTAATAAACCATCTTCTCCAACAAAGAAGTCTCTATGGAATAGCTAAAATGTATCAGATTCCCTGAGTCACTTTTAGTTTATTTCTTCTGGGATTTTTGGGGGCCTTTTTAACATTTTAAATGAGGCGTTTCAGCTTCACCACTTGTCAGATCCCATGAATTTAGACAATACCTCATATGCCTTAAAAGACTAATCAGAGATGTAATTGCAGTGTTTTGTCAAGCTACTTCTGTGACTGAAGAAGGGGCAGCAACTCAACTGCTCAGTGCTCCATAGAATCGAGGTTGGAAGAGACCTCCAAAATCAACCAGCCCCACCACCACCCCAGCAGCGAAACACAAGTGAGGAAAAACCTGCCTCCCTTCTGGCCTCTGAACAGCTCCAGTGTTAGAATGCCAATACTGCTGGTGTATTTACCCACCATGGCAAGGCTCACGGAGCAAACTGCTGCTCTGCTGCCCACCAGCRGAAATATGCTTCCCATCAAAACAACACAGGAATTTATTTGGTTTTAAGTAACCTTTTTCCATTTTGCTATTCAGGTCATAAATGATAATCGTGGAATCATAGAATGCCTTGGGTTGGAAGGGATATCAAAATAACGTTGTTCCAACCCCCTGTCGTGGGCAGGGATGCYTTCCACTAGACCAGGTTACTCAGAGCCCCATCCAACCTGGCCTTGAACACTTCCAGGGATTGGGAGTCCACAAATGGGATTCAGTGAAACGAATGTAAAATGGGATTTCTCGTGTACTTTGAGCGGGATCAAGGGTCAGGCAGGACATGTGCCTGGGGTAGTCTTGTCCCTACTTTGTGCTTGGGAAATATATTCTCTCCTCTGAGCTGGCCCTGCCAACTGATCTGGCTGGCTCTGGCCAAAATCATGCCCAAGAGCCCACTAAGAACCAGACAGTGTTTGCACAATCAGCACRGCCCGGCCTGGCACTGCATCTCACTCCCTGTTCCTGTTTTATTTATCGRTGGAGATGTGGCCACTGAGCCCTGTCTAACAACCATTTAAGTTGGCTGCAATCATTCTGCTCACTCTGATGCAGCTTTGATTACATTAAGCAAGCTGGAGAAAGGCCAGGTGGAATAGAAAACATTCTTCCCCTTGTTTGAAGGAAGCGATTAACCTACATAAGGACCTTTCTCATGAACATTATCAGCGTCTAACCTCATCTCTCCTATCACAGGGGGCAGGAATTTTGCCTCAGGGATTTTGGCATTGTCTTCACTACTCTTAGCTGTCCTAAACTTACCTTTCAGAAGGTTACCTGAGGAGTGGACTGAGAGACAACAGAGTAGGGAGATGACCACAACCCTTCCCAATGTGTTCCAACACTTATATCAGACAAAACTAGCTTTGAGCCAGCAGACACTCTAAAAATTAACAATTTTAAGCACTCTAACATTCATGTCTGTAGTTTCCAGATTTCATTGCACTTCCCTGAAATTAGCAAAGTTTCTCCCTGAGTATGCACTTGTTYAATTTTCCTTCTCTCCCAGGTTTGCACAGGAAACACACACTTAATGTAKATCAAGAAAACCTTTTTATTGCAGAAGAAATCAGTAGAGACACTTAAAGAGTCTCCTGAGGGAGGTGATTCTGCCCCTCTGTCCTGCTCTGGTGAGATCCCCACCTGGAGTACTGCATCCAGCTCTGGAGTCCTCAGTCCGAGAAAAAATGTGGATGTCTTGGAGTAATAGGACACGAGAGAATGGCTTTAAACTAAAAGAAGGTCGATTCAGACTAGATGTAAGGAAAAAGGTTTTTACAAGGGTGGTGAAACATTGGGACATGCTGCCCAGAGAGATGGTGGATTCCCCATCCCTGGAACTTTCAAGATCAGGCTGGATGGGACTTTGAGCAGCCTGATCTGGTTGAAGATGTTCCTGGTCATTGCAGGGGGGTTAGACCTTGAAAGGTCCCTTCCAGCCCAAACCATTCTATGATTTAATTTCTCATCTCTTCTTGAGCACTGAGAGCTTTGCAGCCTTTGAGGTCCAGGCCCTTTTGGGGCTGCAGGTGCACTGCTCAACGTGCCACCTTCCAGCTGCTTCAGCAGTCACCACTCATCACTCAGAGCAGGTGACTTCTCCTGGCTCCCTCCCTCTCCCTGCCRGCAAACACACACATTTGAAACTCTCCTTAGCATTCCCTCTGTTGTTTTCCAAGCCACAGCACATGTTCCTAGACWGTCCTTGGTGTTTGCAACCTGATCAGACACATCACAACTTTCAGTTTTCAGAACAGAAGCGACAGCAGTTTAACAAACACGAGATAACACAGCCTTGCCTCTATTTCCAATGGGAAACGCACAGCATTTCCCACGCAGTTCAAACGGTGAAGATCCTAAACAAGACCATGAAGTAGCAGCAGTTCAAAATAAAGAATAATTAAAAAAAATCACCACAAAAAACACCAAACAAAAAGAACTAGATTATGGGTTTTGTTTGGCCTCAGAATAATTATACATTGAATGAGTTGATTTCCAAAGCTCATGGCCCCTCTGATTTGAAGTGCTGCTTCAAAAACATCTTCCCAGTGTGGGGATTATCCAGTGTATCCAAGAGACAGAGAGAGATTGTCCCCTGGGTCATTGGTCCTGCCTCAGGATCATTTACTTCCCCTTACACTCGTGACACACCTGTCACAAGAAAGCAACTTTTCAYATGGAAAAGTAACGGCAAGAATATAAAAATATATATATTAGTATATTTTATRTGCTTAATGAGGTGAAGAAACAGAGAGAAACATGGGGCAGAAGCTCTTTGTAGATCATTAAACATTGGAAGGACTCAATGGTCTGAAAAGAAATATAAGGAAATGAGAATGACAGCTGATCAAAGGGTTAAAATATCAATTACAGATAGATGCTTGAAGTCTGAAAGGTGAAAGTCTACAGAGAAATCAACTGATCTTACATGATAGGTACACCAGGCCTTTTTAAAAAGTATACCCATCARGTGAATAACTTTTTCATAAACTATCATGGCTTAATGTAAATATTCAGGAAAGTACTTATTAAAATTCAACATTGGGGGGGTGTTTTTGCCTTTTTTGGGGTTTRTTTTTACAGAATCAAAGAATCATCAAGGTTGGTAGAGACCTTCACGATCATCCAGTCCCACTGTCACCCCACCACCATCACCACSCCTAAGCCATGTCCCCAAGGGCCACTTGAGAGAGACTTAACCTAGAAACGACCATGATCATCWACATGAGGATAAAATTTAAAGACTGACTGGCATCAGTCATCCACTAGCCCAAAAGTTTAATCTTAAATTTTTGTGAATGCTTTCAAATCCAATTCCTGACATGAAGGAGAAATTATAAGAAATTCAACTACTTAAAAGGTTGCCCCAAGTCCAGAAATAAACCCCCTCTCTGAGAAACAGTAGTGGTTTGCTTCAGTCTATCTATACTTTTTAATTCACTTAACTAAAGGAGCATTCTAGAAGAAACATCTTAATTATTTTTAAAAGAAAAAGAATAAACARGAGGGCAGAAACTGGCAATATTTTCTGTGAAATATATTCATCTTCCAGTGACAAACACTGATTTTTTGACATCAAAATGCTCTGGGATTGCAATCATCAGGCTAGATTTTTCTCAAAATGAAGAATAAATAAACAGGGAATTTTAACATTGAACAAATTCAACAAATCATTAATCTAAAAACTTTAATATTGAAGATTTTACAAATATTCAGTCCTGTACTGCTCGCTAAACCTTTTCAAGAATTAAAAACAGCACTCTATTTTCTAATTGTCTTTGTTTTAATTTTGCCAATGAAATAAGATTTTAAAAAGCACTTGTTTAATGACCCTTAATCTTTTGCAAGGTCAGATACCTCCTATTCATAGAATTAGATTGAGAAAGGGAAGATTTGCCAGCCCTGCTCCGWGTGGGGAGTGGGTCCAGGAGAATTCTAAAGGTCCTTTAGACCCTTAATGATTCTGGGAGTCTGTGAATAAAACTCCTGCCTCTTCAGRAATTGTTCCCAGCTATCTTAGTTGGGCATATGGTATCAATTACCATAATAYTCCAGTTCTTTGCTATCTTTAATATATTTATTTTTGCAATCCTTTTGASAGGCACGAAAGTCTATTATCCCTATTTTATAGATAGAGGACTCAGGTACTGAAATTTAAATGGTTTCTGTTAAATATTTCTATTCTATTCCTCATGCTCAGTGTTCCTTGGATGATGCACATATGTGGACATTTATGAACAAAATACTGAAAATAAGCTTAAGTCCTCTTGGGTCATTTCATTTTCATAATTTCATACCTGATAACTGCAATAATTTCACAGGGCTGGAAAGCTTCAATTTGGTCATTTTAATTTGAACACCTGAAAAAAACCTTAAAACTCATGTCAGGACAGCATCTTGTGATTTGAGAACCTACCCCGGACACGGCCAAAGCCAACACTTAATTAAGTAGAATGATCATTTGAATGGCCTGGGAAGTACCTAGGAAAGTTGTAGATTCTATTTCACAGACCTCACAGAGGTGTAAAAGTTTGCTGCTAAAACTGGCACCATCTTGATATGAAATACAGGTTGGCAACTCTACTCAGAGGGAGGAAATGAAGTATGAGTGTCCTCAGCCAGAGAATCAAAGACAAATTACAACACAAGTTCCTTAAGAGTTCCATCCACAAGGCTCAGCTAAATAATTCAAGGTCAGCTCCTCAGGTTTSTGATCCCCAAAGAATATTAGCAAGTTAGCAAACCAAACCAAAGAGATAATAAAAGGAAAAATAAAAAGTTAAAATATCTTAAAATTTTATCAGACGAGGCACACTTCAACGCAGGCACCTACTTCTGAAAATATGAGAGAYTCAAGGCCAACAGAGCACATGGAATTTCCCCATGGAAAGGGTTGTTAAGCATTGGAARGGGCTGCCCAGGGAGGTGGTGGAGTCCCCATCCCTGGAGGTGTCCAAGGAAGGCCTGGAAGTGTCACTCAGTGCTCTAGGCTGGCGACAAGGTGGGCTTTGGGCACAGCTTGGACTCGGTGATCTTGGAGGTCTTTTCCAACCTCAGTGATTCTGTGATGTTCTGATTCTGTGACATTTAACCATAGATATTTTGCACAGTTCTAGCAGTTTATACATAGAAGCTTCAACACAGAGTGTYTAAACTCTTACTGCAAATACATCATACAAACAATGAATTGGAAAATGTAAATGTGGACAGGTTAGCAGGGGAGAAGATCTACACTGAGCCTCTACAAGCTCGGCAATATTTTCTCCTCTGGACTTACTCAAAACTTAATCACAACCCCTCACTCTGTTTATACCCCCAGGAGCAATATTSCCTTGCTGTAGCATATTCTGTTCTCTTTGTGGCAGATTGTTTCAAATATTTTTTAAAGGAGACACTCAGCGTGCTGCTAAGACTCGTTCCATCAAAGGTGGAACAACAGAGCTCTCCACAGAAAGGGTTCACTCCATTTCGTGTTCAATCTCCTGAGTAGTGTGAATTTATTAACTGCTTTGAAGTGGTAAAAATGTGATGTGTGTGTGTATGTGTGTGTGTGTGTACAGATGATCCAAACAGTACAAAAACCAGCCAGGAAATCAATAAAGCAGCTTTTTAACAAATGCATTTCCAGCCGATCAAAAGAATAGCCTAACGGCTACATAGGGCTGATCTAACACTCATTATATTATCATTTCAAGGAAACATCTTTTGCAACTGAAAGGTGAAGTCTTGCTGTAATGAGCTCCTTCTGAGTCAGCAACAAGCCCCTTTTTTASGGTGCTGAGACAAAATAAATATGTGACAAACACCGGGGAGGGATTATTCTCCRCAAACAAATGTTTTTCAGCATGCAAGGGCTCTGGCTTTGATTTGGTTTGCTGCTTGGAAGCAAGGAATTGTAACGAGAAGGGGGTCTTTAATGTAGGGCTTTTAATGAAAAGAGGAAAAATTTAACTCATCAGTGGTTGGCCATGAGGGATGGTGTGGTGGGTGGACCCACCAAAGCCTCTCCATCACTCCCCTCTACAGCTGGGGAGAGAAAATACAACAAAGTCCATGAGTTGAGATGGACAGRGAGAGATCACTCACCAAATACAGCCATGGGCAAAACAGGCTCAGCTTGGGGATATTAATTGTGTTTTTTACCAACAAAATCAGAGCAGGATAATGAAAAGTAAACTAAACCCTTAAAAACACCTTCCCCTCACTCCTCCCTCCTTCCCAGCTCTACCTCCTTCTCCACAGCAGCACAGGGAACCAAGGAATGGGGCCTGTGGTCAGWTCATCACATKTTGTTCATATCCTAAAWGTTGCTGCTAAGGAAACAAGCAGCTGTTCTGAATAACCACAACACATTCAAAATTTGCTGGGAATTGGACTTTTTTTTYCCCCCCAAGAAATGACAGTGGCTTGAGGCCACCACATTGCCTCATAGTTCATTCTAAAGTAGCAAGGAAATTCAATATCCTCAAGCAGTCTTCGGATTACACAATCAAATTACACTTTCCAAGGAAAGTGCTGGTTTCACAAAGCATCGCTGTCTCTGAACCTGTCAGTTCAAATCACCTGCAGCCTCTACCAAAATCTGTGCAACTGGGGTAGCCATGGAGCACGATGTGAGAGACAAAGTATTTCTCCATGGCATTCATTAGGGGACTACTGATAAAGCAAGTTATTGATGTAAACTCAGGCAGGATGAAGCTGAGYATTCTGTTTCCCACAGTGCCTTTTTTTCTGGAGTAATGTGGTTTTCCATAACAATCTTATTGGCACAAGAGCGTTCCCACCAGAAAGAGAATTAGGAAATCTTGTCCCTCACAACGATTCGAGGGGAGTCAGGAGATCTCCCTTCTTCCTGAGGGGAATCATGACCCCTCAGAACTAAGCACAAAAATAGGATTTATCTTTCTGATGTTCCATGTCTTCACTGTTAATGTTCATGTCTGAAGCTCTTCAGTCCAGCCTTGCTTGAAATCAAATGGATAAACACACATGGTTTTAGGGAATGATTTCTCTAATCAAACTGAAAAGTCTTACTCTTGAAAAGAAAAATCACGACTTAGAAATGTCTGTTTCTCTTGTCTTTTAATGAGAAAATAAAATGACTGTCTCAGGGATGGGCATTTACAATGTAGGTGTTTGTATGGGATGGGCTAAACCCCACCCTGACCATCCCGAGAGGGATCCTGCTTGGCAGACTGCTCCCTTTTGGTGACATGACATCTGCACCACCTCTTGCCATCCTCYATACAATCCAAAAGCTTCAGAAGGAAAACAAATAGCAGCCTTCTCAGACACTTCATAAATCAGCAGGAAAAAGGAAATGTCTCCAAATCTGTTCTTTTTTTGTGCACGAGCAGTTCTCTATTCCAAACTTCCTATCAGCTCCCGGTAGGAACTGGACACCATTTTCTGCTCTAGGACTATCAACATTCATGCTTTTGTTGATACATTGATATGACAGGCCAGCCTATTTCTTTTTCCCATTACCCCTTTTAAACCTTTCTTACTACTTTTTCTTTTTTTTCTRTTGCTTCCTGTTTACCATCAGCCTTCAGCTGCCTGAAAGGGTTTCAGAGGATGCTGGAGGAAGAAGGTAGAAAAAAAATGTGGAGAGAGGCAGAGGAAGGAGAAAAAAAGTGACAGTTTTATAATATCCTTAAGGCACAAGTCTGTCCTTTTACCTTTCCCTGGAGGACTGGAGCATTTCTGCTGCTTTAATCAGCTGCAAAAATAAAGCAGAAAAACCAAGGGTGTGGTTGGAAACTTCCTCTCACTCATAACAGGAAATTGATGTTGGGCCACAAATTGTGCATGGAGTTTGTTGTGGATCACAAGGAGCTGAGGAAGATCCTCTGGCCACCTGATGATTTGTTACAAAATAGAAGCAAAAGAACCCAAAGCTTTCACATCCAATACTCCCAATACTCACAATTAGAAGAGCAACCACTAAGATGATGCAGGCCTTGCACTTTCCTTCCATATTTTATTTCTTTTTTGAAGTTTTTGATTGAGGAATACATCCACATCCCAAAACCCCAGTTCAGGTTATTCTAAATGAGGTTACCTGTCAGTACTGAAAATTTTCATTTAAGTTCTACATCCTGAGAAGTTGTTAACTTTTCCATAAAGTTGATGACACTTTATAGAAACATTTATGTCCTTGCTTGCAGTACAAGATGCTGAGGTAGAGTTTTGTTGCATTCATTTTAGTTTTGCCTTGCCACAAAGAAGACTGTACCTTTTAATATTTTGTCATTTATAGCATGGCCCTGCAGTGGCCAAATACGTGCTCGATTTTTATTTCCTGACCTGTCCCTGAGGCATTTGAATATGCAGGAATTTTTACACTCTCATTTTCTTCTACAGATGGCAGCTAACATTAAAATATTAACAACTGAGTGAAATAACCAAAACCTTTACCATTTGRCTCTCCACCCTTCCCAAAAGCATAGCTAATTTATATGATAATTAAAAGGAAATTGCAAAATTTTGAGTTTCCCTCAAGGAGTCTCTGGGGTGAAAATATTGGCTAATATAATTTTTTGCACGGATGGGAACAATACTGTCTATTTTAACACACTTTGTTAAGATTGTAATAGTGCTTTATGTGGTTTTAGTAACCTAAAATATATGAATGTGTTAAAATATTCAATGTAGAGCAATAACTCTCCTGATAGTAAAGAAATTCTAAACATACAGATTAAACTGCGTGGTTTGAAGGGTGAGACAAATCTGTGGCAAACACTGACTTCTAAATAAAAATAGAAGCGCAGTATGAAACRGCTCATTAATAAAGAACCCTTGTTCTCAGCCTAACTTTTCTCCTCTCATGCTGCTTTTTCGGACGGCGGATTTTTTTTTTTTACGGTTATTATTCAATATTATAAATCAATTGCCACACACTGAGCCACACTTCTTCCCTTCCAGTCAAGTCTCTGAGCTCCCTGCACACATCTGCTGTTGACAAACACTGGGGAAGGTAAAGCAAACACAACTGAAAGGTCCTTTCTGCCGCTCCTGCTGCAAAGAGCGTTTGCTCTTGCCCCACCGAGCAGCTGCCACCCTCCCTCGTGCGGGTGCCATCCCAGCTGCTGGGTGACCACACCRCAAAGGTCACTCGACACCCAGCCCAGCTGGTAAAGTTATCAGCACCAGAGAGAATGCACCTCCTGCTCCAGCTCTAAAATGAGGCTCCTCAAACTGCCTCAGTGTGAACTGCACAATGAATTCTTCCTATAAAAACCCTCGTGGCAAGTCCGTATAAATTTGCCAGGCCACCAAGTTTTCTGTGTTATCCTGCGTTTTCATCCTGTACAGATATTCTACTTTTTTATTTTACTAAAGWATTTAAGCTGCTTATTAAAAATACCTCTTCCTATGTGACTTGTATGCACCCACCATGTAATTTATTATGTATTATTAGAAATCTGGTCTCCCAGATCAGGCTGGATGGAGCTCTGAACAATCCCGTCTAGTGGAATATTCCCTCCCCAAGGCGGGGGCGTTGGAACTGGGTGATCTTTACTGTCCCTTCCAACCCAAACCCTTTTATATGGTTTTTATGRTTCTTGGCAAGGGCAGCTGGGTGGCAAAACCGTTAAATGTGATGCTTAAAGATGCAACATTGTGATCCATGTAGGATCAAAGTCAGTCTGAGCAAACAGAGGAGACCAGAGAAGGGCAGAACACTCTGATTTTCCTTCTGTGTTTGCAGGGATGCTCCAAAGCACATTTCAGTCTTCTCAATGCACCAACTAGAGGCAGTGCCGACATGATTCCTCCTCAAAGCACTTTTGTCTTCATAAAATTCCACCCTAATTTTATTTTTTGCCATTAAAATAAGCAAAATTTAGGTGCGATTAGTTGAGAACCGTGCATCAAAATACCATTTTGCCTTAACACATGAGATTTGCTCCTCACTATAATAATTTTCTGTTTTACCTTGCAACAAGGAGWAAATAGGCCCTGAAGATGTTTGTAGATACAAATCACTTACAGTTTATCAGAATAAATAAGGAATATGAGAGTGTAGTTTTCAAAAATAAGACATGCCAAGAGATTTAGAGAATCTTAAACAAGAGAAGTTTCAAGGCAGAGATACTGTAAAGAGTTTGGTAAAAGATACCATTTTATTCTCCATTTAGTTACTACTTGGAGCAATTAATAAAGGTTAATGTCTACRTACTGTATATATTTCATGATAATTTGCATTACTTGGAAATAAATGCTCCTCGTTTCTGGAAGTCTGATTTGAACAAAGAAAAAATTAATAGAGGCTTCATTCAAAACAAATGAATCACCTGTTCAAAGGAAATTTTAGAGTTTAGAAGGGTGATAAAAGCTGAGCAATAAATTTACATTCTCAGAATCAAAGCTATTTAATCTTGCTTTCACACAGGGCCATAAAAACTAAAATAAAAAGTAAATACCAGCAAAATACGAACCTCAAAACACTCTCAGGCTGTTCCTTTGTGCACGAGTGGCGTTGCTCCCACCAACACCTGCTCATCCCCTTTTCCAGTATGTCCCACCAAGCACGTGGATTATCAAGGGTAAATAGGCGGTGTGAAAGGGTTTTGTGCCAGCAGACTCTATCTCCAGTGCACACAGGTACAAGTGCTCGATAAACACACCCACAGCTGCCAGCAGCTGCTGGCTTGGAGTGTGCAAACAGAGCATTTTTTGAGTATTTAACATTCACCCCAGCAACCAGTGTCACACACCTCTGAAGGTGACAGTGCCTAGAGCTGCCTTGGTTGCTGCTTGGAATTAAACACCACGTGAGGCTCATTTAGGGGAGCACTTTCCCCTCAGACTGGCAGCTGCCAGAGCGAGGCAGGTGTGATGTGGTGAGGGGAGCACAACATCTGAAGTGTCACCTTCTGCCATCAGTCGGGGACCTTCGGTTTTGCCTTAGTTCCTGCAGGGTCATGGCACTGAGCTGGGGGGATTTGGCCACTGAGGATTCTATAATTTCTAGGTTCTATGAGAGTTCTATAATTTCCTTGGTTACCATGTCACCATCAGGGGCTTCATCGTTCGGGAGAAATTTGGGGCAGAGTGATTTATTGTCTCATTGTGTGTGGCAAGAGGAGCGATGTTTGTCTGCACTCTTCCAGTGAGGATGGCAATGGGGAGGAGGAAGGTGGCAACATCCTCTGCCAATGATGGGATAACAACTGCACAAGGTACACAAATCAGGCAAGGTTATGGTTTCAGGTGATTCTCACCCCCAGCTGGGCTCGAATGGCAGACACCAAAATGTTTTATTGTCAACAGAATGGTTCACGTGTGTCAGACAGAGATTTCTGCTGCTTTTTCATGGTCCAATGATCTTTGTACGGCCATTTAATTTGAATGTAATCAAATACATTCAATGATGGATGAAAAAAATTAAAACAATAATCTACTTTTTGTTCACAATACTTATTTAAAGTAAAGTATTTCCTTAAATTMAAAGATTCTGGGGTGCTTTGTCCAGTTCTGGGCTCTTCAGGACAAGAGAGACGTGGAGTTCCTGGAGTGGGTTCAGCAGAGAGTGACAATGGTGGAAGGCCTGGAGCCTCTCCCTGCCCGGGAAAGGCTGAGGGAGCTGGGGTTGCTCAGCCTCGAGAGGAGCCCCAGCTGAGAGGGGCCCTCATCCCTGGGTGTCCCTGTGTCCAAACCTCATCCCTGGCTGTCCCTGTGTCCACACCTCATCCCTGGGTGTCCCTGTGTGCAGGGAGGGCTCCGAGCAGGGCCCGGGCTCTGCTCCGGGGGCCCAGCAATAGCCCCAGAGGAACGGCAGGGACTGAGCCCAGGGAGTTGCCCCTGCACAGGAGGCAGAACTTCTGCCTTGGGCAGGGACCGAGCCCCGRACAGATTGTGCAGAGAGAGGCTGGAGTGTCCTCACTGGGGATATTCCAGAGCCATCTGGGCACAATCCYGTGCCCTGTGCTCTGGGATGGCCCTGCTGGAGCAGAGAAGTGGGACCAGATGACCACTGTGGGCCCTTCCATCCTCACCCATTYTGTGATTCTGCRAAAGAAAGCAAAAATAAACCTCTTCTCTTTCACCAGCTTGCTTATCAAACCGTGGTCAGGTAGGAATTACTGATTTTGTCACKCTGCTTCTGATCAGGATGCGAAAAAATCCCAACAAGCAGATTTCCAGAGGAATTAGCTCTGCTTGTACAACCCGTTCAGTTCTACACTAAAAGATTGATTAAAACAGGAGCCATGGAAGGCTGTCCAAAGATGCTTATTACACAACTGCTTTAAAACMTCTGACACAGCAATGCACCATAATGGCCCAGCATTATTTGTTTAATTCTTTTACTCTGGGTTTCTGCTGGGCCTACACTCGTTTTGGGGGAAGCTGTTCCSTTAGTTCCTGTGGCCTACAAAGCATCCACAGCAGCTACTTATCTGCAGCCATCCAGCTCTGRGTTTTCCTGGATTTTATGACAGCACTGCTTCAGATTAACTGCTCCCTATTTTTCTACGAGCCAGTTAATCACTGTACTGCTTGTTCTATTACTGGGTAATCAAAAAATTAACAGCAATCATCCTATAATGGCAATTCTGTGGCATTACATTAGTCAACTTCCTCTGTCCTGAGCTGCTCTTACACAAATTACTCCTTTTTTAATAATTTAATCTATTTTTTTATACTCTGAAGTATCTCTCACATTTTGATCCTGACCTACAATGATTAGTTCAGGTAAATTATTTTCATCGCTACTCACATTAAAAAAAAAAAAAATCTTCTCATATTTGAAGTGGTTTCTTCTACCTAGACAATTTCATTCTCATTAAAACTTTGTGTTGGGCACCCAGGTGCTTCTTTGGGTAATTGATTTTTTGGTAATTAAGCATATTTGCTTTCCTCAAAATTGTCTCGAGCACTCTTCAGCCAGTAATATGGAGGTTACCTCTGCAAAGCTTCTTCTGCCCACAGTTTATTCAGCAATGACAAATTTCCTGTAGCAACCCAGAGACTTGACATCAGTATTTCTAAACAGTTGCAGATAATTATACGACAGGCCCTAATTAGAACAATAGCATGACCTTCTCTGTGTAGATGCTCACAGAACTACAACTGAATTCAAACAGAATTTAAAGAAGCCTGGTGGCACAAGAGCTTTCTTCTCATACGATCCAGGCACACCTCACATCCCTTGGGACGTCTCAAACAAATTTGATGCTGCAGTAAAGTCACGTGTTATGCTAATAAGACAGTTTACAGATATTTATTTTTTTTTGTAGACACCACTCAATCAAGCAATTTGTTACTCCAGACTCTTTCATAGAACACCTGAACAAAAAAGTCATGGTTGACTTTCTCACCAGCAGGCAAGCAACCAAAATCCAGTAATCCAATAGGTGATTTGAGGGTTCTAAATCATAGAATCATAGGATGGTTTGGGTTGGAAGGGATCTGAAAGATCATTCAGTTCCAACCCCCTGCCMTRGGCAGGGACACCWTCCACTATCCCAGGTTGCTCCAAGCCCYGTCCAGCCTGGCCTTGGACACTTCCATGGATGGGGCAGCCACAGCTTCTCTGGGCAACCTGTGCCAGGGCCTCCCCACCCTCACAGGAAAGAATTTTTTCCTAATATCTGACCTAAATTTCCCCTCTTTTGGTTTGAAGCCATTCCCCCTTGTCCTGTCACTCCAATTCCTGATGCAGAACCCCTCTCTGGCTTCCTTGTAGCCCCTTCTGCTACTGGAAGGCTGCTCAGAGGTGTCCACACAACCTCCTCCAGGCTGAGCAATCCCAAACTCCTTCACAGGGGAGGTGCTCCAGTCCCCTTATCAACTTCATGGCCTCCTGTGGGCTCGCTCCATGTCCATCTAATGTTGGGGGCACCAGAACTGTACACAGGGTTTATTCCAAGTGGGGTCTTAGGAGAGCAGAAGGGGAGAATCTTCTTCTCTGCTGGCCATGCTGCCATCGATGCAGAAACATCAAAAGCCCTATAAATCACTATAAAAGCAGTATAAATTCCCTGCATCAGGTTAGTTTTAAAAGGAAGGAGTGAGGATGGAAGGCAACTCCAATTCACCTACGACATTAAGGGGTACCCCAAATGAAAGGGAGAGCTTCAGTTAAGCTCAGCATACACTAAAACCATTCATCAAGGATGCACCTAAAAAGTTAAAATCTCTACTATTCAGCCCCTTAAAAAGGCAAATCAATAACAACCCTACAGAAGATATTGAAAGGGAGAGATTGTTATTCTCCTCTGCCATTTTGTCTCGTTCAAAAAGGTGTCTGATGTGCTCATTGTTCAWAAAAGTCATTGCTTAATGGTATCTATTATGTTTTTCACTGTTTTGTGAATTAAGTAATTGGAGCATCCAGCCAACATGAATTTGAATTGTTTTCAAGTCTCACTTAAGTACGTTCATGTCTCTACTAGCAGAAATTGAAAACGGTTGCTTGACATGACACAGTTGTGTGACTGAGAATTTCAAGACAGACATGTCTCTTGGAAACTCAAAGAAAAGAAGGGACTTCAAGAAAAACCTTTCTATGCTGCTCAATTTCATCATGAACAMCACTAAACCACCCTAAACTGAAGCAAATACGGTTTAATTCTTATGAAATGTGATTGCCTTACTACTCAGAGTCTCTTATTGAAGATGCAGAGTAGAGGAAAGAATTTGCAATTGTTCATAAAGGTGAAGCTGAATTAAAGAATGAAGACTCCAGTGCAGAAAGGCACTTGTAGGCACATACTGAGGGGTTTGCAGTGGCTGTGGCTGCTTCCCTAAGTCTGATTCTATGTCCTGAACAGCAGCACTTCTATTTTTTTCTACTTAGAGTGTATGAGAATTCCATGCAGAGAGAGAACACAGACCCTGCTGCATACCTGACAGCCATTTTCAAATTGCATTTAATGATATGACAAATGGTGTGTAATATCTGTGAGAACGATTTTAAAGGGTTTGCTCAGTAATCCCATTATCTTGATTAGGCTGCTATGATAAGCATCTTTTAAAAATCTTATTTGCTCCCGGATTTTCCTTTGTAGTTTCATTGCACTCGCTGCTTCTGAATTGAATTGCATGCATCATCTTTCTGCCACTGCCTCCTATTTTATTCTGGCAATTTTGGATGTTATTGCCCCCTTGCCACCCCCAGATGTGCACTTGCAGATTTCACTGCCTTGTTGGATGTGCTTTCCCCCAGGTCATTGCTGCATTAGGACAGATTCACWGCGGGAAAGAAACGGACACATTCGAGCCCTTCAAGCCTTGAAAAAAAATGTGTTCTGTCCGTGGTTGTGCAAAAATAAAACAAAATTAAGAGGTATACTGGTAGCATTACTCTCTAAGGATAGGTTTGCTCCTTCCTTCTTAAATCCCCTTGGTAAGGAGCAGTCTGTATTTCTGTCGTAACCGGGTAACGCACAGACACATATCACTGGGTACCACACCCCTGAGGATTCATGGAACCACACAGGACCTGGAGACCTTACAAGCCTTCCTCTGCGGGATCCTGACAGCAGCAGGGACGTGCAGACTGCAAAACTCAGAGTGAGAGAAAAAAAACAACAGAGCTTCAGCACAGAAGTCATTTCAGCAGCATGGTCAGCAGCGCCTCCATAAGAGCACCGTGACCTGGAAAAGGATATTATTCCTTCTGAGGGCACCACGGATGGGAAAACCATCCTAGAAAGGGACAGGCACTCACTTACATCAACTGGCCGGAGTGCACCATGTAAGACTTCTCATCATTTCATAGAATATCCTGATTTGGAAGGGACCCACGAGGACAATCACAGCCCAACTCCTGGCCCTGCACAGAGCAGCCCCAGGGATCCCACCATGTTCCTAAGGGTGTTGTCCAGACGTTTTTGAAAGAGAGTAAATAATTCCTCCAAAAAAGCATCGTGCATGAGGACCCTGAACTGGCATTCCCAGGTCTTCTGAGGACTCGTGCTGGTGGCCATGCCCAGGACTGTGAGGAAGGAATGACAGTCCTCATGGAGGAAACTACAGGGAAAATGGGGGAAGTTWAGGGAGGGCAGAGGAGAGAAATCACCAGAGGGAGCACTCCTAGAAACTCTCAAGCTGCCACACACATCTGTGGTTATTTAGGATGCCACAGATGAGGTAAATCTGCATCACATACAAAAAGCAAACATTTGGCATCTTCTTAACTACCTGGAAAGCCAGTTGTGTGGTTTTGCCGTAGATTTTGAGACTTTAAAAAATGCGGAGAGAAGACATGGAAACGCCAGCATAACTCTCTGGGAATAATCAGTCCCAGCAAAGATTCAATCAGGGAGAAGTTTCTCAGTTGTTCTGCTGAGAGCACTGAACACCAAACCTTTGCAAACTCGAGATCCAGGTGGCTGCTCTTCAGCGCCAAGCCCTTCTGAGAAATCTGGTTCACAGGATTTAGTTTTCAGGGAAGGACCACTACATCCTTTGCAATATCAGCTACTTACTGAAAACAAGCTCGCTGCAAGGGGAAACATTCAAAAGAAAAGCCAAATTAGAAATCACCTACAGGTGTTCTGATACCAGAGCTGGAAATCCCCGCTCATCCTGATGCACCACTATGAGCACACAGCCTCAGAGAGCTGAGGAAGATGATATTTCCAAGTTACACACAACTTCCCAAGAGTGGTTTGCACTAAAACCCAGTCAGCAGCTGAGCCGAGGATGACCTTTGGACTCTSAGCACTGCTCCCCTCACAACTAATTTCTCTAGAGCTACATTTCCCTGCTTTATCTCAGCACATGATACCATTGCTACTGCCAGTGCTACTCTAAAATTCCTTTTATCTATTTTTGAGCTGTTATGTGCCTAATAATTACAATGTAAATGTGCTTTCATAGCTACCGGGCAATTCTTGTTTTTTCTCTCTTCATAATAAATTACTCATATTAAATTACAAACAGCAGCCCGAGGCTGTAGATTTGATACCCAGAGGCTATTAAAAACTTTCAACCTCGTGTCTGACAACTGGGGAGTTAAACAAACATCCTCACATATGTTACAGCTACAATAAAAGTGATTATTATCTTTGTATTATAAAGGATGCTAACTATGCTGCGAATTTATTTTTCTTAAAATTTTATGGGGACACAAAGCTACATTTTATAGCTTTTATTTTTTGTTTTCATTACTGYGTGGTTTTTAACACCATCTCATGAGCCTGAAATAAAAAAAAAATACGTTTTTGTTTTTTTACATTGGCAAAGGAATATTCATTGCCTGTAAATTCCTCACTCTTCCTCAGTCTCCAATAGTGCTAAAGGACTGCAATACTTATTTTCAAGGCTTGCTTCTTAGTGGATGATACCATAGACTTCTACTGTAATTTTTATTTTTATTACTTCATACTGATTTATTTAAACCACTGCAAGGAGCCTGACATTGCATCCAAGTTTAAATCAGATTTATTTTTTTCTCATCTCCAAGTGAGCAAGAATCACTTCAAGCCAGAACAAAAATAAACGCATTTCAAATGGTCTTAAAGATCGGACAAGCCAAGGGGCATGAAAACGCTTGTTATTAAAATAAATGCAACTTTCTTGGGCAAACAAAACTAAAGCCTATAAATAGATTAACCCTGACAAATTAAGCAGGTGCAGGAAAGYTGTAGAGCCTCTGATGTAGCTCCTGAAAGCAAGAAAGGACTCGTCTGATGGAGATAAGACAATTGTTTCATGCTTCCAGGTACTCTYAAAGAGCTGTTTGATTTGAAACATACTGAGATGATTAAAAAGCACCTACCAGCCCTTTTTATCCTGACTTTCATGGGAATATATAAATATAAAGCCAGAACATAAAGTTCAATAGAAACACAGATTAAGGTGACGGTGCTTCTGTGCAAAACATTTTGTCTTCATTTATCCATAGTGCCACCTTATCAATTCACCAAAGTGCCTGAACTCCTTTTTATTAAAAAATAACATCTGCGAGGTGCATACATTTTGGATATTTACACTGCTGTACTGGACATTTAGACTGTAAATATTGGATATTTACATTGCAAGCACAAAAATAGACCCTGAATATTAGAAAATGTGGGGGTTTTTTCCCCCCTTCTCTGGAAGAACAGCTGTTCTCTGAGCCAAAGCTACACAGGGACCCGGAAATCTGAGAGAAAAAATATCTCTCCTCTGTGACTTAATTTTCATCTCAGTTGCTGGGAGGAAGGGGAGGGGTGGGGGCAAAGACAAAACAATATGGAAGAGAAAGATGGTTTAGATAGACAATAAAATTAAAGACCTTTACACAGATAGTCCTTACTGTAAGAAAGCAGATTGGCTAAATACAGTGGAGATTACAGATCTACATATTGTTCACCTTCTGCCTGAGATTCTGCAGGGCATTCTCTTCTACGTAAAACATCACAAACAAAGAACAAAAGGTCACAAACACCAAGTGGAAAAGAAGCAATATTTGGAGGCGCAATATGTGTGGCAAAAATAAGTTGCTGTGAGCTCATTTGGCAGAAAAACTTAATTTTTCCCTGTTTTTCTCTCGGAAGCGAATGAACCTACAGTATTTAAAACATGAGGTACTCTTATTAAATAAAGCATTCTTAAAATGAGAATAAAGCAATCTCAATCTGTTCGACCTAGAGAGAAAAATAAAAATGCATGTGGTCAGAGGGAAAAAGAGGTATTTTTTCCCCTTAATATTTCCCTAATAGATTATTCTAAACATGTTAAGCTGCTTTCAAGAAATCTAGGTGACTCTAGAAAGATTATGCAAATAATTATTCCATTTCTGTTCTTTTTTTTGGTGGAGTATCTCCACCATTTTTAATGTAGCAAAGTCCCAGCAGCCCATATCTCTACCACGCAGCTGGC
Organism: Amblyornis subalaris; assembly: GCA_018881555.1. Classification (NCBI taxonomy): domain Eukaryota; kingdom Metazoa; phylum Chordata; class Aves; order Passeriformes; family Ptilonorhynchidae; genus Amblyornis; species Amblyornis subalaris. The sequence continues at coordinate 730,647 of JACAXG010000136.1, read as the reverse complement.
AAGCATAGCTAAAGGATTATGCATAATATGCATGTGAGCCCATGAAGCAAATGCATTTATTCAGGGCTGAAAAGAAGTAGGAAAGCTTCAGTTCCCAAGCCACAGAGAAAAAAATGGCTTCAATAAATTTTTCTTTTTCTTCCATCCTTTTCCTCAAATCCCAGCCTCTCCTGCTACCTGCACCTCCATTTTCATGGCAAGGTTAAAAGCATCACCAAACCCATCCTGCTACCAGCCAAGCCACTGCATACTTGAAAAGGTGTTCTTTTTTGTGGTTTCTGGATGCTTTTTTTCCTAAAACCAGATGGATGTACAGAATCCTTTCCTTCCTCCTCCTCCTCCTTAGGTGAGCATTTGTCACTGACATTTGTGAGAGCTACAGACTCCCATCAAGCCAAGGCTGCTGTGGATAGTGGCAGGTGTGAATGCAAGAGAATAATTCATTCTCCTCAGACTTATTCCTGGGCAAGAAGATGTGCAAATGCTCTTCTGCACCCAGGAGCTACACCTAAAACACACCAAAAAAGCTGCTGGTTTTTTGATTGTAGTTTATCCCAAGCTATTAATACTTTGCATCACTCATCACTGTTTTAAAAATACTCTTCCCACAGCTGGGACAATCCCTTACACATAGTGCCCAAACTTCTACTTTTGTGATGTGTGGTTTGACAAGAATTCGTGGTTTTAAAAGCTCACGATTGAAAGTTCTCCAAGGAATCTTGTAGTAAGGAATGGCAGCTGGTTGGATTTTTTGTCATATTTTATATTGTTTGGCTGTTTAGATTCCCCACAGGGTTTAGCTCACAGCTTGTGCACCAGCTAGAGAAAAATGGGTTTTTGTTTTAGAGGCAAATTGAAACAGAAAGTTTTGAACTGAATAGTTCATGTGCTGATAGCAATCAAGACAACCTGAAGCCTGCACACCTCCTCAGCTCCCAGGAGGGGTTTTCCATCTGCCACTGGTGTCCAAGAGGGCACCTAAAGGACCTAAGAGGACATCCTAACTGCTCTGACTTAATGCTGAGCTGCTAAAGTAGGAGATTTCCCCATCTAAACCATCTCAGTGCAGAGCTCAGAGAAATTAATGTCACTGCTGCACTTCTGCATCAGATTTTTCTAGAGTCTTATTTCATAATTTTCACCTGTGGCTTCATCTCGCTTCCCATTAGCAATACCCAAAAAAGACAGCAAGTGATTAAAATGCTGGCTGCAAGAGCCTGGTTTTCAATCTTTGCCCATCTGGGAGCCCCTAAATGCCACCCAATAACAGTGTGGGTCCCCTGCTGTGGATGTCCTGGCCTTGCCTCGCTGTCCTGCTCAGACTCCTCTGAGGTGTAATCCCAGAAGCTGCTGAGCTGAGAGCTCTGTTGTTCAGCTCTCGGAATCTTCCTCAGTCCTCTTGCTCTTTTCATCTATTTTAAGAAAAAATCACGGCCGAGAACAGTATCCCCAGGCTTTGGGAAATGACCAAACTGGGTCTGCTCTCATTGTTCACCTCCCACATTGAACTGCCCACAGAGGAAATCAACCCACTCAGGATCATCTGGTGGATGAGAGGCTGGACATGCCCTGGCCACGTGTGCTGGGACCCAAAAACTCCCCATGTCCTGGGCTGATCCCCCAGTCTGGGCAGCAGGAAAAGGGGGATTCTGCCCCTGTGCCCCACTCAGGTGAGACCCCACCTGCAGAGCTGCCCCAGCCCTGGGGCCAGCACAGGAAGGATGTGGAGCTGCTGGAGAGAGTCCAGAGGAGGCTCCAGGATGAGCAGAGGGATGGAGCAGCTCTGCTGGGAGGAAAGGCTGGGAGAGCTGGGATTGTTCAGCCTCGAGAGGAGAAGCTTTGGGGTGACCTAACTATGGCCTTGCAGTGCCTGAAGGGGTCTAAAAGAAACATAGAGAGAGACAATTCCCAAGGGACAGAGTGACAGGACAAGGGGGAATGGCTTCAAACTGACAGAAGGTTAGATTAGATTGGATATTAGGAAGAAATTCTTCCCTGTGAGGGTGGGGGGGCTCTGGCACATGTTGCCTAGAGAAGCTGTGGCTGCTCCATCCCTGGAGGTGTCCAAGACCAGGTTGGACGAGGCTTGGAGCAATCTGGGATAGTGGAAGACATTCCTTGCCATGGCAGGGGGTGGGAACAAGATGATGTTTAAGGTCTCTTCCAACACAAACCATTCTGTGGTCCTATGATGACCCAAAGCCCCTGGGAAGGGATGGATTCCGACACCCACCAGAGACAGAGGTGGCACATGAGATGTGCAACCACATCTCTGTCACCTCGGGCTCAGTCTGACCCTCACGGAGCCTAAAGAGGACAGATACAGGTGGCTCAGCTCTCTCTGTGCTAAAGAGCAGCTGAAGCACGGACACACCCTCATCTGACCCACTTGGAGATAATCAGACAAGGAAAAAGCAGCACAAAGGGAAGCAAGCATTGCTAACTCGTGGCTGTCGTGACCTTTGCTTCCTCACAGGAATTACTTCCCTTGACCTACCATCCGCTTCAGAGCATTCGTTAACCTCCTTGAAATTAGAAATTATAATGTAGGCTTGGAAAAAATAAGGGGGGGGGGGGGGAAGGGGAAGAGATGATAATTCCACTGAGACACGAATCTCCAGCTGATAGAAGTAGACACTGATTCTGTCAGCCAAGGGCCTGACCTGTGACGCCAAAACTGGAAAGATGCTCTTACCAGAGGGGTTAATTCAGACAGCTCTTTCAAAATGCAAATTTTCTGCTTTTTGCTTTTCTTGATTTCAAGCACAGCCAAGCAGGGGCTGTAATTAGAGAATGGGTAGTCGGCACTGTTCACCAGTTGTGCGTAAGCCTTAAACTAATAACTCAGCAATTAGAAGAAAAATGAGCAGTAATTACACACATTTTACTCACTGCTAGACAGATGGAACATTTTCTGCTCGTTATTGGCAAACTGTCACTGCGTTTATTTCATTTTTAGTGTTTACTGTTTGTTGTAGTTTGATTAGGAATAATTACAGGCTAGGAAAAAATACGAAAGAAATGAACAGCCTTTTCATTTTTACATCCTTAAAGGGATACAACCACTTCTTCCCCCATTTCCTCCAAGATGAACATTACATTATCTCTGTTTAAAACTTCCTCGAAATCAGGCWGCACCTTGGTGGGAAAGTGGAGTGAGATGGGGCAGCAAAGACCAAACTCCAGAATGTCTGGCTCAGACACTGCTGGGGTCACACTCATCTTCCCTAGTGGGCACTGCTCCATATTGCCAAGCCATTGCATAAATTGGTTTATATTTATTGCAGCTACAAGGCTTTGGTCAAAAGAGGTATCTGAGCCAGATCCCAGCCCACAGGGCAGGAGCTGCAGGGAACTCTCAGTGCTCTTAGCCCAGGTAAGCAGGGAAACACAAGAGGCTGGAGGCAGGACCTTCATTTTTCCACACTCCTGAAGCTTGCTTCCCTGTCCTTTCTCCCCTAATTCTGGATTTTTGAGCCTTTATGTTGCAAAAATTGTGCCTTACTCCCAATCTTTGGGGACGATGTGAGGGAAGGGAGTAGGTGAGTGTCATCTGTGGTTAGACTGAACTGCAGAGGGAAGTACCCAAAATGGAAACCAGGGACTTGGAGAGATTTCTAAATATTGAAGCTTTGAACCAGGGATAAAGACTTCCTATTTTAATTCTATTCATGACAAGATTTTTCTAAGCTCCTACCTGAAACACAAACAGAAAACCACACCAAAGTGTGCAGGTCACAGCTCATTTCTCCCCAGTCCCAGCATCACTGAGATCCTTTCACAGCCCTTGCCTGCCTTGCACCAGGCTCCTGGACATCACTGACAATGAGGTTTTTCATAGATAGGATAGGGAAAAAAGTAATATAAATGTTCTTGTCAACATGTCCTTCTGACATTACAGACTAAACAGATCTTGTAACAAGGTGTGAGGGAGTGGGAGGCAGATTAAGCCTGCTTTGCCTCAGGAATATATTCAGTGATTGTGTAAGGTCTGAAGGCCAAGGTCCAAACAATGACTTGTGTGAAAATTTCCTCTGCTTTATTTCAAATATTCCCAGAACGATTTTCTTCATCAACTTTCCAACCACCCCTTCCTTCTTCAACATTTAGGATTTTTAAAAATAAAGGGTCAAAGCAGCAAATCTGAGAAGAAAAGGATGATTAAGTTCCCTGCAAATATGATGGGACTTGAATGTTGGGGATGAGGTGCATCACTGATAAATCGATTTAAATTCACTGGTACTGACTCACATAACCCGACACCACTTGAAAGAATAACGATGCTTATGAAGTCCTAAGAAAATCCAAACTAGTCCTTTTATGAAATCTGGCTGCAAACTTCACATGAAGCAGCAGTGGATAATCTCCCATTTATGTAATGCCTTGGAAAACTTTCCTGTCTTTATGGTAGCATCTTTAGGGCAACGAAATTTTGGCATGACTAGTAAATTCGGTATTAGCCATGTGGAATGGACAGCCTTATCACTGGGAAAGTTTTCCCACTTCCAGGCACTGTATCCACCTCTCCTTTCACAATTCACAGCCAGTTGTTTTCTCAGCAACAGCAAATGTGTACTCTGTGATGCCACAGGAGTAAACGGAACATAAATGGACTCTACAGCACCACATGAAGCAGCATTTCAAACATACAGTAGCTCTGAAATAGGTTTCCTTGCCAAAAAAGAAAAATTATCTTTGAATGCATATTATTTTTCAGACTTTTCTGAGTACCCTTTAGTTATACCTTCCAGTTTTTCTCGAGAATAACGAGCAGTGGATGATGCTGCTTCTACACTGCCAGCTAAAGACCAAATAGAGGCTCTACAAACCCCAGAGGCAGAGATGATGAGGGGAGAAAAAAACTTCACTACAGCAGCAAGACAGAGACTCAACTTGTTGCACCAGGAGAAAGCGACAAATTAGTGAGGGCAAAGAAATGGAAAGCACGAAAAATGGTTGAAAGAGCAAAGACTGTGCAATAACAGAGGACTTCAAATGATGTAGCAAAATATTTACTGCAAGGCACTGGTGCTTTCGTGCATTTGGCAATTCCTACGTATGAGGCTGTTGTGGAAATCTCTAAAAGAAAAAAGAAAAGGCTATATCATCAATCATAGAAACACGGAAATGTAGAATGGTTTGTGTTGGAAGGGACCTTAAAGACCATCTCATTCCAACTGCTTGCCATGGGCAGGGACACCTTCCACTATCCCAAATTCCTCCAAGCCCCATCCCAAGTGGACTTGGACACTTCCAGGGATGCAGCATCCACAGCTTCTCTGGGAAACCTGTGTCAGGGCCTCCCCACCCTCACAGGGAAGAATATCTTCCTAATATCTACTCTAACACTACTCTCTGTCAGTTTGAAGCCATTCCCCCTTGTCCTGTCACTCCATCCCTTGGGAATTGTCTCTCTCCATGTTTCCTGTAGCTCCTTCAGGCACTGCAAGGCCACAATGAGGTCACCCCAAAGCTTCTCCTCTCGAGGCTGAACAATCCCAGCTCTCCCAGCCTTTCCTCCCAGCAGAGCTGCTCCATCCCTCTGCTCATCCTGGAGCCTCCTCTGGACTCTCTCCAGCAGCTCCACGTCCTTCTTGTGCTAGGCCCAGGGCTGGGGCAGCTCTGCAGGTGGGGTCTCACCTGAGCAGGGCACAGGGGCAGAATCCCCCCCCCCAGCTCTGCCCACGCTGGGGGAACAGCCCAGGACACGATTTCTGGGCTGCAAACACACACTGCGGCTCATGGCCAGACTTTACCAAGGTTCTATTTATCCAGCCTTATGATGGAAGGGTATTTCAAGCCGGTGGGGAACTGTAAACCAGCTGGTTTCTTATTATTTCTGAAGTTGGAACCAACGTGATCCAACAGAGCTGAGACACTGTACCAGGTCAAGCTGCTGCCCAGCAAACAGCAACTGGAAAGTGTCCTTGCAGTATTATTGCCTCCCTGAACACTTGGGAGCACACTGCTCCCAACCACAAGGTACAACAGCAAGGTCAGGGCCCTCTATTTTTCGATCTAAAATTCATAATAACTTTTAATTCATAATAACTTTTAATTGATAATAACTCATAATTCATAATAACTCATAATTTCCCTTGAGCTGTGCTCTAAAAGGAATAAAATAAAACCACTGGCAGTTCCACGTTTCTCGTTTTCAATAAAACTTGGAAAACAGCATTTTCCTCGTGGTAACAGAAGAAAGAGAATTTCTGTCTAGTTGTAAAGCTGTGCTGTTAATGATATTTAATTACCCACGCTTAATTACACCTGGCACTCTCCATCTTTGGCTCCTAAGGATTTTCTTGGTTAGATGATTAATGTGCATGTAAGTGTGGAAAATTTCAAAGCTGGGGCTTAACTTTGGCACTAATGTATGGCAAACTCAAGCATCTGCCCACCTATACCTGGGCTTCGTTTCTTTGTTGCACTTTATCAGTGCAAAGGTACCTTGATAACTCAGGTACATTCCACAGAGGGGTAAAAAGAACTGTCCTGTGACATTTGCTTCAATATTTTATTTTTTCCCCCCTAATTAAGGTTTTGCACCAGGACTCCAAACAAAAGCACAGATTCTGGACGCCATTAATTGGATCTACACAGGGATGGTTAAAGAAAAAATGACAATTTTTTTATAAATGTGCTACAATAATTGAGTGCTGTATATAACATTCATTAACCCCCAAGTAAGTATGACAAACTTCTTACCTGGCAGCCCCCAAAGGCAACTCTCATCTATTTCTTTTTTCAGATCATCACTCTCTAACTTCTATTCTGCTCCAATATGTTGTAGTTTTGTAAATGGAGATTCTCAGAGCATCAGAACTGTGCTTCATCAGGGTCTCCACAGGAGCCTGCATTATTAATTACCTCTTATATAACATTTGAATAGTATTCCTGAATGGCTTTCACAGCAATTTTTAGAATATCCTAGTTACGTCCTGGAGGATAAACTTGAATATTAGAAGCCCAAAAGGAGTGACCAGAGATTTTTGGTAAGACAGTCTTAGTAAAAGGTTTTGCACCAATAGCATGGGGTCATGTAACAAAGTTGAAATTTTATTCCAGAGCACAGATTTTGTTTTGAGTTGCATGAGATTTCTGATGTTCAATTCCTGTATCTGAGTCTCGTAAGAATAAATGAAGTTTATGTTCTAGTGTTGCAATTCACCAAACGATGCACTGTAGTTTTATGGAGATCATTTTATGTATGTTTTGAAAGAAAAAGGTACCTAAAACTATTTTGTTCTACTTCCATTCCATCTACACCTGCAGCAGCAGACACAAAATCCCAGTGTCTAGAGAATAAATAAATAAATAAATAAATACATACATAAGAAAGCAAAGCACACCCAGATGATGAATCAACTCTTGCGAAATAATCAACCTCTGTCTCTTTCTTTCACAAGAATTTCAAAAATATCCAATGAATTCCAGATTAAAAAAGATGAAAAAACCCCTCACTTTCACTCTCAATAAAGAAGTTATGGTCAGTTTACAGCTACACCATCACAAACAAGTGCTACAAGTCAAACAGCCTCTGAGAAGCCAAAATTACTCCCTGGCAAATAGAATCAAAGGATCAAAAAGGCTGGAAAAGCCCTTCCAGCCCATGGAGTCCAAGCTGTGCCCAAAGCCCACCTTGTCCCCAGCCCAGAGCACTGAGTGCCACGGCCAGGCCTTCCTTGGACACCTCCAGGGATGGGCACTCCAAACCTCYTTGGACAGCCCCTTCCAATGCCTGACCACCCTTTTCATGAAGAAATTCTTCCTAACAAAAACTTTGAAAATATGATTGCTTATCTTAAACCCAAACACGTGGAAAAGTGCTTTGAGTAACATGAAAACTTGAGCAAAGAGCAGTTTGTTAGGCAGAAAAGCAGAGCCAGGGAAAACAGGAGGTCATCAGTGAGGTAACATTTACAAAGCAGTTTTACTTCAGCAGAAACACAACACAATTAAATTTCCCTTTACTCTTATAAACAAAACTCACACAGGCTCAGAGCAGGTATTTATGGACCAGTTATTGCTGACTGTGCTGGAACTCCAACTTCTTTGCTGAGCAAACTAAACAAATTGTTGCTCCAATATTAAAGCACATATTCCCCTTCCCAGTTCTGACTCAGCTTCGAGTGAAATAATTTCTGCAGTTATTAAAGAGGCAGACAACCAATGYAATTTCACTGCCAACTTCTTTCCAACATTGATCCAAGGCAACTCCATTAATTGTTGTYTTATTAATGTGCTTTGTCAACTTTATTAACCACTATTCATGAAGACTCTGTCCTAAGGGTTTTCCTCTTAAAATTAAAATGAAGTGAACATAAGGAAAAGCATCCCACACTTATTTGTGCATTTGATAAACAAAGGTGATTATTAAAAATCTTTTGGTAGATACAGAAGCTCAGCCTTTCCTCAATGACTTCTCTGGGTGCCAAGATACAGCTGGCTGGTGGGATTCTCTTAGTTTCATCCTCTTTATATGAGTTGGGGATATGGWGAGATGAAAAATTGGGCTGCATCCAGGTCTGGGGTCCCCAGTACAAGAATGGCATGAACCTGTTGAGATGGGTCCAGAGGGGGAACCACAAAAAGGGTCAGAATATTGGAGCACCTTTCCTAAAGAAAGGCAGAGATGGTTTGGGTGGCTCAGCCTGGAGAAGAGAAGGCTTTGGGGAAACATTATTGATTATAAGTTTGCAAGGTGCAGAAGGATAAGAAAAATGGAGATTTTTTTACCAGGATCTGAGCAAGGAGCAATGACTTAAAACTGAAAGAGGGTAAACCTTGATTGGACATAAAGAAGAATTTTTTTACTGTAAGAGTGGTGAGACAGTGAAAGAGCAGGGACATCTTTCACTACACCAGGTTTCTCCAAGCCCCATCCAACGTGGCCTTGAACACTCCCAGAGCTGGGGCAGCCACATCTTTGGGCAAATACATCTTTTATCTTTTGGGTTTTTATTAACCAGAGGAACCACAGAAAATCTTCGTCAGCTCATTCTACAGCTTCTCTAGAAAACTCACCTTTAGAAATGCACAGTGTGAAGTGAAGCCAAGGAGAAAAACAAACCCTCCAAAAATTAAGTTTTGCAGAGATACTGAGGGAGAAGGAAGGTTAGAAAAGGAAAACTCCATTTTTTTAATACGAGAAGTCTCTGGTAAAGTTGACAAATGGAAAACAAATTTTCACCGAGTATAACCACTTAATAGGCTTTCCTTCATAAAGAATTAATCTGCTCGCTTCCCTTGCTCCTTTTTTTAACATTTTTTCCCCTTTTTGTCATCCACCCAGAGCCTTGGTGATGGTGAGGAACAAAGAGGTGCTGAACAGTGAYGAAGACAGCAGTGAGTATGTTTGCTTTTATGGCCAGCAAAAAATTTGCATGGGTGAATTTTGTAAAAGGCACAGGTTATACTCAGAGGAGTCACACAAAAAGAATAGGGAGCAGGAACCATTACTACAGAAAGGAAAGATATAATTTTGCCAGCAGGATGACTGGAGGAAGGCGAACGTTAAACTGAACAGATGCTGCCTTGCCAAGTGACTCTTGTAATAGCTGCTCTAAACCAGACACTCCTGTAACAGCTAATATAAAGTTATTGATGTTACTAATTGTACTGTGTCACATATTGCACCATTGTTCTGTCAGGTTCCTGCAGAAATTTCTGACAAATGCACTACTTACACTTTTCAGCCAGTTAGTAGCATTTTAACATGCCATTCTCTGGGGAAAAAAAAAAAAAAATTGTCAAAATCCAAGGTATTTTGAAAAACTTGCTTCATTATGAACTAGTCCACTGTCACACACAAGAGCATTTCATTCCCCTGGCTGCTGGTAGAAAAGTAAAAGAAATAATTAGACACAGGAAAAAAAAGATGTAGAACAGAGGCATTTTTCATTCCACTTATTAGCAGCTAGAACATTCCTGACAGGAGCAGGCAGAAATCCCAGAGAGGAATCAGCCACATGGTGGTGGCCAACACTTTCAGAAACATCCTTCTACCTTGCACCTGAGAGATGGAAGCTGGCACCCAGCAAGGGCTCCAAAGCAGCTGGAGGGCACCAATGCACTTGTGTCCCATTTATTTAACTCCTTTCCCAAAGGTCAGAGAGGAGACCAGTGGAAAGGGCAGGAACTGAACCCAGATCTCCCGAGCTGATCCGAACCCAGGGCTCACTCCTGGTGCATTTTCCCTGCGATCAGCATTCCACTCTGTTCACTGCTGTGAAATAGAGCTGAGCATTAAAGGTCATTGTTCTGGTGGGATTATAAGCAGAAGTGTTCTTAGATAAAAAAAGAAAAACAACTCCCTACTCCTGCCCTGGAGTATGAAAAGCAACCTGAGGAGTGAACTTTCCAGCAGGATTAAACAAAATGAGGTCTTTTGTCTCAGAGTCAGCATCTATTCCAGGAAGAGCCAAAGAAGGTTTCTGCTGATTCATTTGCTGCCTATCAAGACTGAATTATGAGCCCTGCCTCAGAAAAGAAAAAGAAATTATCATCAGATGTTTTTTCATGGAGATTTTTCATAAAGATATATATATATATATATATATTCAGCACATTTGCTCTTCAAGGTTAAAACAGAATAATTCTGGATGTACGTATACTTCCCCTGGCAAGCACAAACAGAATTTCAGTCACACTTTCTGTGCAGAAGAGTTGGAAGGCAAAGTCAGAGTCATGCTCAAGTTAAGATTTGAAATCTCTGATTTCATGATGTCCTTCTTTAAATAGAGATGCTTTAGAAATGTTCGTAACCACAGCTTTTGCTGGCTGGATTCGCAGCTTTGTTGCCAAAAATCAGTAACTGTCACAGGAGACCTAGTTTGGAGAGCAAGGGGTAAAAGAGTAAAGATGATTCTACATAGGTTATGCTGCTTGCAATTGATTTGGTAAGGTTGCAATTAAAAAAAAAAAAAGGTAACTAAATTTGAAAGCACAGACCAAATCTAAAGTAGATAAAGACAGTGAGCTATCACACCTTTTTCAGACCTTAACAGAGAAATGAAAGCAAGGTGGTATTCTTAATTCAGCAAAGCCAAACAATAGCTAATTACCTGRTATTTCTAAATGACTCACAGTGTTCCCTGTCCAGCATTTGGAAACTGGGATGTTAATGCTTTACCTGGTAAATATGACATGTCTGGGTAAATACAAATATGTGTCTAAAGAAACATGGAGACAGCCAAGCTAAACAAAGCCCATTTGAAAGGGCAAAGTGCATTCCATATTTCACACAGGGCTGTGGATAAGTAGAAAAGTTGACATTAGATAAAGATGCAAAGCTGGGAAAGGATTCTCAGCTTCAAAGGCAATGAGTGCCTGGGAAATTGAACACAGAGACTGGATTATATAGTTGAGGACTCAGCTGAGCAGTCCACAGGATTGGAAAATTGTCTTTCTTTTGATTATTGGTGTATGTGGCTGATTTAATAAAAAGAATCTGGATGATGCATAGAATTGGAGCCTCCTTGTACTCCCCATCCAGTACAGAATAAATCAGCTTTCAAATATATTTCATATGGAAAGAGTTGAGCAAGACAGACAAGGTTAAGTGAAGGAAAAAAAAAAGGGCTGACTATCAGGTAAATAACACATCCTGACTGAACTGATGGCAGAAAATAGGAGTGTTGTGGATTTATGGGTGAGTTTATGTAAGTATTTGTCAGCAAGAGTGAATCTGGTTGACTTCCCAGAAATACCAAAGTACAAATAGGAGATCTGTTAAACTACTCTGCTCACATTAAAATCCCATCAGGCACAATTATCTGTGATCYCATTATCCCAGGCACATGAAAAGGTAAAATAGAAAGGACCCAGTACCACATACGTAAATACAGGGACACCCAGGCCGTGTTCTCTACAAGAACTTCAAACATTTTAGCTGAGTCTGCTCTGTCTGCACCATCCTCACATTTCTTCCCCAGAGTTCCAAACCCCATTCTTCACCYCATGCACCTCATCCCCTTCCCACTGCACATTCCAAAGCAGTCACAGGATCTTCCCTCCCACCTGCCTGTTACACCTCCCTGTTCTTCCTTTATCTCCTCTTTCATCCTTTGCTATCTTCAAATGTGCTCTGTGCCAGTCCCCTGATGGTGGCAGAGGGGAGCCACGGGCCAACCAGCACCCCACATTTCAGTGGCCCCTGAGCTGCTGTCCCCACTCTCAAGACCATCAGACATTTTCTATCAAGTTTATATCTTACCAAGAACATCRTAAGGCATCAGATGGAATTATGATTCCAGTGGTGGCCATCTGAAGGACAAGAGAGTTGTCATTTAAGCCTATTAATTAAATGCTACTGAATCCCCATCAGAACATATGAACTTCCATCTCAGACTTTATACTTATATTTAAACTCTTACATGAGAACCTCTGCAGGCAGTTCAAGGACAAGAGTTTCAATTCAGGTCTACAAGCAAATCCAAAGCTCATATCACAGTGACCTCATGTATCTATTTGGTAATGCAATGACAAAGAGGTTTGGCACAGTGAATATAAACCACCATTTCCAGCACAGAATGAGGATCCATTTTGTTTAGAGACTGTACAGCCCTGTTAGGTTTTTGAGAGTTAATTATGCATTCCTAACACCGAGCCGTACAAAATGTTCTTTAGTGCACTTCAGAGATTTGTTAGGGTTGTAACCAGATCAGAGGAGCTGTTCAGCTTCAAACTCCGTGGCAATGTGTTGGGGACGTGTCACATCGGAGGTGTGGTTGGGGAGGAACTGAAAGAAAAACTGCTTTTTGCCGCCTGATCAGAGGCAAAACGTCTCTAAAAGCTTTCCAGTCCTACCCAAACAGATTTCAAATACATTGGAAAATTCCACAGGAATAAGATCTGCTTTTGGTTTATGATCTTTTCCCCTCCAGCCTAAATTTTATTTTTAGAGAAACTAAGCTSTCTCCATGCTGCATCAAGCCTGCTCAGCCAACTCTTCCATTTTGATGGATGTATTTAGGTCTACGTGACTAAACTTTGCCCCTTTCCATCCAAGGAAGAAGGAAAATAACCTCATTTATGTGCATGAGGTGACACAAAGCGTCACTTTCACATATCAAGTCTTGTAATAGAGCTCAGGGCACATTTGCATGCTGAGGTTAATAAATATCATGAGACCTGGAAAGTTCTGGACCCAAAATATGTCATTGGCCTAAATGTTTAGCTGGAAAAACAAAATCCCTCAAAATAATTCTATCAAAATTATAGGGCTGCAATTTGCAACAATCATGTTCCATTTTAGTGCCTTATTCTTTCAGGTAAAATATCTGCTTTCTTWAAACTATCACCCCCCAAAAAAACCCCAAGCCCCCAACTAAACAGCAGCAACAAACAAAATGAAACAAAACAATATTTAAAAACCCTACAAAAAATAAACCAGTAACCATCTGTGACACATGGAAAATATCTCCATTAAGCTATAGGTTCAAAAGTTCAGCAGCTAGGAAGTCAATCTATTTATTTATTTTACTGCTATTCTGAACTGCATCCACAACTACCAACTGTCCAAGCCAGTTAGATCAAACTCGGCCCACTGCATGGTGTTCTCATGCTGTTGGTCAACCAAAACTCATTGTTTGGGGTTATTTTTAATTACTTTCACTTTCATTTTTTCACAGGCTGGTTTCTRCTTTACATCCCAGTGATGCCACCGGTCCCTTCAGCTCCACAACCCACTGATAGCTCTGCATTTTTATTTTCCAGAGTTTCTGGGCACTCCCTGATGTGCATCGAGCAAAAAGCGATCGTCACTTATTCTCTCAGTCACTGGGCTGTCAAACGATGCATGATTTTTTTAATACCTCCTCAAGCTGACAAGATTGAACTAAATTGCRTTATTATGTACTTCAATGCAAAAAGATGGCCTGAACAATTCCTGCAGTTTCCTCCACACACTTTTCAGAGAGCAGGGCAGTTTATTTTTTCGATATTGCCACCATCAATTGCCTGTATCTTTTTTTGTTGTTGTTTTTTTTGCAGCATGATTGCTTTAGGAGAGTTAATTGTGGTATTAAGCATGGTCTTTCTGCCTGCCTGTCCTCAGGGGAAAGAAAAGTCAAGAATGAAGCATGGAATTACAATCAAGGCTGACACATGTAGGGAGCGTGACCTTCTCTGGGCTCTCAGATGTTGTGACTTCCCAAGCCAAAGAGACACAGCAAAGTTGAAAGGCGAATATGAGCAGTTTGGAACATGTTTGATCACAACTCAGTACAAAAACATTTTCTTACTAGTATCTCTGAAAAGAACAAAATTATTACTAATAATTAATCATTATTATTATTATTAAAAGAAGTCAGGGGAAATTAGCTGCAGGATGGGACAACACATGTAATAATCTGCAGAGTTCATCCTGCATTCCAACTTGTGTGCAGGAATCACTGTCTGAAAAGGATATTTCAGACGTGGGCAGCACCTCAGAAATCCAGTTTAGAACTTCAAAGAAACAGAATGAGGGGAAGAGTCTCAGCTCCACCCCTCCAGAACACTGGTGCACACCACAAAAAGAACTATTCTTAATATAGAGTGGCACATTGCACGATCTCATCTCCACAAAGCTTTCTTTACAGCTGACATGGATGATAGATCAAAACTAGCCCTTGAGAAGCTGTTGACTCTAGGACAGCAAYAAGGTTATTATTTTGAAATTAATTTTTTTGCACAATTTATGCATCTTTCCATGCCTGGMCAATGAATAGGCAAATGGTTACACTGAATTAAGTACCTCAACCCATGGAGAAAGGCTGAAAGTTGAGGSGATTGGGAAGGGTGGGGGTATCCCATGATAAACAAAACATTCCCAGAAGCAAATATACTAATCTGTGGGAGGGTGGCACAGCTATTATTATGTCATTTTTCAATGGGCACTTTTTCTATATTAAACTGACGTATTTAAAAAGTTTTGAACAGCATTTTCTTATTTAATGACAAAAGCGTCTTGTGTCAGTACCCTGGACAGCGCACACACAACACTGGGATTCTTTTCCATTTGCTTTTAAAGGGAGACTCTGCTCCGAAGAACAGGAATCATCATCTGTGTCAGCACAGCTCACAGCTTTCCCTGGTGATCGAAGCTGATAGTTTCTGGCTGTGCTGCAGCACATCTTTCTGCAAGTCACTGCACCTTGAGATAAACACTCATCTTTAAAAGATTGTTTTCATTGTGAAAACCTTGCATTATTCCTACTATTCTTGTAACGAGCTTCAGTAGTACCACCACAGTCCTTCTAGTCCTGTCAGATGGGAATAAATAATTTTCATAGATGATCAGTAAGAAGCTGGAGAGTAAACTCCTTCAGTCTTCACTTTGGGGTAGTTTTTCCAGAACCCAGACCATTTTCCAGATTCCCTCAGGCACTTCATCATCCAGAATAAAAAATTCAGCTGCATGCCTCACCAAAGCTAAAAGCAGAAATCTTATCATTGCCTCAATCCTACTTAATATTCACTTGGTCCCACGGCAGTTCAATAATCTCAGGGCAGGCTGCATCCACATGATCCCAGAGCACCTTCCAAGCGAGACCCCATTCCAGCCTTGACATTCATCCATTGTTCCTAACAGGATTGTTGGTAAGAACACACTGAGAAAGAACAGGATGTGGCTGGAGAARGGGCCATAAAGAAGTAGGGGCAGCGCTTTTCTGGGACAAATATGCCTGTTCTGGCTCCTGGAGATCAGCACAACCGAGTGCAGTGCAAGTGCAGGAATGAGGTCRAGAAGTGGGAATGGACTGTATGGGGGATCAACACCACCACARACCCCCGAAGGGCTCCAACCCATTTCCAGAAGAGGCTGGAAGATGAGCTCWTTTTCTCCCTTTCTTTCTCTCTCTTCCCCTCTTTAATTCATATCTCCCTCTCTCTCTCTTCCCTTGCTTCCTATCCCTTCACCCAAACCCCTGAGCTCACACCAGGAGATCAGGGCCTAACACACCAATTTCCAAGCCAAGTGTGYAATTTAGTCATGAAACTCTGTGTCTTTTGCAGACCCTCTGACTTTTGTTGTCTCTTTGAACCCCAAGCATCTAAAACCCTTGGGTGCTCCCTTCCCCATTGAGGTGGGACATCCAAATGACAAATCCTTGTGCAACTTGCCAAGGACCATTCCATGTTTTCTTCTGGATGGCAGATAAAWGTACTGGCGGGCACTAAGGCAAGAAGAGACCCACAGAGCTTATCACTTTTGAGGTATGTCATGTGACCTGGGGGTTGTTTTTGCAATCTATTGAATAAAGTTCTGTGTAGTTTTTGTATGCTGATAAATGTTTTTAATTACTTTCGTGGCAGTAAGTCAATTACTTAATGTTACAGTCCATTATCACAGCACTCCTCTTCTAACATATTTTTTGAGTCTTATAAAAATAAAGGGGGAAAAAAAATAGCAAGATCAAATTTTCTGATAAGGCCTATTTTCCATAAACCCGAAAATTACATTGGGATCTTTCAAGGTTTTTAGGGTGTTTTGGGGGGTTGCATTTCTTTTGTTGTCGGGGTTTTTTTCTTCTTTTTTTTTTTAATTCCCAGATCAGCCTTTCTGTGATTCGGAATGGAATTGCCACTTGGCTAATACATTTTGAAGCAGCATGAAATTAATGTTCTGTACTATATTTTGAGGGAATGAGTAAATCTGATCAGCACGAGACCTCCCTATCGTACGCTGCCATTGCACTTTGCTGAAAGCTAGAATTATATCTGGAACAGAAACGAGATGAAACTTATGAGAGTGATCAGCAAGWTATGCAGAACTATATATAATTATCTATTAACTAATTATAGCTGGGTTTGAGTCAGAAATATTATTGAGGGGGGAAAAAAAAGATTCTCTGTTCTTAATCTAGTTATCTTTGGATGGTTAAAATCACTTGCTGAAGGTAAAATTTTGAAATTAATATATCTGTCTGGAAAAGCRGAATGTCCCACGACCTGAATAAAAGAATTCCATTCTCAGTAAACAAGTAAACTCAGCCTTTGGTCACGTAGATAATTTCCTTTATAAAAGCTTAAATATAAAAGCTTAACATGTGGTTCAGGTTTCAGCCAACTGTAACGTGAGGATCATTTTCCAAAGAACCAAGTGGTGCAAAGCTTTAACTTTCAAGTGATAGCTTCTCATAATCATTAATACATTACAAGAAGAGTAAATTGCAAAGCAAAGAGTTATAGAGGCAAAGTAACAGAGCAAAATATAAGATTATCATTATTATTTATCATCAACAAGGGTCCAGCAAGACTTCTGTTGGTGCTCAGATGTTCTCCTTCAACCTTAAGCACTGGGTCCAGTTGGCTTAGGTTTATTTCTACTCATTCTTCTGCTCCAATCAATAATCTTAACAATTCCATCATATAGAAAACATTGAAACACTTCTACAAACCTACTTTTGAACTTCTGTTTRTATCAGTATATATGTGATACATAAAAGCAAGCTGATATTTGTGTCCTTTTTATTGCACACTGTGAACTCATGTAATGAAAGGTGGTACCTGCTTTTACTCTTTAAAACATAAAATAAATTAAATTAAATTGCTTCAAATGAAATTTAAAAAATTAAGCCCCCCACAAAACAAATAGGGGAGAAATAAAGAAGAGAACAAAGTGGGAACAAGTCCCAAGGCAGAGACATATTGGGCCTCTCCCCAAAACAAACACGAAGAAAACCAAGGATAGTTCTAAAAATACAATCAAGTCTCAAAAYTTCTGGTTCATGGCTTTGTTCAGTAAGCTGCACTATCCACTATTACAGGTTTTATTAAACTTCAATATTATGGCAAATTTCCAAATAAAATTATTTTAAGGTTTTCATTGACCTTTTTTCCCCCTTTCTCTCCCCCAGCAAAGTTCWGTCTCAGTTCTCCAGAGGAGAATCGTTGCAGTCCATCTACTTAGGCTTCAAAATAAAAACAAAAATTGGCARGTACATCCTCTGTGTTTCCTAAGAACCAATATGGCATTTCAGTTTAGCAAAAGTGACATGATGATGGGTTACAGAGAKATGAAATAAAATCATATTGCTAAGCCTAACTTCCTAGGACACCATGGGAATACTACATGAATCTTCATATTCATGAGGCTTAATTATAGCAAAATAACCAATCTGTAAAATACAGCTACGTTCAAGTACTGATTTCAAGACTAAAACATGAACAAAGAGAAGATGTTTCCCAGGAGATGCCTCTACAAGATGTGCAGAGGCACAAATGTAAGCAAAAATCAAAAAAGACAGATCAACAGATCCTATAACATGGAAGAACAAGAGCAGCAGCCGAGGAAAGAATTAACATTCCTTTGGGAATTAAGGGAGTTTAAAATATTGTATAAAAGGTCTACAGCAGCTGCACTTTTTGTTACACGGCTATCACAAAAAAAAACAGCAAGTAAATCATAAAACAGAGAGATTGCAAAACATTAGGGGACAAAGAACATGCATTTCTTTGCCAGGAAAAATACCAAATAGGCACAGGATTTTTATAAGTCACATTGTTTAAAACRGTGGTCAAGCAGGGTATATTAAGTCATTCCTGGTGATTTATCAGATTTCGCCATTGCTTGAGATGCTGTCAGTTCCATTCTTTTGGATGGAACAGCAAAATATTGTCACTATACAAATGATTTTAAGGAAAACCACTTGGCAAGGATGCACAGGGCTGGCGAGTGGCCATAGTCCAAAATGTTTAGGCTCAATTTCTCCACAGTAACCAGCATAAATGTTACATCCAATCCCAACTCCATCATTCATCCATGTCTGGACAGAAAATGATTTTAAGTAGTAAATATCTATAGAATCTCTTTGAGGCACTTCTGGTCCTAGGAAAGGACAGGTCCTAGAAGAGTGGAATCTGCATTTCATTAGCCTGTGGTGAACAAGCTGAATTTGTTGTTCCCCTAAGGGAGTATTCCCACCTTGCTTGTTTGGAAAGATGCTGTGATTCACCTTCTCGAGAAAATCCTTCAGGCAGATGAACATAAARAGCGATTGTCTGTACAAAAACCGAGAAGTGTTTAGAGCTACTTTTCCTATAATTATTGCTCAAACTTCCTCATTTAGAATGTAACCAAAAAACTATTCCCTACGTTATTATRGACAAGGCAATTTCAGAAAAGAATTGCCCACCGGGTCACACTYTTGAGTGGACAAAAATCCCAATCAATGCCTCCACATCAGAGAGATGCCTTGCAAGAACCAGCCATAAATCCCATCCTTTCAGAAGGGACTGGAAGCAACTCCAGCAAGATTTAGCTGCTGGCAAAGTGTCCGTGAGGTGCATCCTCAGAAAAGTCTGCCAGGTTTCAGTCTGTAAGCACACTTGGGGCCTGTCCCTGTACACTTCTTTTTGTCACTGTCTCCACCAAAATAAACACATCTGGTGTGCCTTGGCTTCAGCATTTTGTTTTGAAAGGATTCCTSCCTTAAAGCCACCTGCATTTTGGACCTTTGCACATCTGTTTTACCAGGATGACCCTACCACAGCRGCGTATTTACCCCACAATGATCAAACTTTGAGCACAGAACCAAGAGTTTCTTAAGTGAGAAATGAGGGATCGGTTACTTGGGGCWAAATTTTAAGATTCTATGACCTCTCCAATGGCATATCTTTGCGTTTTCTACTTTGTTTTTCCTGGAGGTGTTTTATCTTCACTCACATAAATGCTTTACATTTTTTTTAAGTTCTCCAAAACACCTGCCAACAACTCCACACACCCCTATATTCCAGTATTTAATTCAGTGCCAAGTTTTAACACTTTACTAACATCCCGAGGAATGCCAAAGCTGTACTTCCAGCAGCTTAAACCTGAAAGGGGAAAAAAATGTGAACTACACSTATTTTGAAACACATCAAATTATGCAAATCATCTTCCACATGATATGAGTCACAAAACCTAYGACTTTATTACCTACACAGAGCAGGAATGGGTTTGGATGCTTCCAATACTTATTTTCTACAATATTTTAGTTCTGTAATTTTAGACACTGGGGGAAAAAAAAGAAAACCCCAGCTTCCCAAGTAGCACCTGTTATTGAAATGCTAATTTTCATTTAAATATAGRAGAAATAATAACATTTGCATTTAAACTGCAGCGATTAAGCTCCAAAAGGCCAGAAATTAAGTTACTTATCTTTTTTGGGGGGGAATTTTATAAATCCCTGTCTCAGTAGCAAGTGGTGAATAGAAACAAAGCAGACCAGCCCTCTGGTCTTTGCCTATTTTAATTTTTACATCTGCAAAATAGGAGACCATAATATTTACAATTGTGAAACTGTTCCCACAGCAGACAGGACAAGGTGCTCACCACAATACAAATGGAAAACTATGTATGGTTCCACGAGTGCTGTAAAAAATGGGAAAAATAAGAAAAAGACAGACAGGCATCTGCCTAAGGAGCCAGAGAAACCTGATTAGATGTAGGGTTCAAAACAGCATTAGGCTTCAAAATGGGTCTGAGGCAAAAGAAGCACAGGTCTGAAGACAATGTAATATACAGGAAGACATTCAGTGTTAGATACCAAAATCAATCAGTTGTGTTCCAATCTAATCCTCTGTAGTTTATTGCTTTAGCTGAATATATGCTGATAGTGCAAACAAAGGGTTTCCCTCAGTGTGATAAATGTGATACTCACAGGAAGCAAGAGATCTTTTCTATACCCAAACCGAGGGGAAGAATTGGACAAAGCAGGTTTTGATTCATATTGTAAAAAAATAAAATAAATATGCATTTATTTGGCTTTGTAAGCAAAYGGAACAAAAATTGGATTATTCATGCAGCTGCTATAAAAGCCCAGTTAGAGACTTGTTTTACCTATTACTAAACAACCAAATCAGTCATTGCCAGAGCCAGTTCTATTAAATCCTATCAAATGCTAAGTAYAATCTTGTATTTGCCCTTTCTACCAAGACACAGACAGAAAACAAATTTTAGCTGTAAAAAAATGAGTTATCTTGAAACAATATGATTTTCAAAACTGCATCTGTCTTGAACTGGACATGTTTTGGYGCTGAAGGTTTTATCTTCAGAGGAAAGTTTTCACTTACATTCAGAAATGCTTTTACAGATAAAATTCAATACTAATAATTTGATAATAAAATTCCTCTTAAAACTTACACGAAGCAGGCTGCAATGAGCAACTCCATAAAATAAATCAGGAGCATTCAAAGAGATTTAGATGTAAAAATGAAAAAAAAGCCCTTTCTAAAGGAATTCTTCATTTGAAGAGAAAACAAAACCCAGGCAAGAAGCAACTTTCTTGGTGTCAAAAGATTACTCTAAAAGGGATGTAAGCAGCATAATCTGAAAGAAATGTCACAATGTAGCACATTCCTGAATATTCTGTGAAGGAAGAGAAAAATTAAAAAGAAAAATTAAAGAAAGAACAGACTGCTCAGTACCCTTTCTCTGTTTTAAAAGAATTAGAAATCTGTATGAACTGATTGCATGGAAAATATCAGAAAGCTAAAAAAAATAACATATTTTAGAAATGCACAATACTGTGCAAGAACTATGAACTATTTTCTTATTTCCAATGATTCCTATTTTCATTAGGATTACCAATGCATATGAATATTGTGAATCAACTTTTATTATATTATAATATTACAATAATATAGTAGCAACTCTAAATTATAAGSAAGCTGGACTGACATTCTGACCCATGTTCAGATCTAGGGGATGTCTTTGAGTGCAAGTAAAGCAGTTTTATCTTTTAGGATTTTTTAAAATATTAATGGCAAGGAACTTCTCATTTTAGAATCCCCTGTAATTTATGGCTAGAATAATTTTTAAATTTTTTTTTTTTAAATAGAATTCGAAAATTCTTAATGTTAAAATTATTTTCATTTAATATTTTGGGTAATTAATATTTTCACCTTTTGGGTAGTGTTAGGTTATCAGTTTTTTGGGTAGCAACCACAAAGAGTGAATATAGTAAATACAATTAAAAGTGATTTGGGGCAAAAATAAAAAAAAAAAAAAAAAGAAAAAAACCTAACAAGCCCAAACAAAGGAAACCAACAACTTCAGCTCCTGCATTTTAATCAAACAGTCTGAGATCTCTCCTCTCCTCCCTCCCCCTCCCAAAACAGACATGTCAAACTTGAATCTCTTGCTCCAGGCGAYAGACTGATGGATGGAATAACCAGATGTCCTCTGCTTATCATTAGGACAAGACACACATTTCTCTGACCTCCACGCTGGAATRTGCTCCAAATTTTGCTTGCTTTGTTTAAAAGCAAAATTCAAAGATAACAACGCTACATGAAGCCGCTGTCTACCTCTATATGTGTTCTGTGTGCACAAAACCAGCCAACATCATCCCTTTTTAAATCTGGGAGGGAGATGTTCCATTTTTAGACAATTGCTTGGAAGGCACAAGCTTCTGCTTACAAGCAGAACATGCCAGTGACAGGAAACCACAGCCAGAAGGCAATAATCCATTTACAAAGGGCACCATAAAGCCCATACTGTCCCCATTCATATTCTGGTGCAGTCACCTACTGCTGAAGCATCCCTCCAAGTGGAGGTTTTTCAGCAAGGAGGAGCAGGAGCAATTAATAGGAACAGTCTCCCATTCATCCTTCTCTCCTGTGCCTCCTCTTTACCTGTATCTGTTCTCACAAACACACAGGTCACATCCCACACTCAATCTTTCGTGGGGTAATTGTTCTCGAGGTCTGCTCAATAGAGAGGGATAGGACAGCTCCCTCCCCAAAGCTGCTGAGCTGAGAGATGCAGCAGCATCCTGTGTTTGCTCCTCAGAGGCAGGACAAAGAAATTCAGGAGAAATCCCTGAGGAACTACAGAGAACAACGCACCCGACACCTCRCTGGACTCCAGAGAATTTATTTTCTGGTCCTGATCCAGACCAATCCCTCATCCAGCCACACAGGGAGCAATGCTGTTGCCTCCCCCAGTAAAAAGCAGCAGTTTGCCTTGCAGATCCCTGGTGCCTGATGTGATGGTGGAATGCAAACTGTTGCTAAATCCTCCCAAGGCTCATCTGTGCTGTGGGAAAACAGGGAGTGTGGCCAAGGACGTTCAGGCCCTTCTGGCAGTCTCTGCCTTAGGCAGTTGCCTCATTTGCTGAAGGCTGGAGACTGCCTTGTCTCATCAGGACACTGTGGTGAATAATAAAATACATCCCCACTCTCACCACAGGAAGAAAATACCACTGGAACTATTTTCTTTGCACGGTCGAACTATTGAGAAGCTTTGCAAGATGAGGCCACCCTCTTCTTTTTCACTCTGATTAATAAACCATGGATTTAACACAAGTGTTAAGCACCAGAGGAGTTTCTGTGATACATTTTTAGGTGAAATTCAGCAAAACAAAAACGAGTCTCATGACTTTTACACAGGAAGAAATGTCTGGCTTTTCCAGTAAGAAGGGGGAGCTACGTGGGGGTTGTCATCAAGATTATATTTTATGTATTAGTGAAGTCTGGCCATGCACAAAGTGAAATAGAGCACACACTGTAAAAAAAGGGGGAAATCCACATATTTGTGGAAGAGGAGGTGGTAGTAGCCGTTCTGAATCTGGATGATTCAGTCTTTTCCAACACAAAACGATTACGGAGGTGAAGTGTGTCCTTTCCTTTTATAACAGAAATTATCCATCTTTGAGGCAAAATAAAAGGGCTGTGCCTCTGCATAAAATAGGAACTCTACACTAACTGCCTTGGTTCACAATGAGGAAATCAGCTGGCGTATTGGATAACAGCTACATTCTCTCAAACTTTCATAATTTCAATTTTTTTTAAACTGTCATTCTATAGAACAAGTAATTTTTTTTAAAGATATAGTAATTGAACACATAATAGAGCAGTCAGTGGTGACAGTCCGATGAAAAGGGGATTCCATTAAGGAACAACTTGCTTTTAGAATCATCCATAGATAACAGAATATCGAGCTGCTTTACATCAGCAGCCTTGAATACACTTTTTCAGTGACCTCTGACACATAATAGGGGACTTGCTTTCCTCTGTTTTTCAGTCTTAATCAGTTCTGTCAACAGGTATTATATTATCCTGCTTTTATATTCCTGTCTAGTCACAATATTTGCAGCAATTAGGTGTGAAATCAAGACAAGTAAATCTATTAGATTAAGAACATTATAGAGAAAAAATGTCACGTTCCTTAATTGACATCAGCAGAATTTCTCTACAAGCTTTATCAAGTGGTGGTGACACAAAACCTACAGATGAACCAATTGTACCCTGGGCTGATCCCACATCATGAGCAGCAGGAAACAGAGGGGATTGTGCCCCTCTGTCCCACTCAGGTGAGACCCCACCTGCAGAGCTGCCCCAGCCCTGGGGCCCAGCACAGGAAGGACGTGGAGCTGCTGGAGAGAGTCCAGAGGAGGTTCCAGGATGAGCAGAGGGATGGAGCAGCTCTGCTGGGAGGAAAGGCTGGGAGAGCTGGGATTGTTCAGCCTGGAGAGGAGAAGCTTTGGGGTGACCTCATTGTGGCCTTGCAGCGCCTGAAGGAACCAGCAGGAAACATAGAGAGAGACAATTTCCAAGGGATGGAGTGMCAGGACAAGAGGGAATGGCTTCCCACTGCCAGAGGGCAGGGTTAGATGGGATATTGGGAAGGAATTCTTCCCTGTGAGGGTGGTGAGGCCTTGGCACAGGTTTCCCAGAGAAGCTGTGGCTGCCTCATCCCTGGAAGTGTCCAAGACCAGGCTGGACGGGGCTTGRAGCAACCTGGGATAGTGGAAGGTGTCTCTGCCCATGGCAGGGGCTTGGAATGAGATGATCTTTAAGGTCCCTTCCAATCCAAGTCATTCTATGATTGCCTGAACAAACATAATCCCAATTGTGACTTCCCATGAGCTTGAACTGGCAGCCTTACTTGGGGAATAAACTCCCTAGCACTGAGTTGAGGCCCACTGTTCAGAAYGTGTCTTTCTTTCCTATCCCAGATCCTTATTTTTTGTAAGGAAACGATATTCTTTCCTCAGAGAACAGAACCCTTKTTTTGAGGAACATCATCCAGACAGACAATCAACTTAGAACAAGGCATGTAAAGAGTAAAATCCAACTCGAGCAGGCAATTTTCTTCAGCATAGCCTCCTGATCTAAGTGTTTTCCACTTGAGAGAAACAAGACAGGCTTAAGAATTTCACCTCACAGAAATGAGCTTCGTCTGTTGCCACAGGAATTCCCGAGGAAAAAACTTGCACTTGTCTACAGGGACACACATTTTGACCTCAGTTACCAAGCATCCCCCAAAGGCTCCTTAYCCTCCACTGAAGGAACATGCTGCTTTTCCTCACACAGGCAGGAAAACATTAAAAGCGCCCCAAAATGAGCAGCTCTGTCATCCATTCAGAATTTGGGKGCCGATGCCAAACAGCTGTATCAATAAAAATTGCCATTTTCTGATCTATGCCTTGCTAGATCTTCAACCTGTAACCARGGTAGCTTTATATAGGATGTTTCATAGGTGGAAGGCTAATTGAAAAATCTGATTTACTGTCTTTATTTACAGGCTAAGGCTCCTCCAGAAGCGTGAGCATCTATGGTCTAACAATTCAACTAAACTGGATGTCACTATTCATGTCACCCACAGTGTCAAGAAACATGGAACACCATTTATAAAAACAAAGMAAAAGCCATCAACATCGAATGTTTTTCAAATTGCAAAAAGTTTTAATCACAGCTTTCTSTTTCTGCTGCAGCTCTTCAAATTAATTCTGTAAAGTGTTTGTTTTTAGAAATGCAAGTCATTTCACTCCCTTCAGTCGTGGCTGTCTGGTCTTTCACAGGTCCTCCTGTAAACCACAGACAATCAATTCAAAAGGTCAGTGCTGATTAAGAGAAATAAATTATATATAGGGACATATGTTAGACTGCAAATTACTCTTTTATGTCTTCCGAAATAATCTCTCGCTTGCTTATTTCAGGTACTATGAGTAAYTTAAAAAGATAAAATAATGAATGTGTGTAAGGTGGATCTTCCTGCCAAAAATCCAAATTGAAATGTCTTAAAGAGCTTCAAGCTTGGCTCTGTCAGCCTAATGTTTTTTAAAACAGATCCCCAAACATTGCAACATCTACCCAAACATTGCAAAATGCAATATAAGCACTGCTCACAAAACCTTGAAATGTAGATTTACATTTGACATTTCTCAAGTCAAATAGGAAGATAGTAAACAGTAATACAACTMCCTGTTTCCTTAATTTGCCCACTTCCTCCTCTCCCCTCAGTTAATCTTATTTTTTGTAATCGCTTGCTCTGCTTGTATTGCATTTTGCAATGTTTAGGTAGATGGATAAATATTATAAGAGTTCATAGGTGGGTGCAAACGGTTATGAAGATAAAATAAGTGATTTTTTATTTGTTCATGTCTTAAAGTATTCTAAAGTAAAATCCCAAAAGAAGCAAAATTAAGAAAGCTCTACAGAATCAAACACAAACCACAAACTTAGTGAGAGAAACATTTCGAAAGCGTGGCCTAAAGTTTGTACAGTGGGAACCTGGTCAATGCCCACATACAGAACTTTAAATCCAGTAAAGCTTTGAAGTAGATTTGATATTTTCCCTGTACTCATGCAGTGCCTCAGTTCCTGTATGTGCAAAATGCAGATATCACTCACTAAATTACTCCTGCACAAGAGATTCATACAGGAAAAGGGTAGAGTCTTCTGTGAGAGATAAATATCATTAATTGTTCACTGCAGTACAGCAATATTCTGACTCTCCTAATTCCTAGATAGAATTATCTGTTTTCTCCACGGCCTGCAAAGTGTATCCTCAAAGAGAGGCATAAAGAATGGGAATGCTGAGTTGCTTCGGTGTGACATTTTAATATCCTTTGAGGCACTGAAAGACGCTTGTGATTTATCAAAACAACATTTTCACATTCCTATGTGAAACTTCCTATTTTCACATTCCAAATTCAATGTTTTATACATTCTGAGGAGTATCTGCACTAGCATCCAAGGGGGCTGGGGGAACTGAGAAAAATTGGAGCACACCCACGGGTCTGGCATGAGGGCCAGGGCGTGGAGGCGCCTGACATAGCTGAGTGTGAGAGAAACAGAAGTTTGTGGCTTGTTAGGGATTCTGGATCTTGGAATGATGGAATAGAACCACAGAATCGCTGAGGTTGGAAACAACTTCCAATGTCATCGGGTCCAAGCTGTGCCCGACGCCCACCTTGTCCCCAGCCCAGAGCACTGAGTGCCACAGCCAGGCCTTCCTTGGACACCTCCAGGGATGGGCACTCCAAACCTCCCTGGGCAGCCCCTCCCAATGCCTGACCACCTTTTCCATGGAGAAATTCCTCCTGCTGTCCAACCTGAGCCTCCCCTGGCACAGCTTGAGGCCGTTCCCTCTTGTCCTGTCCCCTGTTCCCAGGGAGCAGAGGCAGATGAAATATGTGGATTTAAAGAGCAGCAAGTGACAAAGTTTTGAATCATCACAGGGGTACCAAAGGGAATAATTCATAGAAAGAATTAATTCATTCTCCTCAGCTCCTACCCAGCAGTGCTCCCCACTCTCTCTCTCAGGCAAAACACACCCAAAGGGGGAGATAATTTGGATAATATGGTGATTTTATCCCAACTTTCCCCCCCGGCTTTAAGTTACTGAATGCAATAGAACACATGTGCAGTTTCTTCTTCCCACCCCTTTCCCTCCACAACTTCTCATTTCTCATCATGCAATTGCTAACATTTCCTTAGTTAGGGGGTGTGGGATGGGGCTGATGTTACAACAAATTTTGTTTAAATTCAGATTTTTATGCTAACAAAAGAGGTGAATAACACTGTGGGAGAGCAGAGGAGAAGGAAGCTGGGATTTTTTTTTTTAAAAAAGTGTGAAATGTTAAATCTTCAAGGTCTCAGTGAAAAGGTTGTAACTGGAAAACAACTCTATTTGTATCCCCTGCTCCTCTGAGCCTGCAGCACTGATGCCTTGACCTCTCCCCTGGTGTTTTGGAAGTGGAGAGGAACATTCTCTCTTCTTTTGGGAACATATGGACACATTTGGATTGTGTCAGATGCAGCCGGTTGTGCTGAGACCTGGCCTAATTGCTTTCTCCTCAGTGTCTCCCCAATGTTTCCAGGATGACACTACAGAAAACTAATGGCATTTCCAGCGCAGGGTGGGAAGCACAAAGTCATTTCTGCCCCCACATTTTGCCACTGTTCCACTCTGAGCTCGGCCACTCCTTGTTGTAAAAAGCCGCTTCTCAATTCACAATAAATCTAAACTACTTTTTCTTTCTCTGCTCTTCTGGCTTCCTGCTCCATTCTATTCCCATGGAATTCAGTCATACAGCCAGCATAAACTGCTTTGAAATTCCCATCCATATTGGCTCCAAAGCCAGTAGGTCTTCAGTGACCTAAGAGATTGTTTGTTGTTCAAACTAAAATTGGAGCCAAGTTTCAACCCAGAATATTATTTTATGGGAATCCATGAACTACAGAAGGGAGGAATTCTGAACAGAAGCATTAAATGATGCTGGAGTGAAGTATTAGAGAGGGAAGCGTTTGAACTTTCCCAATCCAGTAACCAGGTCATCCAGACACGGGATTGTGTTTTTCCATGTCCCTCATTAATACACCAGACTGAATCCAGTGCTGACTCGCCCCTGCAACGTGTCTGAGGTTAAAAATGCCTGTGTGCTCAGCTTAATAGGCTCCCATTAGGGAAATGCAAAATTAGCATTGATTTTATTTAAGAAGAGCCTCTCGGATAAATGGTGTGGTTAAATGGCTACACACAAAATTTTTGTGGACTCTGGCAATGTCTTGCCACAGAAAGTATCCTATTTGGGTGTGATAGAGTTTGCTAATGTCCATATGTTAATTACCTCAAAATACTCCTTTTCCCAAAACAGGAATTCTTAAGGGAAAGTAAAAAATAAAGAGCACAACAAACAAACCAAACCCCCCAAAACAAAACCAATAAAAATAACCTAGGATTGGTAATGGAATCAAGCAATCAATAACAAATTATGAAGCTTCTTCATCCTAAGAAATATTTGTTTCTTAGAGAATTTTATGGGTAGCTTTCAAACAGCTTTCACATTGATATGAAAAGAGGAAAATATTTAATTTGGAAAATATTGAAAGGAAAATTTCTGGCTTTTTCGGCATCCCTTGCAGTTTTTTATTTCTTTGTTTGTTTTGGCTGAAACATGACCTTTTCAATAGGAAGACATCATTTTTAGCCAAAATACCCACACATTTTTCCTAATAAAGTAGTTGACAGCAAAGGATGTCAATCCTGAGAGAGAGAAAAAATTATCTACTTCAAGACATTAAGGAGGAAGGGATTTTTTCTTCTAAATGCAATTAATTTTCATTAATTAAAACAACATGAAGGTTTTGGTGGGGGATGGAAAATTTAGGGCATTCATAATTAGAGTCCTCTGTTCCTAGGGTTTCCTTCCAACAATTTATTATCAGGTATCAGATGTAGTAGGAAAAGAAATCTAAATGAAAGTGATACAAGAAAAGGCAACACATTTCATCTTCTTTCAGCTAACTATTTTTAGCTATTTTTTAATCACAGGCAATGTATAACTAAACCACCTCTCCCACTGAACTTCATCTTCTCCATCCTCACCCAGGGAATGCCAGTCCAAGGCAATCAAGGCTCCACAAAGAGAAATCTGAAGCGGTGGTGTTTATTACTGATTATACAAAACATTCCCACCAATTTATCAAGGCTTCCTAAACTTCCTTCACACTTAACCTGTGTCATTTCATATTTCAGTACTCGGGAGGAAACAGAAAACATGGATCCAAGCGAAGGACAAGGCTGACTGAGCATTTGCAGCCCCAATGRGAAACTGAGGAAGTTTTGTTTCTTTGCTTTTCAGTTTCCCTGGATATAAGACGASAGTGGTAATTCCAATTAGCCAAAAGAGGCTCTGGGTTTGTCATAAAGGAAGAGAGATGCCAAAATAAGCAGAAATAAAGGTTCCCTTGATTTTTGWCAGAGTTCGTGATACGAAATGTCTTTAGCACTTAAAAAAACAAGCCAGCTCTAGAAAGTGCAGTGAATAACCATTGATGAGGACGCAAAGAATTCCTRACAATAAACAGAGCACGTGCAAGAAAGGAGGAGATGCGTGAAAGAGAAGGAAAGCAAAACCCAGTGAATGACTTCTTTTTCCTAAATCCCTTTTGAGAACACACAGAGCATCTCACGAGGTCTTGTTGGGCTGCTGACATTTAGAGGGGTTTTCTTTCTCTCACCCCTTCCACACAAGTGCTGAACGGATGCTGTGACACAGCACACATTATCCCRTCCCTCCTTATTTATGGGCACACTTTTGCTTCCCAGCCCCGAATTTGCTTTTCAGCAGGTCATAAATGTGCATTTGGAAAAGCAGATCCACTTGGCTTCTGTTGCTCTAAYTGAATTTTTCCAGGGAAAATTAATGTCTTATTTGTTTTCAGCACAAAGATTTCATGATATCCAGCAYGCTTGTGAATTCAAAAAACATTTAAGCAGAACAAAAAGCATTATGTAGATGATCCATCCCCTTATTTCTCTGGATTCTTCCCTAAGACTTCCCCATTTGAATACAATACAATACAATACAATGTTAGTATTTATTATTTTCCAGTTTTCTTTTTTTTAGACCGTTTTTTTTGCCTAACCTCTCCAMTACATCAGCAGCTGCTTCCACATTTTATTATTTTGCAATACATTCCTAATTATATTTCATATAAATGCACTATAAATCAAAATATTTTTAATTCTGTTGCACATACATGTAAAAATTTTTATGCTTGAGATTCCTGYCCTTTTGTGAAATTTTATATTGACAATTTATTTTACAGAAATGTTTTGCTTTCAGAACACACTGAATATAATGAGCATTTCTTTAATAGACTATATCTATACAGTTTTATTAATTTTTTTTAATCTGCATAATATTTTGTACATTTAAGAGATCACTTATGCTACTGTCTGGTTGTGTATTTCCATGGAGTGATTTTCAGCATTTCAGTTGGTGCCATTTTTTCTTTTTCATGTCAGAAACACTTTTTACTTTTTAAACAACTGCATATTTTGTTAGTGTTCTGTGAAAAACATTTTTAAATTGGGAGGGAAAATGRAGTAGATGGGAAAATTCTCAGTGCTCAGTACAGAGAAAGCACTCTTACAGACACAAAACAAATGTGAGCCTGAAAGRACAGAGGGAAATATTTTTTTCCATCATTATCACTCAGGTATTGCCTGGAGGATCAGTTGCAAGACAAATATCAGAAGGGAAAAAAGATGTTACTTTTCTATGGTTTATGTCTCTCTAAATAATGAAATGTGGGTTTACTAAACAATGGCATTTAAACAGCAGGATGTTTTACAAAGGGAGGGCAGTAAAAAAAATGAAATTTCTGCCTCTAGAAAATTATCATCTATTTGTCCCTTTTTAGTTCAAAAATTAAAATATCCTCTTCACAGCTGAACCTCAGTGTATTTTCTGAGTGTGTCAGGAATTTGGTTCTCTGTTTTAATGGAGGAGGGGGAAAAACATGTAGGAAAAAAAATTCCCTAGGCATGCATTTGAAAAACAAGAGTGCTGTATGTCAGCTCTGCTTTCCCTGCTGGAATATGTAATCCCTGAACAGAGCTTGCCCTGACCTTCCACAAGCAGCAGGGCAATTGTTGTTGGGGATTTTATGAATATCACTATCTATTTGCAAGGAAAGCTGTGGATGAAAGAGGAAAATGAATTGGAATTCGCGGAGGAAGTGAGCATCCAGTCCTGGGCTCTTCCCAGCTGGACAAGGGCCAGTGTTGATCCCCGGGCAAGGAGCCAAGGAGACATCCTGGCCACGCTGCAGGACCGAGTTCTGCAGCTGGAGAGTTCCGCTGGGCACAGAGGAGGGACCTCTGCATCATCTGCAGCAGAAACAAAGATTCCAAGACGATGAGGAATTGGTTGCACCCTCCTCTCTTGCTGCCAGCCCAGAAGCTGCAGCACAAAAACACTCCAGTTTTGCGTGGGRAACTTGTACACAACAATCCCTCCAGGGCTCTGCAAGGAAAGACAAATCCTGAGGAAGAGAAGGAGAGCATCAAACCCAAGCACAGAGCTGAAACCACACGGATATACACACAAGATGCGCCTCTGAATTCGTAACTCCTCACATGAGGGATCTCCCAGTCATGTCCCCAGTGGCAAAKTCCTCCCTGGAGCTGCCCTTTTAGTTCCCCACGGCTGCATCCCGTGGCTGTCCAGCCTCAGGGAGCAGGGTGTGGAACATTCCCCCCTGGCAGTGGTGTCCAGTGACCGCATCTGCCTGCGAGGAGGAGTTGGGTGTGTGCCCTGGGGGGGAAGAGCCGGCCCCAGGGCCCCTTCCSCAGCCCTGCTGCTGCAGAGGGGCTCACAAGGGCATCCCCTCACCTGCAGCACTGGCACGAATTTTTCACTCCTCTGCTCACCCAAGCAGCAGGTGCTTTCAGTCCAATTCAGTGCACAAGGTGTGCAATCCCGGTTTTACGCGGCGGTGAAATTCCGGGATTAGTTCACATCGAGCGCGCACAACAGTGAGGAAAGTGACGGTGCAGAGAGAGAGAAAAAGGGGAATTTCTGTCCTCAAAATGGAACTGGTTACTTTAAAACGAATGGTGGCTATTCCGTGAAGGCATCCAAACAAACACAGCAGGGAAAAGAAAACCTGCAGGCACGGAGAAGGACACAACGAGGTGGGAAAGAAGAAGTTGCCACAGATATACACCTACAGCCTTCATTTCATGCCCCCATAATTCTCCCTGGCAGCTGCATGATTAATTCAAAGATTTATTGATTTTTTTATTTTTTTTTTTCCCTTGCTCAATCCTGTTGACCTGCTTTTGTTGACAGGTCTCTGCGGATCACGCTCCTCTGGCAGCTGAAAGCGTTGGCATCTCCGATGGCCCACGGGAAACATCTCAACCCATCCAACACGAGGGCATGGCAAGAATGTGCAGAACTTATTTCAAATGAGAAAAAAAAAAAAAAAAAACACGAAAAAATAATCTGGTAGGCTAATTTTGCTGCGAAAAAATATCTGTAATTGCAATTATAACACAATTTTGGTGGTGGAACAAAACATCTAAATAGTTCAATCTTCCTTCTGTACTCTCACTTTTATAAAAAAATCACTGGTTTTAAGTTTTGTAGGTATTTTTGGCACAGCAACTGCTTGCAACATAAAATGTTTAGCCTTTGCATGCAGCACCTTTCTGCAGCAGGACAGAGCATCTGCCCCTGCACAGCTTGAGCTCGCACACCAGATCAYAGGCTTTAAAAATTCACTTGATTCTGACCAAAAGGTCACCTGGCCCCCACTGTAACCTCCCTCCAAAGAGAAAACACACACGCAATTAAAATGTGCCTTTCCAGCTCAGCAGCCCAGGCACAACACTGATGTCACAGCAAACGGAACAAAGCCCTACCAGATAAGCACCTCCAACTCTTTCTAACGAGTTGTTCTTCTAATGAGCCTCTCAATTAAAACTGGACTCTTGACAGGGAGGGCAAACCAAATGAGCACCTGTATGGCCACCCACAGCCCTAAAAACCTGTGGGTTTATCAACTTAACAGCACTGTGTTCCACAATGATGTCTGAGTTGAAATCAGCTGCCCGGTAGGACACACAACAATAGAATATTTCGTTTCTGGGTTTTTTTCCAGATGTCACCTGTAGGTTTCTCTTTGGTGTATTAAAAATAACCTAAAAAAATCACAGCTGCTGGCAGTTTTGCCATTCTGCTCCTCTCAGAGTGCAGCTAAGCCACGTACACAGCCAGGAAGGATTCCCAGTAGCCAGGCACTGACTCATTAAAATGAATCTCATGCATCAATTTTGTCCCCTCACATCAAAGCTGTCAGAGCTCGTTGGCTGTTTGCTCAGGTTGGGCTGAGTTTGGACGGGAAACCTCGAGCACAGAGTGCTTAATGTGGTCACCTGCTTATCCACTGCCTCTCAGGAAGGTGACAAGATCACAAGCTACTGGCARGGGAGATTTATAAGGAAGAAAACAACGCTACAATCGCTATTTCAAAAAGCAAAAAGGAAAATAGATAGTAAAATTAGACCTAAACCAGCACACTAGTTCATCAAAGCACGGTCCCGCTCGTAGAATTTTGATACCAAATCTGATAGCACTAAAATCAGATCCCCTCAAATCCTGCAATCAAACCAAAGTGATAAAAATATCGCTTTAAATACTCAAGAAAAGATCTACGAATCAAAAACTGCCTGAAGAACGGTAAACAAAGAGCAAAGACAAAAAGAGGAAAATGTTGAGTGAGCACCTGGGAAGGTGAGCAGTCAGTCTGCTCTCATTTCASCTTTAATAAAGAGCTGGTAAACATCCAGTTCATTTAAAAGCAGGCCATATTTATTGGAAGGCTTTGGAAACCCCAGAGAGGATTAATATTACAGGAACTGTGGGGGCTAGAAAGAGCTGRCCAGGTGATAAAATGGGATTCACCCAGGAAAAGGAAAGAAATTTCAAGCACATCTGGGGAGAAAATAATGTGACACAGATATTTCCAGTGAAAGACTAACTGTGTCACTGAACTCAACCATGCTGAAAGAAACCTCTTCATGACTGGCAACATCAATAACAAGGTGGTAAAACAGAACAGTTTGGGCATCACATTGGGTAATGTTATGCATGGTCCAACAGACCCTCAGGCCCATAGAGAGATGTGATAAGTGCTCATATATGTGTGTGTGTATATATATACATATATATATGTATGTATACACACACTGACAGATACAGAGAGGGAAAGAGAGAAAAAAAAAGCATATATTATAAAAAAATAAATATTTGAAGCCTYTACCCAGAAGCAGAGTTGCAATCTCCCTCTYCATCTCTCTTTAATTCTCAAGAAGGCAAAAGCAATTCTAAAGAGGGCCCGAATCCAATCAAGTTTTTCACACGCTTTAATTTAAGTAGAGAGAAAATAAATTAAAGGGTTGAGAAAAAAAATGAGAGGATTCGGAGGTTATTGGGTTTGGGGGTGTTTCTTTTTTTTTTGGTTTGTTTTAAAGTGAGAAGAAGGAAAGGATCCCTCCCATTGRTGGAAATGAAGGGCTGTCCAAAACTGAGCAGCAACAGAGGGGAAAGAAAATGTGCACTTTTTGTGTTATTAAAAAGTGATTCTGTGAGCAGATGCTTTCTCCCTTTCTCTCTTCTTTACCCCTTCAAGTCACTCCAAACTCCTGACTCCCACAAAGCCCTTGAAATCCTTGCATCCAACGCTACTGATACCAGAGCCATAATTTAAGTTATTCACCTGATCAAAATACTCCARTGTAATGGAACAGGAAGCAAACATGGAGCACAGAGTAGCCAGAGGAATAGTTTAGGTTGGAAAAGACCTCTAAGATCATTGAGTCCAACCATTAACCCACATGTCCCCAAGTGCCACATCCACGTGTGTTTTTAGCACTTCCAGGGATGGCAATTCCACTCAATTCCCTGAGCAGCCTGTTCTGAAAACCCTTTCAGTGAAGAAATTTTTCCCAATATCCAACCTAATCCTCCCCTGGCACAACTTGAGGCCATTTCCTCTTGTCCTATTCCTTGTTACTTGGGAGAAGAGACCGATCCCCACCTCACTACAACCTCCTTCAATGAACCCTTCTAAGTAGGYGGCTTTGCTCAATTACAATTTTAGTTCACAGTGAGACAGAAGAAAGTGTGAAAAATGTTTGCACAAGCAGGAAGTGCTAATCTCCATCTCCACTTTCTGGTACTATAAGACACTGTCCTCTTAAAAGAGCAGAGCTCTCAGGAAAAACGTGGAAAAATAGACATTTCTTAAATAATGCAGTAAATACCTTTTTCCAAGGTCCCTTAGGAAAATAACCTTGCTGAAAGAGAAAGTGAGGAAGCAATATATTGTCTTTGGAGATGGGCAAGTGCACTTTACATGTCTTTAGGAAGCTCAGAAAACACATTACTGTAACAGCAAACCTACAGCCTGACCTGAGCACGGCTGAACGCTGCTCCCATCAGCTTTCCAGGGAGCCAAGGAATTTCAGCAGATGGAGGGATTTGCCTGCTSTGCTTTCTGCTTGCTGTCACAACTTTGGATAGAAGAATTAAACCTCACTGACGCATTTTTGGTAGAAGGTAGTTTGCATTCAGAAAGTTTTAATTTTATATATGTTGCTGATATCTAATCATAAAAAAAATGGTGCTCTGCATCTCGCTCCACCTGGAACCAGAAGAAATCTGGCTTGTAGAGCATTCAGTGGCATAGGTTAAATGCATGCTGAGTGGTTGCTTTTTGGCAGCTATGGTTAAGCATTGGCATCAAAGCAAAGCAAGAAAGATCATTGTTCATCCCTACTAGACACAGCCTCAATCAAATGGCTGGACTTAACCCCTGTGATCACCAGCAAGAATCTAATTCTGATCACCAGCAAGAATTTAATTCTGATCACAGGACTTCACACAGGACCACTATCCATAAAGAGATTTTTTTTTTCCTTGCACCGTGTACAAACCTCACGGCTGGAAAAGCAGCGATCGCTCCGTGCGAACCGAGCCYCTGCCGTAATCTCCAAACCCCTGCACAGCCAAAAAAAACCTGCAGTGCTGTACTTCAGATGTCACCACGTGATAACCACTGGCAAACACCGACTGCTCCCTGTCAACCACAGCAGTTCAGAAAAGCCCTTTGTGCAGAAAGGGATCCAAGAGCCCCCGAGCCTTTTAAAGACGAGACTTGAGGAACTGTGTGTAAATAAATAATGCAATTCATTACACCAAATGTGGGTCATTGTACATCAGTGACGCTTCCCGAGCCGAGGTCCAGTGTGACTAATTTCTGGCTGATGGGATGAAGGCTGGCTGGAAGGCTCATCACTTGTCACCAGCACGTCAATCACAGCCCTTCAGGGAACCCTGCTCCATCCGTGCTCACCCACCTTTCCTCAGAGCCGCTCTTCTGTCAGTGCACACTTAAACCTGCCATGGTGCACACTCATTATCGTCTGTCTTTCTCCTTTGAGGCTTTTTTTTAAACGGTCACACTCCATGTATAAGTCAGAGATTCCTGCATGGGATGTCATTAGACAGGAAAATGGGAATTCAGAAAGGTCAGGGCACGAACCTGCTCATGATCCTGCTCTTGGCACTGCTCAGACACACAGAAAAACTCCAAATCTCTYGCAGTTGTCAGGACCAGGATAGGAGGCACCGATGACAGAGGTACAGTGTGCAGTGACAGACCCAATTCCTCTGTCTTCGTTTACACCCATTCTTCGTTCTGCTCCTTTCTCTTTGCTCATCCCTTGCACTGACCTTCATTTTCAGTAATCTCTTTCTGCCCTCCTTCCCCTCTAACCACACCCATCCTTTGCTCTCTCTGGGACTAATTAAGACATGAGTGGACTCTGCTCTCTGCTTTCACCTGGGCCCAGCAGAATCAGCAGTTATTTCACCTTCCCTTGTAGTCCAGCCTCACTGTTTGGTGTGGGAAGAAGAAATGAGCCAAGCACTAAACTCCCCTCTGCCTTGCTCAAGGGGAGCAGAAGCACAATCTGTGCTGTGGCATTTTCCTTTACTATTGTTCCTTGGGTTTATTATTTCTATTTTTTATTATTATTTTTATTCTTTTTTTTGTGCTGTTATTACAAAAACACTCTTCGGTCCTGCAGGGCTTAGGCTGCACTCAATGGTTACAAGCTCAACACAAAGCTGATTCCAAAAGCCTCTCTTCTTTTTGGGAATGGTTTTGAAGGAAAGCAGGAAGAGGGAAAGGAAGTTTGACCTTGGAGGAAGCTGTGTAGAGCTATCCATAATGTTCTAGGAAGATTCAAGCTTTTATGTTTAGTGTCATCTCATGAAAACACCTAAGAGTTGGTTACACATACAAGAGAAAACCACACATCATTACWCTCCTTCTTATAATTCAAATGAATTTCAGACTCGGTTTCAAGTCAAGTGACAGCACAAAACTCTCCAGAAAAGCAGGATTTTCAGCAAAGAGACCCTGTGGTTGCAKCTGTAGAGCTTGGTACAGCAGTGACCTGCATTTTGTGAGCCCCTGGAGGTGTCTCAGAGCTACTGTGGGTCCTTCTGYTTTGCTGGCACTTCAGAGCTTTTAGGCACGACAGGCACCACTGCAAAGGTTGATTTGTAAAACAGCTGTATCCAGTGGATAGGGCTGAAGACTTCATCTCACAATTATTATTCAAAATGGAGCTCGCCAGTATGAAAAGATTTCTGTGTATTTGCTGTCGGAGGTCAGCGTTTCCTACTTTTCCTCAAAATGGATTCATCCAAATACTTCATTTTGCCTTGCTTTAAAAACCTTTTTTCTTGCTGCTTTGGCCCCCAGAGGACACCCTRTAAAAGCTTTTTGGCCTCGGATTTGCTGTCACATTGAAAGACAAAGTGTAGGAGCAAAACCCTCAATTCTGTAGCTGTCTCCTGACAGACAGACAAGCACATGCACACCTTTCCAGGCTGCAGCTGTCCTTGCATATGAAAATTCCACAGAAATCAGTATTTTTGGCTCCAAACATGGGCACCTTCCCTTTTATTGAGCATGGAGGCTGATCTATTGGGATACTCCTTGGAAACGCTCTAGTAATAGGTCTTAATATGTTTCAACTCCCAATTACTTTACAATAACCTGCAGGCATGACATGAAATCTCAGCCAGGAAACAGAAGATGCTCTTGCCCAGCTTTATTTATTACACACTTTGATTACTGTGGACATCACTGTGCTCCCTGAAAACTAAATATACAGGCAAAAGCAGATATGCCCAGGATAGCACACTGTGGCAAGAGCAAAAACATTGTACTGTTTTAATCAAGGAGCACACTTTTTAAACACTCTTTTTGAAAAGCTAGGATATTTTTACAATATAAAAGTAGAAACACTGGGCTTTTTTGGTTTTTCATTTGTTTGTGTTTTTTTAAATATTGCATTGCCATAAAAAAAAAAAGAGAGCTGACATCTAGGACAGTAACTACTGAAATAAAGGATTCTGGTTCATCTCCGATCTCTCTATCCTACAGATGAGAGAATGGGATTACAAACAGACAGGTATATGAAATATTTACTCTAGGTTGTTGTTGCAAGTATTGCATTTGGGTTTAAGCCTTTCAGAAAAGAAAACCAAAAAAAAGCTTCTCTGGCTTCCATTGGAAATGGTTGTATCATCTCAGCGAAAATCAAAGAATCACACAATGGTTTGGGTTGGAAGGGACCTTAAAGACCATCCAGTCCCACCCCCTGCCATGGGCAGGGACACACTCCACTATCCCAGGGTGCTCCAAGCCCTGTCCAACCTGGCCTTGGACACTTCCAGGGATGGGGCAGCCACAGCTTCTCTGGGCAACCTGTGCCAGGGCCTCCCCACCCTCACAGGGAAAAATTTCTTCCTAATATCCCATCTAATCCTGCTCTCTTTCAGTCTGAAGCCATTGCCCCTTGTCCTGTCCCTCCAGGCCSTTGTAAACAGTCTTTCTCCATTATTTTTGTAACCTCCCTTCAGAAAATGTTCTCATCTTTATCCTCTCCCTACACACACACTTTTCTTTTTCTCTTTGCTTTTCTTACTTTTCATGTAATTGCTACCTTGTTTTCCCACAAAACCCTTGTCCGTTTCAAGCCATGATGATCATSACTCTCCAAGTGTCTCTCTTTATATTCTTTCCTTCCACAGCAGAGGTTTCCACTGAAAATGGATCCCATTTTTGCTGATGCTAATGAATAACCAATAAATCATTTATATTTAGGAAAAAAAAAAAAAAGAAAACAAATCAGAACTTGATGTTTTCCAAAACTCAATGGTGAGATAAAAACCACACCCAAGAATCCGGTCTAGCACACAGAAAAATTACATGATAAACTGAGATTTTTAATAATGTCTCTGTTAGTGAACTATGTTTTATTTTCATTTAGATCCCTAACTGCCAAATTAAGGGATTGTGAGATAAGTAGAAACTTGTTTAAGTTTGTAATAGATTATTAATGATTTTAGCCTTGTCAACCACAGTCAGAAGGTGCATTAAGGAAAAAAATATTAGGTTTAGGTCCATATAGTTAAATGCTATTCCACACTTTTATCCCCCCAAAATTTGGGGTTAAAACCAGTATAGTCTAATCAAAATGAAATTATCTGTAAGTAGCAGCCATGATGGTTTGAAGAATTGCCATATTTTTTCCCTAAAGAAGAGATTACAGGAACCTACTCCTGATTCCAGGGTGAAGGGCAGGACTGAGCCATTTAAGAGATATCRGTCAAAAAATATCAGAGTGAGAGGACACAATCTAAGTTTTCAGAGAAAATATACCTATTTCCTTATAACACACAATGAATAAACTTCAAAAAAAATGCAGTTAACCATGAAGACATTCACATTCTTTTCTTCCAGCCAATACCACACATACAGAYGTGTGTGCATCATTAGCAGATTAAGATGAAGCAAAGTAAACTCATCCATCCACTGTTGTGTTAAATAGTCACATTCATAGTTTAGATAAACTGAAGCATAGTTCTGTATCATTATAGTGAGCAATGGAAAGCTTATTTGTGCATTTAAATACAACTCTGACCTGACTGTGTTGGCTGAAGTGCTGGTGAGTCCAACAATTCAGATTTCACAGACCTCTCTGTGCAAACACACCCAGTTTCAGTTGCTCGATGACAGAAAACGATGATATTATCAAAATCCAAGAGCATAATAAGGAAGTGAATTTACCAAGCTTAAACAGTGCACTATCGACATAGAAAAATTGATCATCAGTTACGTGGTTGTTAAATATCTACCAAATGCTCAGAAAGCTCTTTGAATTGTAATTTTCGAAAAAAATAATACGAGGTGATATCAGGAACCAATAAACCACGGAGATAAATTAAATCTATAACACGAGTCATATAGAGACACAGGTGTTTCCATCAATGCCACGTTTGTCAGAAAATAAAGATTATTAATACACTGAGGAGATGTACAAAAGCATTTCCACACACTGGAGGATCATAAACACAAACATATTCTTGAGTGTGCTGTGCAGCAACATTTAACTCCAACTATTTTTTTCCATTCTGCATAACCCTGGAACAATACATTTCCAATTTCTGCACACGTAAATCATTTGTATGTGTAACAACAGCTGCACCCTGCATTATATATAATTCAGATACGTACTATACCGAAAATATTTTTCCTACCTATTCGTTCTCCCATGAATTTCTTACAATGTTTATGCTTTCAAATGTTAGATTTTCTCAGCCCAAACTCCCAAACAAGGCCTCACATTTTCTCAGTCTGTCAGTAAATAGATTAATGCACATAACTGCTTTAGTATAGATTGTTTCGCTTCAATATGTTCAGCTTATGGCAGTTTACCATGTGCTTGAGCCTCCACTGTTATCTGCGAAGATATTTGAGATTAAAATGCCATGAAAGTATAAATATTGATTACATACCTCATTTAAACATAACCAAACAAATTTAGACCCAGGATTTCTTCTAATCCATGAGTAACATCGCTACTAAAAACACTTACAGCCCAGCACATGTTTATGACACTCAAATTTCTTTGGCAGGCAGGAGCTCTCTATCAAAGTTAAAATGCAAACCCACTGCCACTGCAGCAGAAAGCTGGTTTTATGTCTGGTATAAAACAAAAAACATGTTATTTTCCCCTCAAGCAGGCTAGAAAAGCAGGGCTGTCTAAAGCCTTCACGTCACACACACACACAGTCGTAGGGACGCAGCAATGCTAAAGGAAAATACATTACTGCAAGGATGACATGCCATAATTGAACCAGAGCAAACATCGGGCATTTGAGGGGGGGAAAAAAAAACCAGGAAGCATCTCTGCCATTGCCAGCTGGAAAAGAAATCCATAAGATCCTACCTGAGACAAGCGAGACTGTGTCTTTCTCCCATGAGACAACAGTGATGTATGCCTCCACAGAGGAGGGGATAATGCACTTGAACACTGCTACATTGCCTCTCATGGCTTTCTGGTCCTCCACACGGACTGTATAGGGTTCCCGTAAAACTGGGGGGACAAAGGGAGCTTTGGTTAATCCAGCTGCAGTCACACATCTCATCCCCTTCCCCGGTTAGTGGCCCCAAAACTCATCGTGCACTCTTGTCTCAGTAAACGACACACGTTTACAAGGCCGCTCGCAAGTTAATAGGAAAGCGTTCCCAGATCTTTTTGTTCCCTCAAAAATCTGCGTTTCAGGATTTCTGTGTTCTCTCCTCGCCTGATTCTGGGAGACCTGGGTGAGAACTGCCTGTTTATGTGGGTAAATGTTGTGCTTTGTGTTGCTTTTCTAATTTCTCAAGCCACGTTTTCCTTCACGAAGAGTGAAGGTGCAGGTGCTGTGTGGGAATGAGACATCCAAGGGGGAGGAGGGAAGGTCAGTGCCATTTAGGATTGTGAAGAAGTGAGAAACGAGGGACAAAATCGATGGAGGTGACAGAGGGAGAAAAGGAGGTGTCTCAGAAACAAAGAGAAATGAGAGTATCTAAGGTAAGAGCTACATTTGATTGACCAGCCCTGAAAGAAATCAGTTAATGGTAAGGAAACAGAAACAAAAATATGATTGTATTCAACAAAAATGTGATATTAAACACCAGCATGATTCAAAAAATACCTACATCCAGAATATTATTTGTCTTGCATATGAATTTCTAAATGTCAGCCCCACTTTGGATGAATTTCAAGGAGAAAAAAAAAAAAGGCAGAGTACTGAAACGTAACCATAGTCTTCAAAATGCAAACAGCATCAAGTCTTCAGGTCCAGTGTTACCACTGCAAAAAGGAAGACTGAAGTTCTCCATCCCAAACATTGTTGTAAGAATATAACTGTTAGAAGCCTCAACCAAAAAATAAATAAATTAAATTTAAAATTAAATATCTTTTTAAAAATAAAAAAAAAAAAGAAAATGGATTTTCTATTATAAGATAGACACCACTAGTTTTTTTCAGTCAATAATTTATTTTTAATCGAAGGTTAAGATTCTTAACCCTTCTATGAGTGTTAAACTGATATTATGAGCACCTTTAATGCAGTGACTTTACAACATTGGCTGCCCTGTGAAGAAGCAGCCCCCTAATTTTGTTCCCCAGAGGCAATGGCACATAGATCACCCTAATGAGGCTGCCTTGTGCCTGATGCTCGTGCCCCAGCCATCATTCCCAGAAAAGGCCTRTTTAGCAGCAACATCCTAACTCACTGCTGAAGGCATTTGCACTTTTCRGAAGAGTTGGCCATCCTGAAAATCTGCACAATTGATCACGGCAATAAAAGCCAACACAGAAACCAAAAACTGGAAGGAGGTTTAGTCTTAATCTCCTTGCTTAAAAAAATTTACATTATTGTGATTTACAAGGTCCCTCAGCTATTTCCAGATCATAGTTTTGATGGTTTCTATGAATAAATTGCTGATTTTYACTTTTTCTATTTTTCTTTTTTTTTTAATCCCAAGTCCCCAGGTCTTTAATTTATATGAGAATGTCAACCTTTGCTAAAAATTTATACTTCTCCCTGCCATGATTGCACAGGAAAGCTTGAAGATAAAATGAAAATATGTACCTTTGCTCCCCAATAGGACTGGCATGGAAGAGGATTGGGTTTGGGTGTCCAGGTGTGGAGGTTATGGGGTTTTTTTGGGGGGTGGGGATGTATGTTGCAAAATTACATGCAAAACCATAATTACAATCATCTTTGGACTGGAACTCTTGCATCTGCTCTCGAAGGAGAAGGAGAGAGAGGAGATAAGAAAAGGCCCCCCAAAATCATGTTAACAGTGCCAGTCTGAAATGGTGTCCAGATTTCCCATGAACAGACATGAATTTGGAGGTACCACGTAAAAAAATGAAGTTTCTAATTTCAAATTTGAGCAACGCAGGGTTTAACATTTGAGCATAAAATACACTCAGTGCCATGCACAAAGACTCTCAAAATTGTATTTTCCTGCGACTGAGGCATTA
The DNA here is from genome assembly GCA_018881555.1 of Amblyornis subalaris. Lineage (NCBI taxonomy): Eukaryota > Metazoa > Chordata > Aves > Passeriformes > Ptilonorhynchidae > Amblyornis > Amblyornis subalaris. Next base: position 686,687 of record JACAXG010000136.1, on the reverse strand, counting down.
CAGAAGCCTTTGGAAAAGATGCTCACTGATAGCTCTGGTGTGCCATCAGGCACAGTGACAGCTCTAACACAGAGAATCAGTTCCTGTGAGGGAAGAGGACTGATTTAACTTGTTATCCCAACCTCAGATTAACTGAGAAAGGGAGTCAATTGGAGAAATGAGTGGTTATGGAGGAAAAGGTTAAAAAAGGAAAGAAAAGAGGTAAATAGGGGATTTCTGACTTGGCAAAAAAAAAAAGGTGTTAACTTATAAGTCAAGCAGCTACACTACCAACTGCAAAGCTCTTTTTTCAGGTCTTTTATATTTGCAGGGTTTATTTCTCGAGCAGAGGGAGAAGACTTCTTTTGGAGTTCCATGGATGAATGTGTTGTTCCTCAATTCGCATTTTACACCTAAATGAACAGCAGTTCAGAGCCTTAGCCTGCAGCATTGGAAGTTTTAGCCTCCTTTACATCACCACATTAATTGATCTAAAAAATATAAAAATTGGAAACTAATAGTGGAAAAAAAATACTGCCCAAAAGTTGTTCAAAATTGAGGTACATTAACAAATCCACAAAAGATAAAAATAAAAATTATGTTGTCTCCAAATATAATTCTACCAACTTGCCCACAAATCCATGGAAGTAAAACCAAAAGCGCAAAAACCAGAACGAAGTCTCAAACAAAGTTGGTTACAACGTGTTCTAATGAATCTTTGATTTCCAAGGGTTTTTTTTAATGGAACTAAGCATTTTCATAGGAAGCACAGGCCATCAGAGGAACTCCCCATATATGTAACATGATAACTCGCTTCTACTGGATGCTTCTTGTGCAAGAAAACCCACTTTTCTACACTAAAATTTTAATGAGACACGAATTTCAGGGAAATTTGGTTTTTCTTCTCGCCTCCCAACTGTCTACAAGCTGCAGATCTCTGAATGTTAACTTATTGTTAAGAAGAAGAGAATACATTTTCTTATTTCAAAAAAGAAAGTCACAGGCAAATCTATTTGCTAGCCCTTCWCAGTTTTCCCTGTGAAACCCCTGTGAAGACAAATCTCCCAAGGAAAGATTGTTCTCTTCCGAGAAAAGCCAAGCATAGGTCCAACAGCAACAAAGATGTTCTGAGCATTTGYAATTGCCCAGGGTCAGCTCCCGGGCTGCTTTTTGTTTGTTTGTTTGAATATTTTAATTAACTGAAGCGGGTAGACAAAAATCTTCAAAAACRGTGCAATCATGTGTTTATGTGCTGTAACAAAAGGCCTGATTTTGATCCCTCTCTAATTCCCCACTGGCTGACCCAGCCACTACAGGAAACAGATGCAAAACCATTCAGCTCATTTGCATCTTTGGGCTTAAAGAGAAAGCAGGGGACACAAGTTTCCCTCTCAAAACAATGTGATTTTAGGCAAGTATTCTTCTTTTCTCCCAGCCCTTGTACAAAATCCAGACTCACCTTTTTCTCACACAGCTCTTTAATGTGTAAGCATGGTCYGATTATTGATTTCATTATCGGTTTGTTTTTCTTTATATTTGTGCTCAACTGATTATGATCTTTGGAAAACTATGTTTTCAACACCAAAACGATTCAAATTGGGGAGGAGAGGAGAGAATTCATAATATTAGTTATTTTAGGATTTCAGAGGTTACACTTCTGTCCAATCTCCCTTGATTGACAGCTGCTGCTACTCTTTGAAACACCCAAATTCCCTCCCTCCTCAATCCCACTCGAACCCAAAAAAAACCAAACCCCTGTACTCACCAGCCTTAATGTGAACATCCTGACTCCTGATTTTCCCTGAAGGATTTTCAGCTGTGCAATAGTAAGTGTTATCATGGATTAAGTTATTAAAGCTTGAAGGAGGGAAGGGGAAAATTTGGAGAGTGCCATTGGGGTGGACGTGGCGGATCCCTGGGACATCGTAGATCTCCTCGCCCGTCGCTAGGTACCATCTGAGCGTCACAGGGGGGATCCCTGCTGCTGGACACGGGACCAGGGTCCCTGTGGTGCTGGCAAACACTACCTCTTGCAGAGATGCATTGACAAAATAGAGACTGGCGTGTAGCTCTTCACTGAAAACTGCAAGACAAAGAAGAGAAAAAGAACAGACCCTGAGAACCCGAGAAATGTTGGCAAAACGATTTGGCGTCACCACCGAATCAAGCGCGACGCCCAGGGAAGGTAATCAAAGCATCCAAAGGGTCCTAATGGCAGCCCTAAAAATGTTTTCTGAGGAAATATCACCAGATTAAACACCCAAAAGTAAAAGGAGAAACGCCTTTCGGTGTAAGCTGATGCAGATCCCCTCACTCCTGCACCCTTTGCACAGCCTGCAAAAATCTATCAGCAATCTCTGCCTGTGTGAAATTTCCAGGAACTAAAAATTTCTGCCTGGAACACAGGCCGTTTCTGTTAGCATCCCTAAATTCATTTTTACAGCCTTTCCATGGAAAAAATGATACAGAAAGTAATAAAAAGAACTGAGCAAACAGTGAAAAAAAATTCCCCATAATTCCTGAATAGTAACACATATCTACACTTAATACAGATACAGCTTAATAAATGCTTTGTATCATTTGGTCAGGTCTTTCTAGCAAAGACCTATAAACCTAGGTGCTTGTAATTATCTTGGTTCTGCCATCCACGTGACTATAGTCCCCCTCCAAAACTTAAACTGTGGATTCTACAACACTGGAAAGAGTCAATATTAATCAGAGCAGCAGATTAGCCACTTCTGCCATGAGCTATTCAGCTCTCCAAAGGGTCTGAAGGCTCTCAGTGACTTAAAGGTTCCCCAACATTTCCTCTAAAATACCTTCCTAACCTTCTCTGTTGGAGATCATATCAGCCTAACACACGATTTTTGTTTTCCAAAAAAATGGTAGGATAAATTCCAGTACCACCACTCTGCTTTACATTTGCATACAGCRCTCACTTGTAAAAAAACCTGCAAAAACAGTTTTGCTTGACACAGACACTTGGATATTTCACTGTATCTTGAATGCAGTAGATTCTGACAGGATTTTCTAAAGCAGGGTRAGGAGTCAGTTTTTGAAAAGGTGGCCGTAGTGCATCAGATTCAAAATTTCAAGTCAGCCTTCACTTGCACAAGATGGATTCTRTTATCCTGCAGGAAGAACCTGCTATTCATCCTGCAGAAAGAACTTGCAATCCCAGTGCTAAGCCATGAAGTGCCTTGTCTACCTCTGCCACTGCATCTTATGGTATTTTGGAGCACAAAATGGACAATTTTTTCCTTCTATCTTTTGTTTTCTTGCAAAGACACRAGGTGGGAAGATGTTCTCTTCTAAATATCATCTGATATTGACCATCAGGAGAGACTCAAAAGAGACCAAAAGTGGGAATCCTGGAAATTAAAAAAGAGACTCTCCAATAGGGAAAGATGTCTGGCATGCAGGAGACAAATGAGTGACTCAGAGCAGGTTGAAAGCTGCGTGGAGATTCAGAAAGGAGATGTTTGAAGCCCTGGAGCTGAGCTCCTGCATTCAGATGAGACAGGTGCCAGCACASAATAAAATCCCTGGCAAGAAACAAATTCTCCCCAGTTGGTGCAACCCCAGGAGAAACTTGGGCTTCTGGAGAGCAAAAATAGGCATAATAGGACTAAGCACAGGAAGAAGCTGAATCCTTATTCAGAAGGGCTGAATAAGATGGTGCCACTTTTACATAATCACATTTCTAATTATAGTTGTACTTTGAAGCAGAGAACAGTATTGTTGGTAACATAATAGAGGACTAAAAAAAAAAAAAAAACAATTTGGCATTGTTCATCTGCTGTACAAGCTTTTCYCTACAAACACAAATGAAACAATCAACAGGGCATTTAAATTTCCATTGGCCAACAAGACATTCACGCAGAAGCAATAAACACAGTTCCCATTTGCCAGCTTTTATTGTGCTGAGCTGCTTCTTAACAGATATTCAAGCAAAACCAGTAGATTTCCTGGCCAAGAACAAGGAGGTGAATACCAAATTACAAATGCCATAAAAAGTAGAGAATATCAGGAATTCTGTCTGACGCTTCCATAGAATCTCACTCTCCAATCAAAGGCAGCACAGCTGAACTAGAGACTCATACTAGCAGCACATAACAATGAATTTTTCCAGCTGCTTTGTATCCCCTGTAGAAGCTTCCACGACTTTTGACAAACTTTCCATCCATCAGCCTATACAATAGTGCTTCATTTTGAACCAGCATCTGCTCCACATTCATCTTAACGGCAGCCACAAACACACCAAGATCCCTGGAAAATAATCCTGGTGCTGTAATACACACACACAAACACAATGCTGACAACCCAGATGCTTTTTGTGGTGGAATTCGCTCTGTCAGCTGCTTGGATACACTCGACGACAAAAATGGGATTTCGGAGGCTTTTATTAAAAAAGATATTTCTCTATGACTTTCCATAGGAAGGAAATGATTAGCTGAGTAACAGAACAAGTGATTTATGGAAACCTGATTGAAACTGAGACAAGGCAAAGAAGATGTGTAGTTATGTGTTAATTAATGATAAAATATGATCCAATTAAATATCATATTTTTCAGTTAGCAGAAGCAACTCAGACTGAGTTGCGAGGGAGAGAGGTAGGGGGAATTGGTGGAAGTTATGGATATAAAACAGAGAAGAGAAATACCTGAAGAATGAAAAAAAAGGGCAATCATAGGTAAAAAGTATGAAAAAAACTGAAACGTCTTGCAGTTGAGTGACTGCACTTGGCCTGGCCAGAGATGACATCAGTTAGCAATGCAAGGGAAGAAAAGGCAAAGATTCCTCCTGAATAAGGGTTATTTATCCCCAAACCCATAATTCTTCAGGGAAACAAGGGGAAGGCTGCCCCTCAGCAGCACGCAGGTGCCCCAGCTGGAGTGAAAAGGTGACAAACAGTCTGMACCCGCAAGGATTTGGGGACAAGAAGGCAAAGATTTGTGTCCTCAGCCGAGTGCTTAAAGGAGAACATCCACAGTTTATCAGATCAAAGGACAAGGAGCTCTTCCTGACGCTCAGGCTCAACAAATGCCATGATCTCCCTCACACAGCAAGAGTGGGAAGGGAGGGAGTGGGGAAGGAGCCAGAGAGGGAAGGGAGATAAATTTTTTGCAGGTTCAATCAGCATTCCTYACTACTTGAAGCGATAAGGGGAACTGACAAAGCTTTATAGCCAAGGAAATTCCTCCTGCTTTTCAGGGCAGACGACGCTGCTGAGCTGTGCTGGGCAAAATGCTGAATTTGTCAGCCAGACACAAAATTTCTGTGGGCATCTGAGAAAACTCTTGTCAACCRAACTGATTCTTTAGAACGAGCTGGTCAGTGGGGCTGCAAGTGGAGCTCACTGAGCAGGTGAGACTTCCAAACCCCTCTTCCCATATCCTGCAATTGTCCAGCTAAAGGTTTCCCTTCAGTTCTTGAAATACTTTTGGGCAAGACACAACTCAGCAAGCTCAAAAATATGAATAAAATGTCTCTGAAAAATTAATTGATACTTATATTTAATTCACCTTCCTTGCCCTTTTCAAGGGCTAAATGCCATTCCTGTAATGCCTTTGCAAGTGGAAAGTTTGGTCTTAAAATGAATAACAATTTCAAACTGAGGGGAAAAATTAGCTCTCATCCATTTGATTAATCAAATCCAGCATGAAATATTTATATAGATAAATTAAAAGATATGAATCAAAGTGAAAGTCTGGAGCCAAGAGACCACTGAGATTATTTAGATAAAATAAAAATCAAAGTAGAAAAGATAAATTATGTAATTAGGCAGTCGGCTGCTCTCCTGCACTCCAGCAGGTTTATAGCAACAGCCTGGACTGTTCCACAGTGGAACTTCAGGTTTGCCACAGCCTTGGACATCAGTGTTTCCTCTCCTCTCCTCCTCAGTGATGTTCTGATTGATGAACTGGGCAACAATCAAGGATTTTCTTCAGATTTAATAGATTGCATAAGGTGCTACCTTAAAATTTAATAATTCCTCACCTTTAAATACAGCTGCCTAAACACAAGAAACACAGCAGCAAGCCCAAGGAGTATCATAAAAACAGAAAAAAGAAATAAAGGACAGTATAGAATGAAGTCTGAGCTTTGCCTCTGTCGGAAATCAGCGATCCAAGGACAGCCCTTTTTCTGAAAGCTCCTTCCTGGTGCTCAACTTGGAATGGCAGAAACCTGGGACTGCTCTGTACCATGGTGAGACAGCACACTCCAGCAAAAGCTGACAGTTGGGAACATTTGGTGCAGGCTCTTCTCAGCCACATAAAATAGGCGCAAAGCAGGACGAGACATTCCCTTAAAGGGCTAAGAACCCAGGTATTCTCATCAATACATCAGCCTCTAATCAAAGCTGGAGAAAAACAATAAAATATCAATATCCTGTGTGCCTTCTGGAGGAAGCCTTTTCCTGAGAGCCCCCAGTCATCGTGCCTTGGGTGTGAGAGAAGCTTTTTGGAGCCTCCAGCACAGCTCATGGAGGAAAAACACAGCCTAAGGGCAGCTGAGACCCCACTTTTGCTTTTGTTTTGGTGTGGGACRTGGGACATAAAAAGCAATAGTAGATTCATAGCAAGAAAAAAGACAAAGGTATTCCTTTTATCCCCAAAAGAGGGCAGGGAAGAGAGGTATAAAAGAGATTATTTGCCAAAATGGAAGGAAAAGGTAACGAGACAGGTGGAAGTCAGAAGGATGCTAAAACTCAAGGAGGGATTGTTGAAGGAACTCCTCAGGATTTCATATCTCATGAGAGATCTGCTACCAGAAAACATCATGGTGAGCATAGCTATTAAAACATATGGCTATGAGGCAGAGACCTAAATAGAACAAAAGACCCAATTATAGCAAAATAATTGAGAAATTAAAAAAAAAAAAGAGAATTTAAGCCCCGTTTTTCATATGGTCCGTGAAAAATATTGAAATCCTCCTTAATAGAGGAAAATAAAATACTGATTTTTCACTGTAAAGACAAATATCTTTTAAGACAATTTAATGGAATTAATCTAAAAAGCAGTCAAAAAAAAAAAAAAACCACCCCAAACCAGCTTTTGTAGGAAAATGGCTGAAGACATCTAAACAATAAATGACATTTAAGGAAACTGAATTACCAGGATCATACTACAGGTTAATTACCCTGTTGACACCCAAACAATACAGTATGCTAAGATAAGCTTTTTTGCATAAACACACACAGAACTGATAAATGAAACATTTCCAAATTCATTTCTGTGCCTTTCCAATCAGCAGTAGAAACACTACAAATGCAATCACAAATATGCAGATTACTCARTGCAGAACACAGGGAGGGAGAGTCTGGGTGGGTGGGAGGGTGCAATGCTACTGAGCTGTGTCACTACTTAGGATGATTTTTAAGTTTTCTGTCAAGATTCTATAGTGTATCACCACGACWGAGATTTAAAAAGAGGGGGGRAAAAAAAAAGGAGGCTAAATTGGCCTTTTTTCCTCCAATACATCTCCCCTTGATGAACGAAAAAAAAAAMCAACCCTTATTTTAAAAGAATCAAAACCTGATTAGACACTTACAAACAAGAATGTTATTATCACTACTCAATTATCCAGTAACAGGCTATGCAAAGTGACCTGGAGAAATTACTTCAGCTATTGTGGAGAGATCAGAGTGATGAGGCATTACAATAATCCATCTGTGATCGTGTCTCCCTCTAGGGGTTTTAGCTAATGACTAACATACCAGGTTGATAAATATTGTAAATTTTATTAGAGCAAGGGTAAAGCAAATGTCCTTTTACAACTTTGGCTTTGGTTCTGGCTCCAGGCAGGAATTCCTGATGTCCCTCTGAATTGATATGGATTGAATAATCCTAAGGAGGGGAGGGGAGGGGAGGGTAAAACACAACTCACACAAGGAATAAGTTTCAGGTGGAGGCAAGACAGGTAACTATAAAAATAACTTCAGGAAYGGGAAAACAGCACTGGATAAAGATGCTCTGACCAGACACCAAAGTAAACCTGACTAAAAGGGAATTCATAAAATGAAGAAAAGTGAAAGCAGCCCTAAAGGAAAATGATGAGAGAATGCTAAAATCAAAATAACTTTAATATGGAAAACAAAATTAAATCAATTGCACTAAATTATTCGATATTACAAATATCATTAGGAAAGAGASGAAGATACTAAACTAATACAAATACAAAAGCACCAATTAAGCACCACCACCCAAAATAGTTTTAAGCCAAGTCAACAAAGACAGCACGATTCTTCCCACAGTATAAAATCTCACAATGCAGAACTACTCCCCATGTAATGTGTTGTGTAATGGTAGCCAGCATTTTAGGGCTAAACAGTATAAATTTACCACRTGTCCACCAAAAATAAAAAAGCCAACAAAAAATTATGCTTTTTCAAATTGCTCCCCTGATTCAGCGTGCCAGTGCTCARCCTTTTATTCCAAGGGGTTACTGTTTGAATCAGTTTCAAAATCAGAACCACTAATGAGGATAATTAAGTGTGCAGTTGGTTTTGCCTACAAATAATAACCACTGCAGGAAAGAAGCACTCGGCGTTACAGGATCATCCTCAGAGGACAGAAACTTCCATTAAATCAGAGCAGGCTTCCACAATTAAAAGGAAAGGTCCTCAGGTGAAACCATAAAAAGAAGCAGCACTCCCAAGGAAGGGGGAGAAGTGTGGTTTTGGTGGAGTGCACTGCACAGACCTGACTGCACAAATGCAGGGTGAGAAATGCAGGAGATGCAGGTGATGGGAGGGGCCTTTAACCAGCTAAAAAGGAATAATCTAGTTTTGGTTCAAAACAAAACAAACAGATAATTGTCAACCTGTGGACAAAAAACTTGTGCTTCTTCAATCCAAAACCTCAATTCCACTCATTCCTACCATAAAGGACACACTGCAAGAACACCAAAAGCAATGGGAGAGAAATGAGAGAAGAGCCTCAGATTTATTTTTCTCTCAAAAATAATTTTATCAGCAAGAGAAATAAAGATAATTAGATGTGTCTCACAGCTGTGAAAAATGGAATTAGTCCATATTTGTGTAGCTTTTCTTTTAACTGGTTTATAAAATTATCACTTTTTCCATAAACAGAGTCATTGCTTTCAAGGACTTATTGGCTGAGCTCTAACAGGTTTCAATGTGGGGCTTGTCTGCAAATGCTGCAGTTGACCTAATGCTTCTTACAGAGTCCTGATGGCCACRGRTTTCACATCCTAATGGGACAACAGAATTTTACAACTAAACAACAGCAACTATGAGAATACTTTTCATTGGAYCTGTGCAGGAAAGAGACAAGTTTTTAAAAAAATCATCTCTTCTATGCAAAAAATGAAAGATRAATAGTTATTTTCACTGAAAATTTTTATTTAAGTGGCAAGATGCTTCAGAGAATTCTATGAGGGTATGTTTTAGAGCAGAGCAGCTACATTATGAGTCTCACAGTCTGGTCACTTCTCTGTCATCTTTCCCACATCCCACACGAAGGCTCTGACACTCATGCAAGCCWGAGCCTGAAAGATCTTTAATCTGGATGCAGAAAACAGCCAGGACACCCTTCTGGGACAGGATTGTATTCTTTGGTTTTTCATGTGGGTGACCTCCACTTGCAGYGGGTGAACCCTACTGCCAGAGTGAGGCTCTCAGCAGAGCAGACCAGCCTGACAACCACCCAGCTAGGACACTAAAGAAGGAGAAAAAAAAACAAAATGCCAGGAGATTTTTATACCTCAGCCTCTCAGCTCTGTTATTCCACATCACTGTTATTCCCAAGTATCTATGAAATTGACCCCAAAAGATAAATAAGCTAAATGCCTTCAAACTGAAAGACAGTAGGTTTAGATGGGATATTAAGAAGGAATTGTTCCCTGTGAGGGTGGKGAGGCCCTGGCACAGGTTGCYCAGAGAAGCTGTGGCTGCCCCACCCCTGGATGTGTCCAAGGCCAGGTTGGATGGGGCTTGGAGCAACCTGGTCTAGGGGAAGGTGAGATGATCTTTAAGGTCCCTTCCAACCCAAAGCATTCCATGATTCTATAATGCCATTTATGCCCTCAAGAAGCCTTCAGGAGCTCTCACCAGTCACGATGGCAAGTTCAGTGGGCTCCTGCATCTACAACCTGGAAGCAATCGTTGTTTTCAYAGTTGAAAAGTGACTGCCTTCAAAGTTTCTGTAAATCCAAACTGGGGTTGAACACAGAACACAGAAAGCTCTGCCACAAAACTATGAGAGGAGAGAAAGGACAAGAAAAACAGAGGGGAAGATCTGGATGATGCCTGGTTGCATCCCACTCCCCCTCCATACTGAGCCACTTGGGGGGAAAAGTGTTTTCCTTGGAYGGATTGAGGGAAATAATATTGTCCCAAGGGAAAGGTAAGAATGGAGGTCTGGGGTTTGGCTGAGCCTGCATAGCTTCTACCCAGACACCATCAGAGAGCTCATCCAGTAAGGACAAACATGAGAATTTGAAACATATGCTGGCAGCCACCAGCATAGGAAACAAGAGRTTTTACTGCAAGAAATCACACAAACATTGCTAAGTACATTGGTGTTGAAAGAAAATGCAGGAAGAATTAGGTCAAAGTGGCGGCACAGTGTTTCCAACGCAGACACCATTTTGCACACTTGGTAGTCCCTGCTAAAGGAAAATGCAAAACCTGACCAGCAGAGCAACCTCTGGAGCACTTCCCGAAAAACAGAGTTCTTCCAGAACCTGCTGAAGAAAGCAGTAACACTGAACTCTACTGTATTTCCTAATTAGGAAATGTTGAACAAAGTCTGTAGTTTTAACGGTCCCAATTCACCACCAACACCACCAGCACACCAAGGACAAAATTTAACAACATTGTGGTGCATGGTTTGTATCACATATCATGTAATATTGGGGTAGAAGAGCATTTCTATTCAGGAAACGTCAGTTTACTGTCTCCCACTTCCCCACCGTGATTCTTCCCCTCACATGTCAAAGTTAACTGCAAGAACAAGTCCTTATTCCACAAAGCTGCAGAAGCARAAGAGATCAGAGTACTTGAAAATGCAGGAATGGAAAATTCCCGAGTCACAGGTGAGAAAATATCTACCCTTGTGAGTGACACTGAAGGGAGAGGAGAGCTGGGCTCTAGAGATGGCTCTGTGGAACAAACCCTTGCCTGGATCAGAAATCCCTCCCAGAGCACATCCACCTGGCATTTGGATTTCGTTTCAGACGGGGCTGGCTGGGGCTGAGTCACAGTAATGTACATTCCAAAAAAAAAAGGGGAGAGAAAAGAGGAAGAAACCCATAAAACCCACAGAGCAATGGCTTCTGTTCAGCACAAAGAGGCAGCACCAACAGATCTGAGCGGTCTCGCTGCTGGAAAGCAAACAGAAGCTGTATATAATGCTGATTATTTTAACAATGAAATTGCTGGAAGGTTCCTRAAGTGATTTGACCCCATTAATCATGAAAATAAACCCAGGACTGACATAGGCACTGAGTATGTATATATTTGATATTGAGTATCAAATACTACAACACAACAAGATAGAATATAATATTACAACATAATACGAGTATATATAGAATATAAGGACACGTAGAGACAGAAAAAGAAGAAATGGCATTAAAATGAAAGAGGRCAGGGTTAGATGGGATATTGGAAAGGAATTCATTACTTTGAGGGTGGTGAGGCCCTGGCACAGGTTGCCCAGAGAAGCTGTGGCTGCCCCTGGATCCCTGGAAGTGTCCAAGGCCAGGTTGGACGGGGCTTGGAGCAACCTGGGATAGTGGACAGTGTCCCTGCCATGGCAGGAGTGGGACTAGATGATCCCAAACCATTCTGGGATTCCATGCTATGATAAYGAAGAAGAGAAGCAGCATTACCACTTGGTTATTCCTCACATTTTTTCCTAAACTGCTTCCAAGATCACCATGATGTACTGATTTTTGTTTATACTTCACTAAGTTAAAAGAAAGCAAAATGTGCTGGAATTCATGGCTATTTTTATAGAAGATTAGAGCTGTGACAAACTGCTGCAATCTTAATTAAAAAGAATACCAAAAAAGCTAGGTTTTTCACTCTACCTATCACTTGAAGAGGAAAGGAAAAGAGGATAAAAAAAGAGAAAAAAGACGGATGCAAAACAAGTCTTCAGGATTTAATTTTGTTTCTAAACAAAACCAAACGAACAATAACTTCTGGAATGCTCACTACTTGAACAACTGCAATCTGGTACCCTCTTTGTCATGTGTTTCCTATATAATTCATGCAATATAGCATGAAAAGAAAAACTTATATTAATATTATTATAAAATAGACACAATCCATTATATTTCTTTTACTCAATGGGTGGCAAGATCTCAGGAAGTTGGGTTTTGCTGCAAGAGGAAAGGTTTTAAGAAGAATTTAAATATATCTAAAAGAAATTAAAATGACAACATCACTCAATTTTAACGTAGCATCTAAAATGGAGGAACGATGCTACCAATGTAAAAATAAGTTATCCAACAGTATTTTAACATTCTGGGTGATCCCAAGATAACACTCAGTTTGGAAATGGCAATGTTAATCAGTTGAGGAATAGAAATATATATGAAAATATTATGAAGATGGCTACAGAATGAGTATATAACTCATATTTACATATTAAATACTCTTGACAAAATACAAGACAAACTCGCCCTGAAGGCCTCTTGGTTTACCTAAAAAATTAGCATGTGATTTGGAAATTCCTGGTTTCCTTCTGCTCCCCCCATCCAGATTTCTGTGTCACATCAAGGCAACCACAAGCCTCAAACCCCAATAACAGCAAAACCCAGCATTCTCTGAACTTAATTGAAATTTCAACAATTAAATACCAGTGACAACCTGTGCTTGGGCCTTTCTTGTGTTTTCCAGATGTTTAAATGAGAGAGAGAATAACTGCACAAACTCATCTATTTTGTTATCACTTTAGGAAGAAGGATGACAACGTTCTACATAAATCTTAGTGAAAGGACAAAGAATTCTTTCTTTAAAAAGAAAAATAAATCACTACCTTTTTGTGTGTGTGACACTAGAATAGGGTGTTATTCCAAATGTCCAAGTACCCATCACCTGTTCTCCAGTAGTGGCTGATAAAGGATGTTTAGGGAAAGTCTGTCACAACCCTTTCCCAGCAGTGACAGCTAATTTTAAAGCCCAGCATCACACAAATAACTAGAATTACCTTTGCTATTTGCAGTGCTCTGCACTCGTTCTCTTCCCCAATTGCCATTTTATTCCCCATTATTGCATGATCTTTCTAACTCTTTGCAGCTCCACTTCTGTGCATTTTGGGCTCTCTTGAATGGTGTTCCATCAGAAGACTTTAATATTTATAACCTTCTGCAGTTCATTTATGTCGACCAACCCATGAGCCGGCACTGACAGTGTTTTCTCTCCAGCATGAAAATCAATTATATGTTTCYTATTTCTTTTCTAGCCTATCATTAATCTACATGAGGATCTCTCTTACCCCATGGCATCTTTCTTCCGTCCTACTTGAGATGACAATTTGATGAACTTGTTTTAAAGATCTGGTTATGTTACACTGACTGTATTCTCCTTGCCCACCTGCTTAGATTCCCTCAAAAAAAAAAATTGCAATATTTTTCCAAGCACAGCTTTTCTTTGCTAAGTCCATCAGGTTTCTTTCCCCAGCGCATTGCAGTTATTTATGTGTTCTAAAAACTTTGTTCTTTAAGACCTGCTAACTTAGAGTTCTCTACCTTAGTCCTTTAAGACAAGGTAGAGAAGGTTTAAACAAAACSCCTGTGACATTAAGTACCCAAAGACAAATAGCAAAAAGTTTTACAGCAGCCACCAACTCAGAAAGTCAGGCAGAAGGTGAGTGCAGAGAATTCCTGTGGCCTTTCTGCAGTGGCTTYACCTCCCTAAATCCTTCCTTTCCTTCTGTATGAGGTTCATCAGATCTTTTATGCATAAGGTGAGCTACTTCTCAAACTCTGGTTTGGTCTTTGTTGTGAACAAGCATTTCACTTGCTAAGGTTTATTAACTTCTTTTATTCTTGGGATACAACACACAATAGGAAGGATGTTTTTAGTAGCTCTCTGTAGTCTCCTGCTCACCATTCAGGTGAACTGTATRGGAGAGAATACCTCTGATGTCTGGCCTTTTTAGAAGTTTTAAAAATTATTTTAAATTCATTTTCTAGCATCAGTTCCTTAGGGATTGAGATGCTTTGTCCCTGATGCCCATTTTCAAACTCTTGGGTCATTTGGGGATTTTCTAGGTTCTCTGTTTTTTCACCTTCACTTTATCACCATTTGTCCAAGACTATAGGATTGAACATGGTTGTGCTTCAAGATTTCAGTCCTGGAAGACAAATTCTCACCAATTACATGAGAACTTCTCACCAATCACCTCCACACTTGTCAGATCACCCTGTGTTTAAGTTTGAAACCATCTGTTTCCTTGTCCTCTTTTGGTTTGTATCACATCCCAACTAACCTTTAGAGATTTCCTCCTGTAAATCTGATTCCTTTTTTAACATCATTTTTTTTAATTCAGCTATTGGGGCTGGGCAGAGGATAAAGGAGCCTACAAGAAAAGGCTGAGTAGAGAGGTCCTAAAATTCAACCTTTTATTAAAACAATCTATTTCAAGCAAGTCTTTCTCTATTTTTCCCTGTGTTTCTTGTACTTCTTAGAATGTTCCAGCTGCAGCTCCTGCCTCCTGTGCCAGACCAAGGCAAAAGCACCTTCCCTGGAAGCTCCAAACCACAGCACCCACCTTTTACCTCATCTTCATGAGATCAAGCTGAAAATACACCTTTTTCATTCATCAGTCACATTAAACCATAATATTTAAGGCTTAATACAATCACTTTATTTGGCAAAATAGCTTCTCCCACACACTCTTCTGCTCCTAATCAGAGCTAATTAACTATGTGCATCATACAAATTGACAGCAACGTAGATTCTGAAGCAGAGTTTAAAGTGTAAATAATGATGAGATAAAAGGGATCTTTTGAGCAAAATCAAAGTATCAAGTAGTCATTATGTGTAATCACTATTACAATTTAATGACATTTGTGCCGGAATAGGAACATGAACAGGAATTAAAAGTGTCTGATATATTACTAACTTTTCTTTTTTTAACTCTATGCTGGTTCCAAATGTTTAACATGACATCAGCCTTTGCCTGTGTCTTTAGGAGGTTCTGCTGCAAACACAGTGTCCAAGCCAACTGCAGTGGCCTGAATGTGACATGTGAGGTCATGTTATGTGTGGCAMAGAGTCTAATATTTATCTTTTTAAACTTTCTGTGTGTGTAAGTATCCATAGTAAGACTGGAAAGCCACAATAGGAGTCTGCTGCCCCCTCACACACATGAGTCTATACCTAATATATAGAAGCAACCTCAAATAGATGTGACAGTAGCACACAAACCTGACTAAAGGTGTAAAGGAGGAAGAATAAGATTCCTTTGACCACAAACAGCAAATCATGMCAGAGCAGAAGCAACCAAGGACAAATTCTATCTGCTTTTAAATTTCCTGTGTATTTGTAAATTKATTTTATGACCAATTCAAAGGATAACTACAGGAAACAGTTTTGTCCATCAKCAGGGTCTCAGCAAGCAGTAGGTGTGCAAACATCAGGAATTTCATTGCCTTGCACAGGTTCCTTGATAGAGGTGTTTCCATGACTTGCATTTCCCAGGGGATCCAGTCCTGAACGTGGCCTTACTTATATTTCAATACAGCATTGAAAAAGTAGCATGAGAAGAACAAAGTAAATAAAAGAGAAGGCCAGGAGAACTCAATGACAAAAAGTACTGAATTCCAAGCTGTCATTTCACCCAAAACTGTATGTGAAGGGGACAGGACAGAAAGGACACATTATTTAAAGAGAAGATTTAATGTAATCTTTACAAATATCAGACTGTGCAGCAGCACCAGTTGAGTTCAGGGCATAGACTGATGCCAAGRTACCCCTAGGGCCTGTTTGCATTTCCTAATACAGAGCTCTTGATGTAGAAGAGCAATTTTTGGGCTCAATCTGGTAAATTTTTCTTCATTTTTCCCTTTCTCCCCTTTTTTCTGTCAGATTTTAAAGAAAGGTATCTGGCACTATTGATTATGATCACCTTAAGCCATTTCCTTTCATGAACTGAAAAAAAAAAAACCTAATAAGATGAGCTGATTGGTAAATTCACTCTTTGGGTTTTCTAAGGTTTCTGGCTTTAAAATAAAATAAATTTTAAAAAATATAATAACAATTTTCCACCCGACCAAACCATCCCTTCCTATAACCTATATAGTGCACATCCAGATTTGTCCCACTAAAAACACCCTTTGAACATTTTGGTTTGTTTTACTATTCTGTAGTGRAACCAAACGCTTGGTTTAAGCCTGTACCTATTTTTAATGGCCTGTTTCAACTCTCCCATTGATCTGTTGTCATGTTTAATCAAGATGACAAAAAAAACAAAAGAGTAGCAAGTAGGGTAAGCTTCAAGTACTGCACATTTAATTACATGAAGGATTCGTTGGGGAGGAAGGGGATAAATTGACCTTTGTATCAGTTTTCATGAGCTTAGGTGTTCTTTTTAGACTCCCAGAATATCAACCCTGAAAATGGCAAAATAAAGTGGTTCTGTGTTTGAATTAAACAAGAGGCCACCCCAAGGAACAGTCTGCACAAGAACCACAGCAGCAAAAAGATATTTTTAGGTTCTCCTAGTGCACCCTTCACCAGCACAGCACCTCCCCATCCTGAACAAGAAGCTTTGCGTGGAGCTTTGGAGCGAGTCCAGAGGAGGCAGCAGGATGAGCAGAGGGATGGAGCAGCTCTGCTGGGAGGAAAGGCTGGGAGAGCTGGGATTGTTCAGCCTGGAGAGGAGAAGCTTTGGGGTGACCTTARAGCTCCTTCCAGTGCCTGAAGGAGCCGACAAGAAAGATGGAGAGGAACTTTTCACAAGGGCCTAGGGTGATAGGACAAGGGGCAATGGCTTCAAACTGAAAGAGAGTAGGGTTACATTGCACCTTAGGATGAAATTGTTCCCTGTGAGGGTGGGGAGGCACTGRCACAGGTTTCCCAGAGAAGCTGTGGCTGCCCCATCCCTGRAAGTGTCCAAGGCCAGGCTGAACAGGGCTTGGAGCAGCCTGGGATAGTGGAAGGTGTCCCTGCCCACRGCAGGGGGTTGGAGCCAGATGATCTTAAGGTCCCTTCCAGCCCAAACCATCCYGTGATTCTATGATACAGAAACCTGATGCTTTCATTGTTCAGTGGATATAGCAGTTTCAACAGAGAATTTAAAAGTCATAAATTCTATATTTCTTCTCCTTAAGAAGACTGGAAATAACTTCTTTCTTCCGGATTCCAGCCCTTGGGATCTTTATTCAGTGGATATCACTCACTAAAAAATAAATGTGATTGATCTGGTGGGAAAAGAGGCAAGAAAATCATTCTACACACATCACAAGCACTACACCAAACTGAGTATTTTAACTGTTGAAAGCATAATTAGTTTCTCTCTCTTAAAAATACACAAATTAAATATCAGATGAGTACTCTRCTTTGGGGATGGTGAGTCCAATTTTGTAGCTCCCAGCAACCCATGCTCAGGTGATGTCATGTGTGTCCTCACCTGAAATGTTAAACTTGGAGAACAGATCTGATATGCAAGAWACTAAAAATGATCAGAAAGAAAATATCCCAAATTTCCCAGTGAGACCTGTGCAAGCAGGAACAGCTCCCTACATTATCTATATTTGGTTGACATCTAAGTACAGCTTTACAGGATGCAGTAGTATTGGTACTGTTTGTRGAGATTAAATTCAGTTTTATCCTGATGGCAAGCACAGGAAACATTCATAACAAAAAATAAGAGCTCATGGGGATTCCAGAGTATTGATAAACCAGCAGATTCAGYAACTACATTCTGACAAAATTCTGTGTAAATGCTAGAATTTTATGCAGACTTTCTGAAAACCTTATGTATGATAACTTTCAATAGAATGGTAAGATCATTCATTAACCATGTCAAGCATAAGAACAAAATAAATAAATGAACAGGTCTTATTCTCAGTTGTTTTGCTGTAGACCTAATTATTAAAAAAACCCCATATCTTTAGAGAATATTTTTTATAAAGTACAGTATTTATTACAATTGCAAATGCATGTTTTAGCCCCATGGGAGGATGAAAACCTACTCAGACATCTTTCTGTAATAGACACCAGAAAGTTCCTTTACAAGAAATAGTCTTGAGAGCAACTGTCTAAGAGGAAAAAATACTCAGAAGCAACAYTGTTGTCAGGTCTACATAAAGTATCTGGAGCTGGTGCAAAGGAGGGGAATGGAGGCAGATGGGCAAAAACTACAGRAATTATATGATTATTTACTGGAAGGACTAAGGCAGCTGCAGAACTCCACTGAGGGCACTGCCCATTCTGACAGGGACATGCACCTCTAGTCATGCAAAAGAACCTGCAACCACTGAGCCATTCTGCTGCCAAGAAAACAGTTTTAAAGTCTACTTTGCAATGCCTACACTGAATTGCTGCCTAACTTCAGCGGCACCTTTGCTGCAGGAAGATCAGTCACTGCTTGGCCATCCCATCTCCATCCCCCCTGTGCTGCCAGGAGCCAAATGACAAGGAGCACTAGGCACCACAGATGCCCTGGGGGAGGATGGGGAGGTCACCCAGGCCGGGCACCCTCAGGTATTTAAAGATGTTTGAGGGGTGATGTGGTACAAAACTCAGTATTTCTTCCTGAAGAAGGACTCACCCCACAGGATTCACCCACACTGCTGAGGAACCTCGAGGTTCCTTTATGGACCCTGTGAGCTGTTGTGACACAAACATTGGTCGTGGAAAACCAGGCAAGAGCACTCCAGGAGTGAGATTCGTCAGGATCCACACAGAGAGCTGGCAGGCAGAGAGGGAGAAGTCAAGAGGCTCGAAGCACACTTTCAGCTTCTGGTTTTTGAAGGCCCAGAATAAACCTCACCCTAATGCAAATGCAGCATTACCCATTTGATGCATTCAAGAGTCAAGCCTCAAGCTCAGATTCTTTTGTGATTTTACAATGTAGAGTCAACCTAAACTAACATTTTTCAGACAAAAGCATTGTTACTTTTAAGAAAAACCTAATGCTTTTAAGAAAGACACACTTGTTTAAAAAAAAAAAAAACCAACCTATTTTTTACAAATAGATCGTTCTTAAAGGATGTGTATTGTCTCCATGGAACATGCATTTTAATTTATACATAGCTGACACTAAAATGCCTTGTTATTGTTGAATTCCCTTTCTGAGTACACATAAACACCCACTTCTTCCTGATCTTAATATTTCACTGAATAGAACTTCCTCAGTCCTGTTTGGCATAATGAAGAGAAAATGCTTTGAAATCAAATGAGGGGWAGAAAATAATAAGGCTACACACATTAGGCTTTCACTAAGTTTAACAGCAGTTAGGCAAAGAAATTATCTGCTCAGGGAGGGAACTGAGGGACTGTCATTAGATGTGCTGAGAATATGATCAATTCAATACTAAAGGAACTAACACAAGATGGAAGGGGGGGAACAGAAAAAAAGATAAAATAAAAAAAAAGAAAGGTAAAATAAAACCCCAACACACAATTCTTGCTCTGATTAAAGGACCGACCAAATGACCCAGGAGGTGGAGAAGAGAGTCTAGGCCCAGCACCTAAAATATAAACCTGCATTTTTATCGAGCTACAGAAAAGAAACAAAATAGAAAGCCAAAGCCACTGTTTTTTAAAACACTGAAGCTCACCTGGTGTTAAAGACAGAAAGCAGCAGCTGTTTTTGTGCTTCTAAATGCCCTTAATGCATTTTCTAGTGGTTCATATTCTAGCAGTGTGCTTCTCGTGCACTGTACTTCAAGTGACTCCACTTAAATAATAAGGTCTTTGAACTGACCTTGTAAAAGTCTTCCCTTGGAAATGCACAGATAGAAATGAACTTTAAAGGTCAGCCTTAGAGGGGAGAGAAAAAAAGATCTGGTTTCCGAGCTGCAGCTTGTATGTGCAGGTAAGGGGTGGCTGCATTGCTTGCAAATGAGAACTACAAAATGGAAGAAGGCTGATTTTCCTTTTAGTCAAGGAAATCCAGACTAAAAATTYTACTAGACTGCTTATCCCTTTGTCACAAACAGACTCTCCTGGTTATGATCCACTGGAAGTGCATTTTTCAGCCAAATCAGTAATTTCAGAGCCTTTGCAGACTTAACAAGAGGACACAAAAGCACCTTCTCTCTCCAGACCTGCATCCTGTCCCACACAGCATCACTCCAGGAGTCACCCACGGCACTGAGCCATGCCCAGTTTTCCATGGTCAAAAGATCRTTTCCACAGACCTGCTCCCAGTGCACAGCACCAAAAGAGGGTTTGTAGGGCAAATACACCCCTTTTCTTCTGCTGGCCACGGGCTGTGGACAAGGGAGAGGTCCAGGTGCCTTTCCTTGCCTTTCCCAGCTGGAAGCGGGATCACCCCCAGCACGGAGAGCGCCGGAGCAGCGGCTGGGAAAAGGAGGGGAATCCGTGGTGTTCGCTCCACAACTTTTCCCCATCCAGCGCCACATCCGTCCTCCTCTCAAATGTCATTGGCCCAATTGAGGAGAAAAATAATTAGTTTCACTCTACTTCCTGCTAATTACAGAGCGTCTGATGCGCCAAACGCCGTACACGCTCGCGCCGGCTGCGGCCTGCTGCCTCCCCCTGCCAGCGCAGGCCGCGAACGGCTTCCCCGCGACAGCTGGCGAAGCAGCCTCTGGGAATAAAACATTTTAGCACTTCATAAATTTCTAACAAGGTTTCAAATTGCTTCGGTTTCCCTCCTCTCAGCTCTGGCAGCCCGGTGAAGGAGTGAGGGGGGGGGGGGGATTGGGAAATGGGGRGGGGGGAGGTGAACGCTAATTAAATGCGCAGCAGAAAAGTACAACTGGTAAGATAGTTCATTATTTTTAATAAGCAGCAATTAGACCTCAACTCCAAGGAAAGTTGGACGCTTCCCGCGATCCGCTGGCAGCACGGGAAAGCTGAAATACGTTCTTCTGCCTCGAATTTTCAGTGTAGGAACAAATAAAGCRCTTTAAAGTGCAGCTGCATGACACGTTAAAACTTAATGGAAGGTGACACACAACGCACTAAAAACTCGAAGGGGACATGCAGCACAGTTGGCATCAATGTTAAGGTTTCATATCACCATTCACATAACAAATGGTTTCCAAATCCCTCCGTGAAGCTGCCATCGGGATAAAAAGCTGTATTATCATTATTACTATTGATTAGGCACAACATGCCACATTACACTGAATCTGACATCCTGTCCGTAGGAATATGCCTAGAATAAAAATAATAGGATGCACACAGCTATTGATCTCATTTATAGCGCTCCACCTCACAGGTGTAAGTCAGCAACTCTCTGTTCAGTTGGAATAGACAAAACAGAGGGACTGATTTAGAGGCCAAACGTCCCAGAAAACYAAATATTTGTGCGTTTGACATTACAGAAATGTTGTAAAACATAGAAATTTTACATAGGATTATAGGAAAGAGCTGAGTAGAAATAGGTACTTGATGGAAACAGAATAAACGTGTTTAAYAGGAAATAAACAGCACAGCAGAATAATAGTGTCATATTGTTAGAGCTACAYTTCTTTGGCCAAAATTGACCCTTGGTACCTGTACCTTCATTTTACTASTAGTGGAAACAAAAAGCCAGAAACTGAATAGAGTGATTCTTTTTCATTATATTTAGCTCTGCAAGGTCAGAATGGTGYTACTTTCAACTKGGGAAAYAGAAAAAAAGAGAGCAGAAGAGGTRGAAAGGCATCAAATCTGGGCTGTGTCACACTCGAGAGTCTTTCAGTACAAAGCAAAATCCTGCAGGAGGGAACTTAAGACAAAAAAATACCCAAATCCTAAACCAATGCACAGCAGAGAAGGTGCTTTTATATTATAAGAAGAAAGAATTTGCCATCAGGGCCACCATTTGCTGTGTCCTCTTTCCAGCAGAAGCTCTATCCACGGATGTCTTCCAAATGAAGATATTCACCTGAAAATATGTTTACTTTGGMGTGAAAATTGAGTATCTACAGAAAAAGGCTGTCAAACACTTGGGCACCCACATTTGAAAAGGCTGAGGCGCTGAATGCCTTATTTATCTCAGTCTTTACTTGCAAGATCCTAAATTCTTCCCCAGAGCCCAAGGAGAAAGGCTGGGGCGAGGAAGACCTACCCCTGGTGGAAGAGGAATGAGGTCAGGGAATAAATAAGTGAACAAGACTTACATAAATCCATGGGCCCTGGTGAGGTGTTTCATGTTTCTTCTGTAAATTCAATTCACCTCCCATTCCTTAACTCAGAAGTTCACCCACAAAAAGGAATCAATTTTTTCTTCCTCGTTTCTAACATTTAATTTACTGTAATATAAAGAACTCACAATTCACATGTTTTCATTCTGTTGCTGCTTCACCAGGGAGAGACACAAGCGGGGGGATGTCAACAAGGAGAGGAGACAGGGAAGAAGGTGAAAAATAGAAGRGGAAGAAGCCTAAATGTCCTCAAAAAAAGGAAAAAAAAGATCACCACCAAGCATGGCCTCAATGCTTTGCTGTGAAAATGAGTGGCAAACATATTTTCAACTCATTTTTGTTCATCTCAGCTAAGTGACTGCTCAAGCATAATTCTGGAGACATTCAGTGCTGCTGTGATGGAGACCTGGCTGCTGCACCGTGTGTTTGTAGCCACAGAATTTCAAGCAAAGGAGGTGCCAGTCATTTCAGCCACAGTACCAAAAGTGCAAGTCAGCAACATTCAAGCAAGAAATAAAATACATTTAAAACAAAGAAACGAATCTTAGGGGGAAAAGAAGTATAAAAGTATGCTCAAGAGGCCTGAAGCTGCTCAGGAAATAAACTTTCTCTGTTATTTAAGAATGAAAGAGGCAATAACAATTTTTAAAATGACCTGTTCTTCTCCCCAAATGAGGGTATAAAGGAAAAATTATATTTCTTTCTCAAGCAAAAAAACCAAAAAATAATGGAGAACAGGTATGGAAATTTGTAATAATTTTATTTCAGCCAATAGATTTTTCCATTGTAGAAACAAGAGATTTTTCTCCAGAGAGTTTATCCTCTCACTGTTTAAAGCAACATCACCTTTTGCAAGTAAGAAGTCAGCAGAGCCATCACAACACCAGCGAAAGTTCACCTTTACCTAAATTCTCCCGTGGCGGGATAAGGTCACAAAAAACCTATTTCTGGGTCAGTCCAAAGCTTTTCCTTTATCCTGGAACACATGCTCCTCCTAATCCCTGCTCTCATTATGGCCAACCACACATACACAGGCTTAAGTAACCTGCATTACATAATTGGAGGGACACTGCCCTAATAATGTCCCGCACAAGCACCAAGGACACGAGGCCATTAGGAACGAGCAGCACACATCACCTCATCACCAGGGCAAATTAAGTAGAGGGACAAATGTGTAAGTGGCAATATTTTGTGTAGGACAGCCAGGACACGAATAAAATTGTGTCACTCTTGCCTAATCCTCCCGGGGCAAGCCACAATCTCCTCCAGAGCCAGCACGAGGGTGACCCGAGCCTGGCACTGCTCCCGAGGCAAGTTTGACTTTCATCTTTGACAGGCAGCGAGGCTGAGCAGATTAATGGCTCTGCCCAGGAGCTGCCTGGCTGCTGGTGCTGCCTCCTTGGGAACGCTGACCCCCAGGGCTGCCTGCCCACCCTGCACCCCCCTCTCCACCCCTTCATCCCCTTCTCCCACAGCGCAGCACGACTGAGCTGGATGCTCCCACCTGGAAAAAGGCGGCTGAGCTGGACACGGGGCCCACGAGCTCACAGGGGAGTGGGCTCAGGGTGCTGTGCTGCAGAGCTGCTCAGCTCGGGTTTTAGGTCTATAAATTGCTCACCAGATGGGGAAATGGCAGTGGAGGGAAGCGGCGTGGCCGAGGCCAGCGCATGAAAGGAGCGCCTACTCCAGGTGTCAGTCTGGGAGCAGTCATTGCACCCACACAAACGAAACAAAGATTGAAGGTGTCTCGTGCTGGTTTTATGGGGAAACCAGTTGCTTTGCTGGTCCTGGCTCTGCTTCACTTGTCCTACGCCCTGCCCTGCCAGAAATTCCTCTTCACTGCATAATGTTGTATTCCATCTGGTTTTTATTGCCCATAATAATCTTTTAATTCCTTGACCTTTCCTCAACCCAAATTTTCCAGGTCCCAAATCTGATTTCTTACAAACCATTAGCTCAGAAAATCGGAGTGCATCCCCCTCAAAAATACGGACAGACCTCACTGCCAGCTGTTAAAAACCCAGCAATCCCTTCTTCAGCATGCAGATTCAGGCAACACGTTGACATTGGTAGAGAATCGTTCAAAGTTTTGCCAAACTAATGAAAAAAACCCACACACACCAAAAAAAAAAAAAAAAAAAAATCCTTTTTCTTGTATTGCTCACCAAGTGAAATGCAAAGGCTTTCATCTCATACCAGGGAGTTATCAGAATAAATATGCAATGGAGCATATTTTTATTAGATTGACCCCACATATGGAAAGCCCCTTCTAAGGGACATGTTTGCCTCACCAGCCTGACTTCACACCTTCCAGGCTTTGGTTAAAGGATAGGGAGCAAGAACGTTTAAGCCCAGATGAGCCATTTGTGGCTTCCATAAATCTGCACACCCAGGGCTTTCACCGTGCCATCAAATATTAATAAGCTCTTTTAGGTTATTCCAAGTGCAGAGACAACAATTTAAAAGTATAAAGCTACTAAAAGATCTTCATTCAGAAAGCTTTCATTCCAAATCTTTTATTGAATTCTCACCACCGGGAGGGACTTGGGATTGAAATACTGCACACCTGAAGCAGAAAACTGGGCAATCTTAAAAATATACATTTTATTGGTGCCTTCAAACTCCACGGGCAATGCCAATAAAGCAAAGGCCCATGGATGAACATGGCAGATGTGGAGTGACAGAAATGTGATTATCACTGCAAAGGACACCTAGAGAGGTCAACCAGGATAGCAGATACCATCAGAAGTACTCATATAGACAAAAAAAACCCCATCTGCTCCTAATTCCATTTACATATAGATGTTGGAAGAGATGTTACTTACCTGACTATGATTTACAGAATATTATTGCACCATTTTTCTGTTGCATTATGAAGGTGAGGTAAGTGTTACATAATGACATAATGAGCATATGTTATGCCTAATACCTTAACAGAGAGTTTCATTGACCTTTGAATGTCAAAATTAACAGCAAAATTCATCAAAAACGCTGCTTCAGTTTAATGCAGGATGTGGATAAAAATTGCTGGAGCTACCAAGCACCAGAAAAGAATATACACCAGTGACTTGTCTTAAAAGAAGATTACAACTTTTAATATTCATTTAAGTAGAATTTAGACACCTTTTTTCCCTGATGTTAACGCTCAGTGCTAAGAATGTTTTAGGGTAGCTGATGAACACATACATTAAGGAGTGATTTTAAAGGAGATATTAACATAACATTTACTGCTGTTTTAAAAGTGAAGTTGTGACACAGGAGAAGGGAGAAGGATGAGGGCACGTTTCCAAGAYGGAAAATGATCTTAGCAGGACGGCTTTGGAGCCATAATTCTATGACATAATTTTAAGACACAATTTTTCATCTTCAAGAGTATTTTCCACAGGCTCCTGCAGCATCTGTGCCCTTTAGGGGATGTAAGGAGAAGGCAGAGGCTGCTCAAGGTTCTCTCACTGTACAAAAATGGTCACATCAGGGAAAGTGCAACTACAGAACAGCAGAGGGCTGATAAGGGAACGGATGAAGATGTAAAACTGGGAATATTTTAGGGTAAAAATCAACCACTACCTTAACACGCACTGATGAGCTGCTTATGTGATTAGAGTGTCAGATAATACAGCCATACAGGCAAATTTTCCACCCTATTTCCTGAGGTTATATATTCATTCCTGGACCAAAAAGGTGAGCCCCAGTGCCAGGATGAGCACTGGAATCATCACAAGTGCACTGACACTTCCCTTTCCAAACCACAACAGCACATCTACATCCCACTGCTAAATGAAATGAGTGTTTTCCCTTGCATTTTGAAACAGCTGATTTAAAAGGGATTGTTACACACACAAAAGGGTTGATTCTTCCAAGAGGTGTGATTGAAAGAAAGCAGAGAAGAACAGTGTTTTATCAAAGAATTTTCATGTGTATTTCAATATCAAATTTAACGAAATTAAATTAAGTGTCAAAAGGTGCCAGGCAAATCCCACACAGAACTCAAATAAAATGCTCAGTGATTCATTTTTTACGCTATGATACTCTTTGGAAGAAAATGCATCTAATTTTGTTCAATTATGTTTGTATCTGATTGCTAATGCACAGAAGTTAATGGAAAGATATAAATACTGTCCTCCTCCAAGCATAATTATATCAGAGAGGTGCACACTGAGGGAGTAGGAGACATRTTCGAGTGGAAGCATAATACTGGTAGAAGAACAAAGCTGGCTGTGAAAATATTTAGGGTGGGAAATTAGAAGGCTGCTTTAAATCCAAAACAAATCAAGTTCTCTCCATACAATTTAGAGGTCATCTTACCTCTCCATACACACAGCACGGTTTTAAGAACAAAAAACASACCCCAAAAACATAATGGGGATGGGAGTTACAGCAGTGATTGGAAGCTTGGGTGTAGACTTTAACAAAGATCTCCAATGTCATCAAGCAGTCAAGGTCTTTTTTTGTATAATGCTTGAACTATACTTAACAGACAAGGTGAGAAAGTAAAAAGGTAAACTGTTCTTGTTAGTCATTTTTTCCTGAACTTCTGAAATTTTCACATCAATCTGTTTATTCCCATACTTATCCCCAGTTTCCCAAGTGCTTAGATTTAATTTGATCAAATCTTGCTCCATTCTTATTTCAGCCATTCCATTTAATGTTTGTTATAGAAAAGATTTGGGCGTGGACTATTCAGTCCTCCTCAGGACCTTTTTTGCCTGTTTTCCTTTTCCATCTTTCTTTTGAAGTTGCTGGTTCGAGTTCAGTAGGGAATAAAAAAGAATTCACAAGAGAATTTTCTGATTTCTGCCCTGATCTGTCAGTCTRTCCCAGTATAACCAGCACTGTTGTTTCAGTCTGCTGGAAGATTCCCCCATGAAATTTAGCAAGATCACAGCGCTCCTTGTTAATAGCAAAATTTCARCATACAGCTACAAATCACAGGTTTCCACCACATTTTGAACATATTCCACTTGGAGACTTGCCACATCAGGACTACTTGACTAGATTTGCAAGAATGATGAGCTTTAGTTTGTGTAAATTACCAGCTGAAGCTCATTTTCAAATAGAGCTAATCAGAAATTATTATTGAACCCGAAAGTGAAGAGGCCAGCTCTGTAACTGGGGTGCTCACTAGGGTTGCAAATGAATTCATAGAAGTTCAACTACCTGATTTTATGTRTTCTTCAATGCAGAATTCTTTTTCTTTATTTTACTTCAAAAAAAGAACAAAAAGGAAAAATTATTTCCCAATCACTTTATCACATAATAAAACCATAATCAAGGTGCAGCCTGTTGGTACAGGGACCCTTGAACAGAAGACCTGGAGTGGTGCTACCTCTCAAGAGGTGCTTCTGCAGCTTTTTGTGCACAAGCCAGTAACAGGGACTAAGAAAACTGTCAGAGAACATAAAAGTAGCTGTTGAATYACATAAATCATAAAATCACTGAGTTTGGAAAAGACCTCCAAGACCACCGAGTCCAAGCTGTGCCCCATGCCCACCTTGTCACCCAGCCCAGAGCACTGAGTGCCACGGCTAGGCCTTCCTTGGACACCTCCAGGGATGGGGATTCCACCACCTCCCTGGGCAGCCCTTTCCAATATTCAACAACCCTTTCCATGGAGAAATTCCTCCTGATGTCCAACCTGATCCTCCCCTGGCACAGCTTGAGGCCATTCCCTCTCCTCCTGTCCCTGTTCCCTGGGAGCAGAGCCCGACCCCCCCCGGCTGCCCCTCCTGTCAGGAGTTGTGCAGAGCCAGAAGGTCCCCCCTGAGCCTCCTTTTCTCCAGGCTGAGCCCCTTTCCCAGCTCCCTCAGCCACTCCTGGGGCTCCAGCCCCTTCCCAGCTCCGTTCCCTTCCCTGGACACGCTCCAGCCCCTCCAKGTCTCTCCTGCAGGACCCAGAACTGGACACAGCCCTGGAGRGGCCTCTCAGTGCCCAACACAGAGGGACAATCCCTGCCCTGCTCCTGCTGGACACACAATTGCCCAGGGTAATTTATCATCAGTGACATGTGAATTATCAGCCACAAACCAACATATCTGTGTCATTAACACATGATCCAGGGGTCTCTAATACAGCCTTGGGAAAATGCTAAAATCTCAAATGTCCAAGTAACCAAATAAACCCTTGGAAGGAAAAGCCTCAGCTGCTTGGATATGAGTGTAARGGAGCCTAAAAGCAAAGAGCTTTTTTTCTTTAGCACTTCTCCTTCACTACACCTTTGGCCTCAATTTAGTTCCAAAACCTTGTTCCCCTCACCATCCTCTSTCTGATTCTTTTATTAGGCTAAAAATTGGGCTTTCCAGACCTGCACATTAAATGTACTTTGAATGAGGAAGGGGAAAAAAAAAATCCCAATGCTTTTCCATCAAATGCTTCATCAGAAATGCATACTCACAGGCTCTTCTTGGGAAATTCAGAACAGAAAAAGGTGGAAGAACCCTATCAGATCATTAAACATAGATGTGCACAGTTGACCTGTTGGGCATCAGGACCTCCGTGTATCATGCAGAGGAAATACAAAAACGGAATTCAAATGGAAACTGGAATATTAAAATTTTTTGCATGAAGTCTTTGGTTTCTAAGAGTTACAGCAAAATAACTATAAAATTATTTTTAATAATAAGGAAACTCCTCAATAGTCAAAAAGGTCTCTGTTTTCTAGGGCCATACAGGACAGACCAGTAGCTGAGGTATTGACTCTTGCTGATAAAAGAAACAGCAATAGAACAACTAACAGCTATTGGTCTGGTGTTGAAATTTTCCCTCAAGCACGTGTCTGTATGTTAATCASTCCCTGCCCTTAAGACAGCTGTACAGCTAATTTCGTCTTGCTTTCCTAGGTGTCATAATCATAAAATCACTGAATAGTTTAGGTTGAAAGGGACCTTGAAGATCATAAAATTGCAATGCCCCTGCCATGGGCAGGGACACCTTCCACTAGGCCAGGTTGCTCAAAACTCCAGGCAGCCAGACCTTGGACACTTCCAGGGATGGGGCATCCACCACTTCCTTGGGCAGGCTGTGCCAGGGCCTCATCAACCTCACAGCGAAGAATATTTTCCTAATATGCAAACCCCACTCTCAGTGTGAAGCCATTCCCCCTTGTCCTGTCACTCCATCCCTTGGGAATTGTCTCTCTCCATGTTTCCTGCCAGCTCCTTCAGGCACTGGAAGGCCACAATGAGGTCACCCTGAAGCTTCTCTTCTCCAGGCTGAACAATCCCAACTCTCCCAGCCTGTGCTGATACCAGRGACTGCCCCAACCCTGGTGCAGCACCACCTCTTGACCTTATCAAATCTCATTATTTCCTTACACCTTCCTGTTCCATAACAGTCACCAGACGCTGCTGCTGCTCTCATTCCATCTCTGCTGATTTTGGTCTCCTCTTGACATTAAACCAATCAAGTTCTAATAAATTCCCTGTTTCACACCACATTCAATGTGTTTCACTTGCAAGCATCCACAGATGTAAGCATATATGTACTTTGCATATACAATTTCGAACGGGAAAATTGCATAGCGGAAACTGAAACAAAACAGGAGACTATYAACTGAAAGGAAAAGCAGTAATTTGAAGCAATTAGGACATATTTTGTGCTTCAGATGAGAGCCATCAGCATACAGATACTATATATACATCCTCAAACTTGAGGAAAACACAGAGATGTGAAGACATAGAACTATGGAGAAATACTAAGTGTAGAACCCTCGAAATTATTAGAAGCAAGACACAGGAGCAGAGGGGGTGAAAAATCAGCATCAGGAATATCAGCATCGTGAATTATTTTTATAGTTATAGACCACAGACATAATTTTAGACCACAGACTKAATTGTCAAGGTTGAAGATCCTCCAGTAGAGCAGAGTGAGCTCGGGAACGTTTGGAGCGATAGCCGAGGTGGTGTCACTGACTAGAGGGGACAAGACCCTGCTAATTCCATGTGTTCCCTGTTCCCACCCTTAAACCAGGCCCAGCTCCTGCTCTGTTCATCATGACTGAGTCCAACATAAATAGTTTCACAAGGTCAAAAATAAATGGAAAAACCCATTATCCGTAATACCAAGGAGCCAGCTAGGGCCAGAGGAGAGGAATGAATYATCTCTCGTTACTCTTGAGGAAATGGGATATTATAATTAATGGGGAAAACTGCATCTATTTCATGCATATAACATGAATTCTAAGGGAACCAAGACATTTTTGACAAATTGGACATTGCACACAACATACTTATTAATTCATAAATTAAAAATACATTCTGTTACCCTATCAAAGGAAATTTTGCTTGTTTCTGTCTCTCTCAGCAATCTTTTTCCTTTTTCTTTTTTATCACCAAGTTTCCAAAAAAAAAAAAAAAGGCAGCTCACATTTTTTGAAAGAAAATCATAAAGATCACAAAGGAGTTCACATCCATCTTGAACCATCATGCTTCTCTGCATTTCAGATTGAGTTGAAATTTCTAATTGAAATGATTTTTTCATGAGTTAAACTATAAAGGAGAAATAAGTGATACACTTAAATTATTTATCCGTCTTATTTATAATTAATTCGGTTTTTCTCTGTGCACAGCCGGGCTATACCAGGGCGTTTGATTTTTAAAAACTCCTCTATCATCAGGCAACAATGGATGACTGCTTTTCTCATGTCACTCTTGTTTTAGTTGGCTCTAGAGGTTCAGACAACTCCCACTCACCCCTCGGTCGCCTTTAATGCATTAACCCTCTCAAGACACAAGGGACAGCAAGAACCTTCCCAGGGAGAGCTGCTGGGCAGAGCTGTGCCCAGACCACACCTGTACGAGCTGCTGGGGGTGCAGAGGTGAGCATGGAAATGTTGGGATCAATCCCAGCCAAACGCAAGTATTTCTTCYTCGTCTCTGTTAAAGGATGAGGAGAAAGTTGTACCCTAAGTGAACACAMCCCAAGGGCGCTTCTGGTTTTCAGCAAGCAATTTTTTTTTCTTCACCTAAGAATAAAAGAAAGAGGGGAAACTGCTTACAAAAAGCATGGCAGGCAAGAACTTCTGAAGGAAAATAGGAATAAGGCCTTCCATGTCGTTCTTCTCCCAGGAYAGCACTCCAGGGATGGCTCCATCCCACTCTCTCGATGGGAGAAGCAGCAGAACTTCCCCACGTGGCACAGATGGAGCAGGGCAGGCAGCACTGGGGCTGCTCCTCACACCTGCCTGCACCCAGCCACCTCCAGCACAGCCTGGGTGACCACACTTGTTATCCTGCCGTGTTTATCCTGGCTGGGAATCAATAGGGAGAAGGGCTTGGGGTTTTTTTGCACACTGGTGTTGAGTGAATGAGTGGCAGGAGGAGGAGTTTAAGCCCTCTCAGAGTGGCGTCTTAAAAAACAAAAAAAATTTAAAAATCAAGATTTAAAGTTTCGTTTTGTCTCCAGTTAAAATTACCAGCTTGAAAATCCTAAGTGAAAAAGAGAAGATTTGAGATTTCTTCCCTGGTCTCAAGAGTCAGAATCATCCCTCTTTTCAAACAAAGGCTGACAGATGTGTGTTATCACAGGGCTCCACGCACAGGTGGGCCTTTTCAAGGAAAAGAAAAAGTATTTTGCTGTGCAATAAATTGCAAGGCAGCTTAAAAAGGTTTGGGTTGTTGTTTTTTTTTTTTCTAAGAGACAAAAGGCTCTGCATTTATAAAACAAGAAAAACGTTTARGAAAAAACCCTTAGGACTGGATAATTTTTACAAATGTATTATTTCTAATGAAGGGTGAAGAAATTGCTAAACCTCACTTTCTCCCAAGGCACATGGTGACAGTGCAAAAAAAGCTGCTTTTCTCCTGTRTAAATCACGAAACTCAGAACCTGAGGCCTCAAGAAAGCAGAAAGCACTGCAAAGGCAGTAAGATCTCAGCATGCAGCAACACCCTGGCTCTAACAGGTATTTTGTGTTTTCAAATTCACTTAGAACCAATGAGACTTTCACATGGAGAATAATGGAAAGGTGTACTAAAATCTGCACCACTGAGCTGCCACAAAGAAGGGGAGAGGAGGACTGAGCTGCTTCATCCTAAAATCTGAGCTGAGGGGGAAAGCAGCAGCATCCCCGTGCACTCCCAGCTCGAGGGAGGCTGCAGGTACCCCAGAGGGGCTGGAAGGTGTCCTCCACAGCCCCACACAGCTCACTGAGCTCCGGAGGACAGAGCTTTATGTGGAAAATGGGAAAAACAGGGCTCAGTTTGGGGGCCTCAGCTGGCAGCAAGCCCAGAGGGATCCCAGCAAACAGCCTCGATAACCTGAGCACTCCCTCTGCCCCTCCTCTGATCCCCTCCAATTACTCTGTCCAGTGAAAAATYTCCACTTTTTCACACACAGCACTTGTGTGTTGGTCCATGAGACCACAGATCCTCAGTCCTCACCACTGCCACGTCTGCTGTGGAATCATTTAGATTGGAAAAAACCTCTAAGCTYACTGGATCCAACWCTTACCTGACACTGCCAAACACACCACTAAACCTTGCTTGTAGTGACACTTCYACATGTGTTTTAARATCATAGAATCACASAATGGTTGGATTGGAAGGGACCTTGAAGATCTCTTGTTCCACCCCCTGCCACGGGCAGGGACACCTTCCRCTATCCCAGGKTGCTCAGAGCTCCATCCAGCCTTGGACACTTCCAGGGGTGGGGCAGCCACAGCTTCTCTGGGCAACCTGTGCCAGGGCCTCMCCACCCTCACAGGGAAGAATTTACTAAAAATACCTCCTGAACTAACAGGAATTCACAGGAAACCTCCTGCAGCTCCTCCCTGCTCCTCCCCACAGCCACAGCTCAGCAGCACATCAGAGCTCCCCCAGGTGCCCTCCGTGGGAGCTCACAGAGGATCCTCACGACTGCTGCAGCCCACAAAGGCTCACTGCACCATCGTCCCACACAGAAAACAAACAAACAAACAAAAAAAAATTACAAATCTCACCCCTYTCCAAAACCCAGACAGGGAGAAAGCTCAGTACGTACCTACCAACATCACCTTTTTAATGTTGCTCTCAAACGCATCCTCTGAGCAGGGTGAATCAGTCGAGTGTTAGGATGGTAAAGCTCAGCAGCCAACCCAAATATAAATTGAAAGACAACGAGAACAGATCAGTTCAGTTTTGGGGGCCCAGCCCATCTTTCCTCTGCAGTGTGTGTTTTACTGGCACAGCCAGCTCAGAGAACCTGAGSAACACAACTCTGTGGGACACAACTAAACGTGAACCAAGGTGAGCAATACACCACACTGACGTAGCTGAAATGCAAGAATAATTCAATTCCCTCAAAATATGATTTTCATCCCTTCTATGCAAAGCTGCTATAGTGCACTGTTTATTTCTAATATGGAAGTTATATAGGATTGCRTGTGGTTCTTCCTCCCCTTAGGGGGGCTCTATTTCACCTTCTGATTTAATCCTGTTTGATGTTTCCATCACCATATTAGAAATGTTTTCAAAGCAGACAATCTCCTATTGAATCTCCCTCTTAAAATARAGGCTTATTATGGGTGATGATTTATGTAGGTCAAGAATGGTTTTACAAATCCTCATGCAAATAAGACTTGAAGCCAAAAAACCCCACAGGGATTCCCGTGCCCTCAGGTACTACAATGTTTTAATTCGGTTGGTTACACAAATCCTACCTTTCCCAAAACAATTTTTGTTTTTTTCTCTGTTAGAAGCACCAACTTTCTTGTTGSCTGGCCTAAGGGCTTCTCCTGTTTGTTTGTTTAGTTAAAAAGCTGTGGGTTTGGCAGTCTGCCTGGTGATGCTGCACAGCTCTGCGGGGATCTCAAGTGCTCTCCTATCACTCGCAGGTATTTTTGTTGTCACAGATTTGGGGTTTGACTCCRAACCCCACGTTCTGCCAACAGCTGCAGGAGCCACCCTGAGACACTGAGGGGGACCCCGTGTTGGGAGAGAAGACTTTTGCTTCCCTCTCTCACAGCAACTCCCTGGCAAGAAGCCCTATATAGAGGATTAATGTTTTATATGGAGTGGTACATGGTGATCCTGCGGTTATAAAGGGACATCTCAAGGTGAGAGGCCACCCATGAGAAAAATAAAAATAATTTAAACAAAAGGATGGAGGGCAAGATGGAAGAAAGGAAATGATRAGTTTTCTCATGATATTGGTAACAGACTTTACCCTGTACCACATTACACCTCTCATCTTTTTTAAAAGACACTTGCAAACACAAATAAACTAAAATAACCCTGTGCACCTGAGCAGCGACTTGTAGACCCCCTGTAAAGCAGCTTTCAAGGGCCATCTTTGACACTCAAAAAGCACCTGATCAAAAAGTGCATTAACTGCTGCAGCAACACCACCGTGGTGTCCAACGCTACTGCTAGCCCAGTGAGTTGCTGTTGCAATCCTGATGAATGATGAAACAGATAATAGCAATGACTAATAGAACAGTGTAAATCATACGAGAAAGAAAAATTTAATTTTTCACTCTGTTACGCGAGATTTATTTCACCTACGGAGTCGACTTTTTAACAGACTTGAAGATGATGTTGTGGAATTGAATCACTGGGTCTGAATATTGGCYCCAGACCCTTACAGAGCTGATCTCCCAGGCAAAAAAAAAAAAATGGGAAAATTTAAGGGGGAGCAGAGCAGGGGTTGAGGTCAACATCCTTTTTGTCAGATGAGAAAGACTTAATGGCACCATTAACTTTTTTGTTTATGGTAAAAAATTTGCAGAACAYGGCCCAGTTCTGTTAAGAAACCACCTGCAGGAAGGAAGGGGCAGCTCCCTCTTGCCTGGCTGGACATTTTCACCAGGGAAGTTTAGAAGAAAAAACCCTTGTTGCTCATTTGATTGGTTGGGGGTTGGTTTGTTTGCTTTAATTAGATCACACAGTCGAGCTGCAGTCCAAACAGATACAGATGGGACCACAACTGGCAGGTTTTAAGTGTCCTTACTTACTCYGAAATGCTGAAAGAAAAAAGAAGATCCTTCAAACCAGCTCAAAATCTGTGTTTATAAGGAAGAGGAGAGAAAAGCAYCAGGGAAAGAAATCCACTCCTCCAGAAAAACCAGGATCTCTTCAGATTCTTGCCCCCAAGCATCTGAATATTCAAAACACAACAATCCAATCAGTCTTTTTCCTTACTCCTACTTAAGAGCTCAAGGCTCCAGTGTTTTCAACTCSAGCAACAACACAGAATCACGGAATGGTTTGGGTTGGAAAGGAGCTTAAAGATCATCCAGTTCCAACTCCCTGCCATGGGCAGGGACACCTTCCACAATCCCAGGTTGCTCAGAGCTCCACCCAACCTGGCCTTAAACATATTTTTATCACCAGAGGCAACTTCCCAGTTGTCCTCTTTTCTTTTTTAGGAGGCACCCACAAAGCCCTACAAGCTGCAGGCTGGGTGAAGCCCACAGAGAAGGGTGCAGAGCASTGACTTTCCATCACACAGCAGCAACTTCAGGTTGCTGAGAGCCACTCTTGGAAAGAATTAACTGGTAGCATTTTCCAGGCTCCGGAAAAATCACACATCCCTCATCCACCTTGTCATGTGATGATACTGCCTCTACAAATCAGGCAATCTGCATTAGAAACATTAAACTATTTAGATGTATAAAACGGGAGCCTATTTTTCCACTGATAAATACGTTTAGCTCATCARCATTAATGGGAGCTCCAGGCAACATAATTACAGAACACGTATAATTTGAATTAGCTGCTGTGAATCAAAAGTACAGTTTAGTTTTACCCTAGCTTCCTCTCCTCCCAGCAGCCAGCCACATACACCTTTTTGCCACGTTTTGAGACTGCAAAGCTGCAAATAATTTTTACTGGTATAAACTTAAAACATGTTTTGCTCCGAAGTATAAAAACATCAGCAATTTAGACAACATTTTGTTAAAAGGATATAAATGTTTCAAACCATCTTTAACTCTCTCAACACCAAGTCGTGTCTTCAAGTCTTATTGAGGTTCATGATGGAGCCTAACTCCAAAGGCTACTTTTCTCCATTTCTACTCATACACAAACAAAATTTTCATCTTGCTTGCTTTTTATCTCCTTCAGTATCCTCAAATTCCACGTGAGTGTCCTCTAACTTYGTCTTCAATGCCTTTTTTCCTCCAGGGAAGGGGAAAGAGATCAAAAGAAAGGAAGTGCGAGGCAAGCAGAGAAGAAAAATTCTTTTGATAAAAAATAGAACTCATGAGAACTGTATTTTAAAGAATAACATCTGGTTTTATTGGAAATGCATGTATCCCCRAATTGAAACTTTAAGTATAATAACTGTCAGCTCAATTATAATTGTTTACAAYATCTGACAAGCAAGCAAAATTCATCAGTAATTGATAATATTGCCAAGCCCTTGGATCCAGAGCAGAGAATCTCAASACTTTCACGTAAGTAAATAAAAAATGAGGATTAGCCTTTTTTTCCGTAGGAAAAAAAACACATTCCAACAAGAAAGAGATTAGGAAATMTCTTAGAAAATATCAATTTGTCTTCTACTTTGCCACAGCTTTTGTCTGCTTAAGTAGGGCATCCAGATATTTTACACTCACAGCTTKGCCCCCACCTTTATCTTCTCCCCTGTTAAAAATGTTGTGTTTAACTTGACAAACTGGGCAGGATCAGCTGTGTTTGGCCAAGGCACACGTCCTGCACCCACATTTTCAGTTAAATAAAATACAGAGCTTTTGTTGTTTCAGTGGCCACTGTGCCCAYAAGATGCTGCTACTGAATTAATGCTAATAAACACAGAAACCCATTAACTGCACAGATGAAAAGTCAGAAAGGGGGGTCAATTTCTGTCCCAGTGTTTCTTGTGCAAAAGAATATCCAGCTCCTGTAAAGAGTTTATAAACCTCAATAAATGGCACTGGCTTCAGACTTGACAGACCACCAAGAGCAAGTCAACCATGAATTCTCTCATTGTCAAATTTAATAGAATCCAAGCACAGGGAAAATCCTCATTCTGTGCAAACGTTCAAAGTCACAGCCTGCTGCTCATTTCTTAATTATGTAAAGACCTATTTAACACTTAGGTTCAGAATGCCATTTTTGTCTCACTAAAACTTTAAGGAAGTATTTTTAAAACGAAGGGAGAGAGTCCTCAGTCAGGAATTAATAGCAATTTATTTTACACACGCCAAAGAAAAAGTTTCTAACTAAAGAAAACGTGCCAAAAATTTTCCAAATTAGTGTCCTTTCTCTCTATTTTTTTTTTTCCTTAAAGGCAAGTTCTGTGAATATTTTTCTTTAGCTGTAAAGAATTTGATAGTGTCTTTCTTCCATCCCCACTTCTAGTCAAACATTCCCATTCTGTGCTCAGCAGAGGCAGATTCTGGAACAAAGACATCTGTCATGAGGTAATCAAGAATTCATTGGAACTCAAATTTTCCCTACSTGGTTAAAAAAACAAACAAACAAAAAATCCCCCACAAAAAAAAAAGGAAAAAAGTTTAAGCATATTTAATATTTAGATATTAAAATATTAATATCTRCAGAATAACCACAAGAAGTCTTACTCCATTTTTACAACGGAAAAGGCTAATYGACCACATTGAGAAAGTTTTAAGGGTTAAAAAAGGAATGTGAGTCATGGGTTGTCATTCAGTCTTTGACCACTACCTGCAGCTCTCTCTGTCACCAGCCTGAATATCAAATACAAATAATAGCTTAACATTCCTTGTTAAAATTCAGTCTGGATACTGTATGTTCTAGTAAACATTTCTACTAAATCTTGTAACAACAATACAGGTTACCCAGCACTAGAAACATGCTGTGCCTCATTATGCATTTTAACTTGCTCTTCTTCTTTCCTCTTTTGATGCACAGAGGGGAAAAAAAAAAAAAAACAACCAACCTTGTGCAGGCTTATTCTTATTTAGGTTTACAACACAAAACTCCTGCATTTTTACAGAGCCACGATGCCATAAAACATTTATAAGGACAAATAAAACCAGCAGAGATCTTTGCAAAACCATTCAACACCCCCAGCTTTCTCCAGTTCCTGCAGAAGCTGATTGAAGGCATCTCGTGAGTTCAATAGGAGAGGGACCAAACTAACAAGGCACGTGTGCTGAACAGGCTCAGGGTTGAGCA
Source organism: Amblyornis subalaris (assembly GCA_018881555.1). Taxonomy (NCBI): domain Eukaryota; kingdom Metazoa; phylum Chordata; class Aves; order Passeriformes; family Ptilonorhynchidae; genus Amblyornis; species Amblyornis subalaris. Next base: position 648,327 of record JACAXG010000136.1, on the reverse strand, counting down.
AGCAGCACAACAACACAACCTCGTTGTGCTTTCTTCTCAAAAGATGTCTAAAAGGTTTGTCTAAACAGCAGGGGCACAACGGAGAGGGAATGATCCAGCAAGAGTTTTTCCATAGTGTGAGAATTTCCTTCGATTCAGAAAAATAAGGATTTAAGTTTTGTGCAGGACACATTCAGAAACCCCAGGCTAAGCAAAGTTGTGTCAGAATCGAGCAGCCCTGTGCAGGAATTGCTGAAGGGTAACAAACACCATTCCCTGGTTAAAAGGGAGTGTGCCAAGAGAATCCAWCCTGGAGACATCAGGCATTTCAGACTGGGGTTACAAGGGAGCTGGAGAGGRACTTTCCATAAGGGCATTGAGCGATAGGACAAGGGGGAATGGCCTTAGGCTGAAGGAAAGCAGGGTTAGATTGGATATTAGGAAAAAAATCTTCCCTATGAGGGTGGAGAGGCCCCGGCACAGGTTGCCCAGTGAAGCTGTGGCTGCCCCATCCCTGGAAGTGTCCAAGGCCAGGTTGGATGGGGCTTGGAGCACCCTGGGATAGTGGAAGGTGTCCCTGCCCATGGCAGGGGGTAGAACTGGATGAACTTTAAGGTCCCTTCCAACCCAAACCATTCTGTGATTCTATAAAAATACATGAGATTCTATAAAAACACTGCCCTGGCAGTAAAGAGAAGGGACCACATGAGCATTTCTTTCTACATCTTCAAAAAAGGTTGACCAGGCAAGGAGGCAAATGTAGGATTTTATGTCTAAATCTACAGCAGAGCAACAACACTCAGTCGTAACACCAAATATATTATCATAGTTTCATTACATTTGGGCCGTATGGGGTGGGGAAAGTAGGCAATTATCACTCTGTAACCACAAAGTTGGGGGAAAAAAATAATGTGGGAAAAGTGAATGCAGAAAAAAAGAACAAATCAATTCACTTTATGGTCTCATGACAAAACCCCCAGATTGCACCCACAGGTTTCAGCCTGGAGGCAGAAACTGGAGCCAGCCTGGAGGTGCAGAGCATGTGTGGAGGGAGAAGAGAATGTTGTGGATTTGAGGTTTTTTCCTTTAAAAAAGCAGGGTGCAACTACCAGGCAATGAATTCTGGTCATACGGATGGGGGGGAGGGGCACAGATTTCAGACTTTCCTGATCAGGATCTCAGGAAACAAATGCAGTTGTCAATTGTCTGTGGGTCACCAACAGTATCATGTTTGTGTCCACAATGGCACTGACATTTCATTTCCCCAACCCTGAAATATGAAATATTGGATTCTTCTTGCCTTCTGGGGAAGCACAGTATTTTTATTTTTTCTCCCCTCTCTTAAATCCACTGCCTGCTCTGACTCCTTAAAAATCTATTCAGATTTCCTCCCTCTTCCTCAATTCTTACAGGATGCAGCCTRTGCAAGCTCTGTGACTATTTAAAAACCAGGTTTTATTAAAGAAACGAATGCGCAATTCTCCCCTTTGTTCCTCTTGTGCAAAACCTAAATATCAAACTGATTTTGAGGGAACAGGAAATACTTACTTGGTGGAGAGAGGGAAGAAGAAAAAGCAGCTCTGCTCCTGAATCTATTGTATCCTCTCAGCTTTTCAATCAGTCTCACTACCAACATATTTTTCAGTTATGTGCACGTCTGAGCGAGGGAAAAACAAGGTAAAGACAGCAAATTATGAGCACCAGCAGCAATTTGCAGGCGGCTCCAAAGGAGGCAGGATCAAACACTCCCCATGTTTAAGACAGCAAAGCTCACGTTCTACCATTTTTAGTTTTAAAACATGAGTTTTTTACCCAGTTTAACAGGAGGACACCTTTGGAAAAAAGGTGACTTTCCCTTGACGACTGCCTGTCAGCTAATTATTAGTGTGCTTCTGAGTGCCCTTTTAAGTTTGTCTGTCCTCTGGTTTCCAAGTACCGAAATTCCTTGGAAACGGACTATGACATCACAGGAAGGTCTTGCAGAAGCCCTCCCTGGATGTCCGTTTTTATTAGCTTCATCATCCATAACAAGTGTTTAAAAAGCAGAAAAACAAGCAGGATGCATAATGCGTTGTGTCRTGATGCATAATAATAATAATTAAAACCCCTCCCCCAGCTCCTGAGGTTTAAAAATCTTTCCAAGTAAGCGCTTCAGCGTAAAGGCTTTGACAAAAAACGCCATTTAGGGACTTTCAAATCTACAGCTCCACAATTTGTCATCATTTATATTAGCATGAAGGTCTAAAATAAAAACAACAACAATGAGAGGGAGATAATATAATGCAATTTTGTACTTGATGAATCTCCTGTTGACTAAAAACCCCTATGCCTGGCAGTCAGAAAAGTTATTAACCTGCCAAATTACAGATGGAATTGGTGGATTTTTTTTCCCCCAGAATTCTTTGGGCAGAGGAATAGAGAGTATCCCATGTTCAAGCATTAGCAAAGGTTACTTGCCTCTGGAATATTGATTAGCACAGCCCTTGTGGGAATTATTTCACTTTTCCAAAGCAAATTAAAGATCTGAAAAGCAATTCTCAACTTAACTTCAAATGCAGTTATTTAAAAATGGATGATTAACGCAATTACTGCCTGGCACGGGGAGCAGAGCTTTCCAGAGGCAGCCAGCAGAACTCACAGCCAGCGCTGGAATCACATTACCTTGAAAGAGCTCCCTTGATCCAGGGAAGAAAAACTAAAATTGATACCTGGGAGCCTGTTCCTCACCTGAATAACACATTTTCCCTGCTAAAGCACGRGCTGCATTGCAGTCGGCTGTGCCCGCGCTCCGGCTCAGGTTGTCCATGTTTTCCACACTGAAGTACACGGGAGGGATTTATTTATCTGCACCCCACGGCTCGTTCTCCAATCACCCCCAAGGTTTCTGAAGTGCCTGCTGAACGCTGCTCCAAATAAGCATTTCTGCAGGGTTACTTTCTTTAGACAACGTTTCACTCAACAGTAAATTAATTTGGTTTTCCTTTTCGACTTCCACATAGGAACCAGCAGCATGGAATACACCTATGGCACCTATTCCTGAGCACAGGATATCATCATTTTGTGAGGAACCAGCACCCAYGGAAGCCAAGTAGATTTTTCTGACATCACACCTGAAAAGAGGGAACAAAGCAGGGATTTGAGCTCAGGTCTCCTGAGCTGATGCTGCACCACGTAGCACTGTTCTTCTGCCTCGCTCCRGAGCCATTAAGATCAAATACAGTTTCAAAATCGAGGCAGAAATATTTCCACTGAAACTTTATGTCAATTGCTGCTGAGTTTTAAAACACCAATACATCCTTCAGCTAAAATAAGGATTTGATAACACCAGTAATACACATTTCAGAGGTAATTATTTTAGTCGCCTTTTTTTTTTTTTTTTTCCCTATTTCAGGTTCTAAAAATGTAGCATTTTAAATCTTTACCAGAGAGCATAAGTGATAATGAGCTGTAAATCCACAGAACTAAAATGTTGCTGGGAGCACTACTTATGACTTGTCAATCAGCGTGTCTAAAAGTATATCAGTAGTCTATAAAGTGATGGGATTTTTCTTCCATCACATGCATTAAACCACAGATTATGAACACAAAATTGCAGAAGTCTATCTGCCTTTTTTTTTAATGATAGTTCTAGGAAATGGTCATATAACAACTTTTTTTTTTTATTGACCAAATGTGATGACTCAGTGATGACTTTTTTTTTTCTTTTCTGAATGAAGAGCAGACTAGCAAGTGTGAGGTGTTATTTAATATTATATTATGTGGTGTTTCATATTCCAATCAATTTCTTAGTGAATTGGGAAGCTGTGTAACAGCAAATGTTAGCCAGACCCAAAAGCAAGGAGCTACAGCCAAAACCAAGCAATTCCTTGCTACACGTACTAGAATATTTAGGAATTTCTCTAAGTGCATAAAATCAAGTGTCTTTATTAACGATTATTACTTAAGAAGGTCTCAAGAGGCTAGAATGCTCCCTCAGCTTTATTCCCTGGGTTCTGGAACTTTCTATGATGTGGAACAAACTGTGTGTTGCCCATTCCAGACAGAAGGAATTTTGATCTATGGGAGGTCAGCAATGAAAATTCACATACAAGGAGGACTTGAATGGCATTTCCACCTGCATTTACTGTTTAGTAGGGAAAAAAATGGTAGAGAGAGGCCTTTTTCCAGGAGCACAACTGCACATCCATCAGGTGTGGACATTTGCCACAGCCATCATCCAGAAAGGTGTCTCAGTTTCTGTGCTTAGAGTTCATTAGTTGTGCTTCTAACATTCTTATCCTGGAATAAATCCCAAAAGATCATTTATACACAGAAAAAAGTCTAGGCTAGATCACCACCCATGTTGGCTCATACCCAACACATACAGAACAGCTCTGTAATTCCTGAACGGCAAGGACAGAGAAAAACAGGAATAACAGAATSTTTTAAGGGTCAATTCCTCGTGTGGTTTAGGTCAAATGGTGCAGGGTTTGAAGGCTAAGGCAGCCACTTTTAATCAGGTGTAATAAACTGGCCAGAATCTTATTAATGAGAAGATTAAAATTATTTGGTTACACTGACAAGGAAAAATAATTCAAGAAACATTTTTTACTCTTTTGTTTATTCATTGCTGTTGACATGACTTGTCCCTCGAGAATTCAGTCCTGAAAGGACAGGTTTTCTCCAACATTTGCACATTTATGCCATAAGCACAACTAATTAAACTCCACTTTGCCAGGACCTTCACATTTGTGAGAGCCTGTCACGATCAAAAGCCGTTCACRTTAATGGTTTTATAGAAATAATTTCTCATCACGCTCATTTTGAAAATTGCACGCCGGGCTTTGGTTTTTGAGGTTTTTATAAAATTATTTGTCTATGATATTTTCTCAAAGAAGTTTATTTGCTGGAGACACCAGTAAAACATAACCGGTCCCAGACGTAAGGTTTCTGGTTGATAAAATTAAATCGCTTCAATTCTCTTTTCTGTGGAAATTTCATTGATCTGATCTGTGATCTCTTCCTTTGCCAGAAAGCATTTTTCTGAATATTCTTTCTAAACATTCTCCCACATACACACCCCAAGCTGATGAAAGCACAGGCAGAACTTGAAAGGAATATTGACTTTGTAGAAGCACATTTATTTTCATTAAGTCAGTTTTTCCAAGAGGGAATAAAAGTCACTCCAGGTGTGTGAATCCAAGCTTCTTTCTGGCAGAGCTAAAGAAAAATTTCTTATGCAATCTCAGTCATCTCTGAGGATGAATATTTACATTTCTGGTGTGACTGAGGAAGGACAGAAAAGAGAACAGTAGGAGAAAAATAAGTTAAAACACTGGTAAATTACTCTCCTCACTTTCAAACCAATTTTTTGGGACTGACAAGTGCTGTGAGATGGCACCAGAAACAGCCCTGGGCAGGAGAAGGGAGGACAGCAGGAAGCAGCAGCCTTTCCTCCTGAGGTGAGAGCTAGTGCTGCACTAGCTGTTAATGCAAGAGGAAAAAGCARAAGACTCAGAAATTTAAATTTTCCTGCCCTCCAGCCAAGAAAATCTTCCACACATGGGTGGCCCAGAGTTTAAGTGCATACAGTAGCTAAATAGTTTGGATTCACTAATTCCAATTTGGAAATGAAGCATAYGGGTTAGCCAGTGATTTTCGTTGGGGTGGGGTTTTTTTTCCCCCTCTCCCCAGACGATCTTATTTCTGCTCTGTTTAGTTGTTGTTTCTAGGCATCACTAATTGTCATTCACGGCAAACGTACTCAGCTGCTCACGGACCCAATTCCAAGAGGAACCTGCAGGCTTTTGCTTTTTTTTTTTTTTTAAATAAAATATCCAGGTTAGTGCCAGAGGATCGTTTCCACATCCTAATAACCTTCTGTAGCTCTTTTTCTCTTGAGATATACAGAAAATAGATATTGCAAACAGCAGGGAACTGAGACATCTGCAAGGTACAGGGAGTTTTCAGAGACTGGCCAGGACCAACTGCATGTACTTCTTCCAAACTGTTTACAGGATTTGGGGGCAGTCTGGAGCTGCACCTGATACAAGCCATACAGCAAAATTAAGACAAGGAGGAAGTTGATAAAATAGGACAAAAATATTTCTATGCAAGCCACGCTGTCCAACACATAAGTGCCAATTTTTGGGGGGAAAAAAAAAAATTAGCAGTCCATGATTTAAACTAGATACAGGCAGGTTGGAGAAGGGGATAACCTTGGGGTGAGGGTCTCTCCAGACTAAAAGTCTCACGAGAGGGAAGGAGCTTTGGACCTGTCCCTTTTTTCTCCCCACTRTCAGATACAACCGTGTGCAGCCCCAACCACAACTCCAGCAGCCGTGGAGAGCAACCTGAGCTGACAGAACCTTTAAAACAGCACACCCAACAGCGATCAACCAACCCAGCCAGCCCCAAACACACTGAGAAAGGGTGAAGGTCWGGGAGAGAAGCAGAGAAAGGTTTACATCCATTAAAACCAGCCAAGGAAGCATGACTGTTCCCAGAAAGGGCAGTATGTGTGTGTCGGGCAGAACACAAGTGGGCTGACGAATGTGCTGGTATCMAGGGGTGTTTCAGCACATGCTGCAACAAAGAATATGAAAACCTTCGATGCCAAGCTTAAAAAGGAAGAGGAAGTTCATCAAATTTCTGTGCAAGGCTCAGGAGACTTTACCTGAGGTCAAAACTGCATGTTGTCCGTGTCTCCCTCCTCCCTTCCCTGAAGACAGACTCTCTTCAGAATCCCTCTTTACAGGTTTGTAGCTGCCTGAAGGTGGGAAGTCAGACTAGCTACAGATATACTGAGCTCAGACTCAGGTGTATTTAGGAAGAGTTATATGGTTAAAGCAGCAACAGCTCATCCTGTGGCCCTGGATGGTGTTATCCTACCAACAGCTCCCAGGTTTTATATGGAGACATCACAGGAAAACACGACTGAGGCACGTGACACCAGTGGCAACAAAGAGTGTTGTATTTTTTTTTGTACACAAGGGATGTGGATAGGTTGCCCCTTCCTTCTTAGCTTAGTTTTGCTTCTCCAATGCAAATCAGCACTGACCTCTGCTGCTGGACTCTTGGAATGTTTGCTTCCCAGGGAACGAGCAAGGACGGCGCAGTGACACAGAGATGGCRTTTTCGAAAGGGTTTTCACTCTGCTCAGTATGAATTCCTCCACATCCAGAGGCTCARAGCTCTGGGGATATTTATATCCATCCCAAAGAGCACTTGTCAGGTGGGCAGGGAAAGAGTTCCCATTACACAGACAGGGAGGTGASTTAGAGGCTTCAAGGCAACAGCTTGGAGTGCCTCATCCTGCACTGCCATTTTGCCAGTTTCCCACTTGGATGCCCTTCCCCTACTCCAAGACCTCCTTTGCAAAGCTGATCTCTGTCTGCTGTGAAAGACCACGCAGAGAATCTTAAATAAACAATGAAAAAAAGGGCAGGCATACAATTATCTCATATGGGAAACTTAAGGCATTTCCCACACACTCTTTAGTGTATTTTGCTGGAACATCCTCAGGTCAYAAGCTTAAGTAGCTTACCCAAGGCCAGGCAGAGTCTGAGGACCCGTCCACATGGGGATACTCAGGAAATGAATCTGAAATTAAACTTTTAAAAAGAATGAGCTAAGCAGCATCCTAAGCTAGCACTTTCATTTAGAATTAGAGCCTTAATTCAGCTTAGCCTAATTCTTTCAGTTCTAAAATGAGGATGGTGACACAAGCCTACTTCCAGATCTATTTATCTGGATGGGTTGAAGGTATTACTGCCTCCAGCTACTCCTCACTGCCTTCCAGCTGGAGGACTGCACCCCACACAACTCTGACAGCAGAGGGGTCCATGGGAGTGGTCCAGCTCCRATATAAACCTGGAGGTCTGCATTCATCCCATGTGGGATCAGGGGCAATAACCCCCCCCAAACACGTAGCAGCCATAGGTTGTAACTTCTTAAATCTGCACAGACGTTTGCAGAACAAACATCTGCCCACAAACTGCTTGGAGGGAGCAGAACGGAGACGAAAGTGTAAATTGGTGAGCCAAGGGTGAGGGAAGACTCAGGGCAGGGTCTCTGGCAAAGGCTGAATTCATTGACAAGGCATAGATTTTCTTGAACCATAAAYGGGATGAGATGTCAGTGTTCCATCCCTGCCACACAACTGCACTTTAATTGGATGAAGGTGCTTTTGGCCTCTACGACTTTAATTGTAGAGGACTCATTTACCCCACATTGTTTTATAGCTGGCAATAGATTGCAGCATGCCAGTCACCTCACAGGTAAAATTTATTCCTAGACAGCCTGAAAGGAGTGAAATAAGATGTCACAGGAGCTCCATGAATCTCTGACAGGTTCTCAGGTAAACAAAGGGAGGCAGAGGGAACAGAAAACATCCTTTGCATCCCTATTCCCTTGCTCTACCTTCCCACACCTGGGGTACAAAAAAGCAAAATCCCCCTAGACGGATCTTGGCAACCCCATGTTCAATCTGTTTCACACTTCCCCTGAGATAAATTCAGGCGAGGGAGAGAGGGGAAGAGGGAGGGAGGCTGTTCCGTGATAGTGTTTTCTGCGGTGTAGGATGGAAACAAACCAAAGGATTTAAATTTAACATCCTCMCTCTAAACTCCAGCCACTCATTACTATCAGACCCTGACAGAGGAGGACACTGCTGTCTACCTCCATAAAAACAGAGAAGTCAGTTAACATAGTTAGCTATGTAGCACCTGGAAATCTTTAATATTGAAGCCAAAGTGCCTCTTGGGTTAAAAAATTTTAATGTTATTATTGTTTTTCTTTTTCTCCAATAGGTAGAACTGAGAAATTAGATGACCTAAAAATGCAGAACCCCAAAGACAAAGCAAGCAAGGGTGCAGCTGAGCATTAATCTCTCAGCAGCACCAAGGTTATCATTTCAGTGTGTTCTCCATTCTGCACCCTTGCTGGAGATTATCTCCTACAGATGACATGCAAAAATAAACCTGGGTGAAAAAGGAGGGCAAAGCAGGTAGTAGGAGTGGAAACCACCTTTTCTCTCCACCCCACTCTAACACACACAGAAAATTTGTTCTGCAAAGAAGAGAATCTCTGGACCAAAACACATTCTGGCTTTGAAAAGGAGGGAATTATATGGGGAAAATACCACTCAGAATGAAAACAGATCGAGGATTTAGCTGTACCACAGGTTTTTGCCTTGGTAAGTTATGACTGGGACATGAGGTGTGTATATATTAACAGAAAACAAAAACCTTGGAACCTTTTTCCACCCCCYYTTTTTTTTTTTTTTTTAAATCCCTAGCAACACTCAGATCACCTAGGAAGAACCTATCTATCTCTGGTCCTGTGCAGCAGAGCAGGAAAACAAAAAGCCCTTTCCCCTGCACCCCAACGTCAAAAGGAGCCGTAGCGGGTTTAATACAGAAAATCCATTAGGCACGGGAAAAGGCAGGAGCCTCCCATCAAGCTGCAAGCAGGGACACTGAAGCACAAGGCATTCAGGCGATGGAAATGCATTCAGAGCGTTTAGCACATAGGATTAATCGAATTATAATTTAATCATCTGATCAAACACTAATTAGCATAATCACTTGAGGGGAAAAGCTGCCAGAGGAACAGACGAAGAAACACCTTGGGCACCCAGCACATTTTAATGACGCAAGATCGTGCACAGATAATTTTTTTTTCTCTCCCCCTTAATAAAACACAGCAGAGATCGAGGATCGTGGTGCTGAAGAAGCAGTGCTGGGTCACATACAGTTCTCCAGCGTGAGAGATGCTGAAGCAGGGTCTGCAGGCTTTTGTTTATTCAGATTTAAGAGCTGTGAAAGCACAGGAACACTCCACAACCCTGGTTTTGCCTTGTGAAGGCTCGGGCACGAGCACACRCTCCAGCCCACTGTGTTCCCGATATAATCATCCCTCGGTGTTTCCCCCAGAGTCTCCCACATGAATGTTTAACCATGGATCGCTTAGATGACCTTCGGGGAGACAGCAAAGTATTAGCATCCTTTTACAAACTGCATTTGAAATAATTAGTCCGAATCAGCTTGGTTTCCTTGGCTCGGAGCGGGCGAGAATGGAACAGCAAGAGATATTCAGGGAGCTTTGCTGTGTGATGCTGTATGGCTTTCCCRGCAAAATCAGACCACTTTTGTCAAGCAGAGGTCTGGAGAGATCAGAAAAATCACCCCTGATGTTTACCCATGCCATCAAATCACACTCGTGTCTGGAGGGTGGGCAGGAGGAAGCTTGGAAGAATGTATGGAAAGGAGGAAGGGGAGAAGCAGGACTTTGAGCAGGAAAAAGGATCTTTGGAGCTGTCTCTTGTTTGATTTTTCACACRAAACAGTGCAGCTGAATTACTCTCAATAAGCATTTAGGTTTTCAAATGGGTAATTCTTCTGGATGTTGAAAACATTTAAATGTAATGAGCTGCAACATTTATAGATCAGATCATAAAATCACTGAGATTAGAAAAGACCTCTGAGGCCACTGAATCCAACCACTAACCCAGCACTGCCAAGCCCACAACCAACCCTTGTGCCTACGTGCCACGAGACTGGACTTGGGRAAAGTTTCCTACAATGTTATGTAAGGGAGCAAAATGATGAGCTGCTTACCTACATTGGAAAGACACCAGATCATGCAGGCTCAAGCGTGAGCCAATTTAAATTGATTATATCCYTCTTACAGAGCTATTACTAATAATCCTTTCAGCTCCTCAGAGTGACTGTACATTAATAAAATCAGGTAACCTGTTACAGCACAGGGCAAATTTCCCTCAGGGTTTGTCCACACTGGGCACCCTCCCRTGTGCGATCGATATGCAGGGTCTGGAAACCCTCAAGAAAGCAGGAAGCAACTCTCCTTTGCAGGTGATGATTCCAGAAAACATCCCAGCAACAGAGATGTGTATCATTTGAGAGCATTGTCACACTTTTAATAAGTGATTGATAGATGAAATAATAGAAGAGTCACGGAATGGTTTGGGTTGGAAGGGACCTTAAAGGTCATCCCGTTCCAGTCCCCCTGCTGTGGACACCTTCCACTAGGCCAGGTTGCTCAGAGYCCCAATTTAGAGGCCATAAATTAATTTCTCACTGACATAAAGGTAAAACCATCATGCTGCACACATTCCTGCCTCAAAGAGAGCGATCATGTACCAGCACACATGAAGGCCACTTAATTAAAAAATGAAAGTAATTCTATCAAAATTTTAAAAGTTATGGGGTTTAAAATATGTTGCTTGTTTAAAACACCTRGTTTTAAATTCCTGCTTGTTTCTTTCCAAGCAACGACTTAAAAGCAAATTCAGGAGATTTTGCAYCACCCCTCAAATCTGCAATATGGCAAAGTGAGAGGGGAGTGACACAGAGCTGGTAACATTACCTGAGACTGCACCATGGTTGAAACCAGGCTGGAACACAAGGCAACAASCATCACCTCCCCAAACTCATCCCTAAATCCCTCTTCTCTTCCTGCCCTCCGGAAGGGCAGCAGTCCTGGGCCAAATGAGAGCATCCCCTGCTGCAGCCACAAGCGAGCTCCCCACACCTTCCACTCTCCAACCCGTGAGAGCACCAGCACTGTGCCACGTCATGATGCCTTCGTTTTCCACTTGAAAGCTGTTCAGTACATGCTGCTGATTTTATATCACATTTTCTGAGCACCAGGCCAACCGCACGCGCCTTAGGAAACGCCAGAGCTGAGATGCTCAGCCGACCTGAACCCCTACTCCAATTATTCCAATTGTGTCCACACCAGGGACTGAAAGGAGCAGGAACAATGTGGGGAAGGAGAGAAGCTGGATTACGTGGTGAGCAAACAAGGCTGTTATCTTTGAACACACACACACACAAGACAGAAATACAATTTACTGACACCAAAACTCCTCAAAACCTCTTGAAATTAAGTAGCAGTCAGACTACTATTATTTAGGAAAATATATTTTGAAAAATCTCATTAACTCGTTTTGCAATTGCTAAAACTCAGCATTCTTCTCTTCTATAGAAATTTATTGAGATGTGGTAGAAATACTGTAATTGCCTTTATCCACCAGGGACTAACTTTTGAACTTAATAAACATGCACTGAGCTGCTGCAGCTGGAGTGTCTTCAGACAGGCATTTCTTCTCCTTTGCATTGCCTTCACGAGTGCCAGTGGTTGGATATTCCAAAAGGCCTCCAGCTCTGTCAGCAGCKGGACAGGCACAGTTTGAGCACACGCAGCACTTTGACAGGACAGTCACACCTCTCTGCAGCCACACTGCTCCTGAAGCATGAATGCACCAGATAAAGGCAAAAACGGGTGAAAAACTAAAGACTTTTGGAGATTTTTATTCTAGACTAGGATAGAAAAGCTAAAACCTAAAACCTTCTTTCTTGCCCAGGAAAAAAAAATCCCAAACCAATAACAAGAAAAAACCCAAAAATATTCCCTACTCCCACCATAACTGTTCCTCAGGACTTGCTAAGCAAGCAGCTCTCCARTTTGTCGTAGAGACAAAGAGCTGCTCTCCAGTGGGGAATTGGAGACTTCATCCTCCTCCTCCAGCCAGCAGTGCTCCCAGGATCCCACATCCAGGAGCAGGGCTCGGTGTTGAGGCACATGCGCTGAGCCGACCCCACTGCACCAAACCTGCCACTTCCCAACAGCTGAACAGCAAATTACCACTGCCAGGGCTCCTCTGAAAGCCTGACAGCTCAGCCTCTCTTCCTGAGGATTAATTATCTCCCTCCTGCCCAATAAAGGAGCTCAGCTCCCTCCTCCTTCACTCAAATGAGGGACTTGCACTCCTTACCCTACAGCCGCACTGACATTCATTGGATTGCTTTCCATCCTTGATCTCCCCGGCTTCCCCAAATCCATTTCCCTAAGGGGAAAAGCTTTTAGGGGCAGGAGAAATACTTTCCCCACCAAAATAAATATAAATAACTAGGAGTAATGCGGAGAGAAGACAGGTTGTAGGCCTCAAACTGAGCCTGCATCAGAGATGAAATTGGATAAGCAGATAAAAATGAGAGAAAAATCTGAATGCAGGCAGTGAAGGACAAGGGGAGTTGGGACTTTGAGTTCCCTCTCCTCAGGCACAGCAGGATCCATGGGGAGCACCAGCTTCCTCTTTGGCACAGACCAGCAGCCAAGACAGAGTCCTGGGGACCAGCACTGGSTAGTCCCAAAGCCACTTTCTGTCACGTTCCCCACCCACAGCTCACGGAGGGACAGGCTCAGCTTTGTCTTCCACACTGCAAACTGAAGCCAAGRCCTCAGGGCCCTTCACCATAAACTGTCCAGCTCAAATTTGGCCTCCAGAGACTGCCCTGCTGCTGTCCCACAGGGATTCATGCTCTGCGAGTGCCCTCCGTCTTATCATCCCTTACATCACTGTCTGGATGCCTGTGTAGTTGCAGCTCATCCTTTTTACTGCTTTACCCTCCYCACTAAAAATCACATTCATACACCCATCCCTCCCTCTCCCCTAAGCATTCACTCTGCATTTTATAGACATATATTTACAAAAAGCTGAGAACAAAAAGCCTCAGCCACAGCTGGCACAACAAAACCCACGGTAATCATCACCCAAGTCCCACAGCGAGATGAATCTCACTCTCTGTGCTTGAAATGAGGAAAATCTGGTTTTCTAGAACCCCTAAACAACACTGTGCAAAAGGTTGTCATTGTGGAAGAGAACCCGCGAGGTCACACAAAAAAACCTGGAAAGAAAGATACAAAGGAAAGCTTCCTAAATAAATACAGYTAAAAGCACGAAGCTCTATAATGCAAATATTACTGCAGATACTTGAAAATCATTTAACTATGCAAAAAATGCTCTACATTGGGTGTCTAMAGACATAACTGGAGAACTTGTACTTCGCTGACAGCTTCCCAAATTGCTTCCTTCGTATCACGACACAGTAAACACTTTGCTTTGTGCTTCACAACTGCAACACACAAATTATGGTTGACCTGTCTAGAAATAACAGGTGAACTGGCTTTTAAACTGCCCCACAGAAAAGCCACCTAAAGGGAGGGAAAAATTCGGGTGGAGAATGTGCAGTGTGGATGGTGAAGCACAGGAGGTCTTTGCTGTTTAAGCTGAAGTCCATCTAAAGTCTGTTTTGCTTGAATRGCATTTTTTTCCACCAAGATTCCATTCCAGGGACATCAGAATTTGCTTTTCATAAGAGKACTTTGCCAAGGACTTGCTCTGTCCTTAGCTCAAGCCAGGAGTGTTCTAACAGCATGTCACATGCTCACCTCTTAATTAYCAAGAGACTGACTTTATGCACTCACTGTAATTTTCCTGAGTCAGGGCCAAAATTCCTAATAATACACAGAAAACACCAAAGACTTCAGAAGGTAATACCATAAAGCAAAAACAACCAAACAAACCCACAAACACACAAAGATTTCTGATACAAAAACAATTGCACGAGAGAATTTAACAAAAGCCAGAGTTTGCATTTTATGCATCACCTTTCCACRGTCTGGGAAAAAGCAACCAAGAATTGGGTGCACCGAAACCCTACCATGTGATTTGTGGAGTCCAGTGTCACAAGAACACACAGATTCCTCCAAACCTGCAGATATCAGAATCCCAGCAAGCCTTCCCAGCTAAAACAAGAGCCAGCTTGGACAAGAGCCACACCTCAAAGCCTGACATTTGTTATTTGAACTCCACGCTAACCACTAAACCCCTACAAAACTCTACTGAACAACAGCTTGTGATCATGGAGAACCTTCTAAAGAACAGAGCAGGAAACAAAACCTCCATCAATTCCTTAATTCAGTGGCACCTAAAAGATGGAGCCACTGGGGGCTGCCACTCTGTCGTACTGAGAGACAAACACCCTGAGTGTGCAGGCTCAGCGTGAGCCACTCCATTTGCAAAACCACATGAGAGGATTTCACGCCAGCAGATATTTATACAGACAGAGCAACCCTACAATCTTATCCATAGAATCACTGTGAGTAGATTATGTAGATAGGCAACTATTTGCAGCTCCAGTGCAGTATAATTATATTCGAGCCSTGTTGAAATATTCCCGGTCACTTCCAGAATATGCTGCCGATATTCTTAAAACACCGGGGGGCTCCCCAAAATCACTCCAAAATTTAGATGACAGGAAGTTACTGAGAACAATTTTTAGCCTAGTGCAGACATAAATCTTAAGCCACAAATCTTCTGCCTGGGATTACCGTGTAATTAATTGGAAGAAAATAGCATCAGCGCACTTGGACAGCAAAGCAAGCGCCACATTTTCCATATGCAGTAGCTTTTAAGCAATTTGAAGCTATGCAGATTTACATATGCATTTGTGTGTAGAAATACATATATTTATTTTAAAATCTCAGAAGGAACTCTATCCCTGGCAAACTACACCGAGAGCCACACGAACAAGATCCCCAAGATAATCCATGTAGAGGCACCAGGTAAAAAATTCCTCAGGTGATCCTGGTAGTGCCTTGGTATCTGCCTCGCGGACGTGTAGCAGGGAGCTATTTTCAGACGTGCCCTTGGGCTGCCCCATGGCCCAAACTGCTGCATTTCCGTGGGCTCTGTCCTTCTGGAAGCTTCAGCAGGAGCACATCAGTGATGCAGCTCCGGTGGCCGGGCCGCTCCGTCCCTCAGCGGCGAGGGAGCTCCGGGGAGGTTGGTGTTCAGCATGGAGGTGACTCTCCTCCTCAGAGCCTTTGCATTCAAAAATGGCTTTCTATAAATAGGATTGCTGGCTCACTCTTAAGTCTTACTCCCTGCCTTCTGGGTAAAAATAGCTTAAATAGGGATGCTGGGAAGACTTGCTAATCTCTGTCAGCCTGTCTGTCCATCCCTTTGAATTTCTTTCTTTCCTTGGAGCAGATCATAAYATTTGTTGCCCTCTCCACTATGAAAGGTACACATTGATCTACCCTAGTTTCCCTTTTTCTGATGAGTAATCCAGTGCCCTGATGGAAAAAAAAAAAAAAAAAAGGAAGTGCTTATGAGGCAATAAGAAATTTTTGTGAATGGAGGTATCCAAAGACAGGCAATGACAAGGAAAGCTCACAGTGCTAACAAGTGCCTGAGGAATCAGTGGCTTGTTCTTATAGATGTTCTCCTCAGTGCTCTAAAACATTGTGCTGTGAAAGGCTTTTATTATGAAATACCTCCCATTTTATGTTATTTAATTTTTGAAAACACCAATTGTTTGATGAAATGCATTTAAGGGACAGGCAGGTGAAAGACTGAGAAAATAGGGAATAACAATTCCAAATCTTAATTTCATTGATTTYGCAACAGTTTAAATGAAAATAAAGTGCTGATTAAATAGGATTGGGAAGTATCTCAAAGTATATTGTGAAATAAGTAATTTAACTGCAGACACCTACACGTTCACCTTGAAATAATTAAGTACTCTGATGTACAGACCTATGTTGCTTAAATGGATTTCTGTGGTATATTTAGAGTTTCAATGACTCAAAAGAAATAACCTTTAAAAAATTGTGTATATATATCATATATATATATATATATATATATATATAAAAATTGTACCTTAGAATAATTAAGTTGAATATAATGGTTTTTTCTCCCTTCTTCAGCTTTTAAAGTAGGAGACGGAATTAGTCCTTCCTACTGCAAAGCTGAAAGACTCCTAGACCTCCTAGATTGATAAATGGCATGTGCCAAATAAAATCAAAGGCTAAATGAGTGGTCTGTTCAAACAGGCCTTGATCCTACACACATCTTAACTTGTTAATTAGAGTAAACTTTAAGGGGAAACAAAAAAACTCCATCTATTTTGATCCTCAATCCATTACCCTGACCTCCCATCCTCGGAAAGATGTTTAGTTTTGTTGGTTTCTGCTTTTTTTTGCCACTCCAATTGTTTATCAAATATGTAAAGGAGATTATTTCCGCACCCCAAACAACCCCCTCACCTGAGAGAGCAGCATATTTTTTAAGACTCTCATTCAGGCAAAGACACAAAAAGTGAGGCYCAACCTGAGCCCAGCTGCTCCTGTGACCAGAGACTTGCACAACTCATGAGCTGGAAGAACTTTCTGGATGAGCAACTCACCAAAACCCATGAGATTTTCCCAAATAATCCAAATTATCGGTACATTACATGACAAAAGTTTACTCAAGAACAAACAAAATTAAAACCAACTTCTAAACTTTTCCAGATTCAGCAGTACTGAGGACATTCCACCAAAATACACCCCAAATCCTGTGTTCATCTCAGGGCTCCTCACTTCAGGAAAGACATTGAGGGGCTGGAGCGTGTCCAGGGAAGGGTCTGGAGCACCAGGAATGGCTGAGGGAGCTGGGAGGGCTCAGCCTGGAGAAAAGGAGGCTCAGAGGGGACCTTCACACTCTCTGGAATTCCACGACAGGAGGGTGGAGCCAGGTGTGGGTCAGTCTCTTTTCACAATGTAACCAGGGATAGGATGGGAGGAAACGGCCTCAAGTTGCACCAGGTAGGCTTAGATKGGATATTAGGAAGAATTTCTTCGTGGAAAGGGTTGTCTGGCCTTGGAACAGGCTGTCCAGGGAGGTGGTGGAGTCCCCATCCCTGGGGGTATTCCAAAGACCAGCAGACGTGGCACTTGGGGACAGAGGTTAGTGCTGGACGTGGCAGTGCTGGGGGAACGGCTGAACTCGATCTTGGAGGTCTTTTCCATCCTAAACACCTCTGTGGTTGTATCAAATCCCGGTGAGGAGCYGAAAGCTGCAATAAGGCCCTATTTAAGATGGTTTATGGGGTTTGTTTTTACAATTTGCAGCAAACAACTGCGCTTTGAAGCCCTCCCAAAAAGCACCTTCCTTGTCACTCCCCTCTGCTGCCCAGCGCTGCGGGAAGGAGACGCAGCACCCACCAGTTCAGCTCAGTGACCACCGACAGAAAAACACAGGCAAAATGCCTCTTTGAGCTCTCTGCGTGTGCTCCCACGGCTTTGGAGGGGCTGGACCCTGTGGTTTGCTGCCCACTAGTGTCGTGTGGCTCCAGCTCCAGCACAGCCACTGCCCACGCCACGGGAGGAGACCCCACCGGACAGCACCGGTAGCTGGGGGGGAGCAGCACACCCCAAACACAGGGAAAACACACCTTATGAAACACATATAGATACTTCCAGTATCCTCTGACTGCTCAGTGATAACAGTTTTTCCCTGCTTGGCATTTGGTGATTAATTAATAGCTATTCATAGCTCGAGTCACACCGGATTAAAAACGCCACGAGCTGTGCTGTGCCATCCCCACACACACACACACACACCCCCCAAGCTGAAGGCTTTCTGCACATGCATTCAACTTTGCAAGGTGGGGATTTGGTTATACAATGCCCTGCAAGCTCTGCAGGTATCTCAGTACGTTTCTACAAAGGGAGCAGTTTGCTCTTTTCCTCAGATGTTTCRTCCCCAGCACGGAGAATCACCATTTTCTCCGGAGAGTGTCAGCACCAGCGTCGCTCTCACTCCTCATCCTCCAGCCTAACCCCTGCTCTCAGTTCAGCGCGATCCTTCTCCACCTTCCAAAATGCTGCCAAAACCCACACTGATAGATATAGGGCAGGGAGAGGATTCAAACAGGAAACCATTTTAATGGAAATTTATTTTTAGTGTCATCTGTGCCGTATTGGGTGCCTCCCGATGCTCAATTGATTTCAGCAGAGCATCTGTGGACAACGGGCGTGTAAGAAATGCAGCCAGAGAGAAGCCTGGAAATGGGTTCAGCACATCCACAGCAGAGACTGAGTGATACTGAAAGACACTCATTTCTGAAAAAACAGCATCTGAACCAGCCWGAGCACAGCGATTACAATAAAGAGGCAGGATTTTGAGGGAGGCCGTTCTCCCCTCAGAGCCTCCCCTGCCTTCTCCCTCCTCCTCTCACTGTAATTAGTGAAATGCCCCATCACTAATTATGACCAGGCTACTTCTGCTGCTCATTTTAAACGCTCACTTCCGGAACACTCAGGTGT
Source organism: Amblyornis subalaris (assembly GCA_018881555.1). NCBI lineage: Eukaryota > Metazoa > Chordata > Aves > Passeriformes > Ptilonorhynchidae > Amblyornis > Amblyornis subalaris. The sequence goes on along the minus strand of JACAXG010000136.1, from coordinate 629,406 downwards.
AGTAAGAGGGAAGGTGGTGCAGGTGGAGTAACCCTGAAAGGTAACTGGAAAGCATTGCTCAGGATCAGAACTGCATGACTCAGGCTTTCAAGGTAGTGCATTCAGCTGCAGAGCTCCCACTGATGTCTCTATCATCCCACGCACTTTCCAAGGCTGCAGTGCATTTATGGTTAMTAGTTACCTGTATTCCTAAGGGACTCACAGCAACGAGAGTTTAAAACCCTCCCAAAAATATATAAACTTTAACCAGGTATTYGGGGAGGTTTTGTTTCAGGCTTCGGAAATACTAATTGGACGAAACGGCGYGTCAGAATTTTATTGCCCCCGGAAGGAAGCTATTTCACAAACATAAAGCCTACCCAGTGACACTGCTCATATCTAATTTGACAAAATGTGTTTGTGCTGAGTGACTGTGGGGAAATATGGGGGCCAGACTTGTTATTGCTATTCAGAGGGTTTCCATTACCTCCAACAGGAATTTAGCCCAAGACTACAACTGCAGAGTTAAACCTATAAGGTGTAGGTTTATTTTCAACCTATTTCTCCCCTCCCCCCTCAAAAAAAAAAAAAAATCAAACCGAACACCAACATGAACTATCTTACACATTTTAAAGTTAAAATTAGAATRGGATGTAACACCATTGAAAGCCACTTACACATCTGCTCGTGTTTTAAGCAAACATGGTATGGCTCCRTAAGGGGTTAGAAAAAGCAATGGCAGAAACCAAGCAGAAACCTGCCCCCCCCACCACATATAGTCATAAAAGAGCCCTGCCTGTCACACAATGGAGTTCAGATAGAGTTATAGACAGAATAATGAAAATAAATGTGTRCGTGACATATCTATTTATATATGCAGTCATTTCCTTCAAAGAGATACATATCTGATACGACATTGCTTAAAATCTGAAGTCCTTTAAAAATATTATTCTTTGACTCYGATAAAATGGTCCTAATAAGTCCTAATAAGTGCTACCAATACATGAAACCATGTTATTCAGTCTTGACATGAAGGTAGGTGCCATTTTTCAAAAACTTCCCTTAAAAAGACCCTAAACCCATGCATTTTAACATCAAGTATGATGTCAAAAACAAACACACTTTGTAAGTTGCAAAGAATCATTGAACTACCCACTACATGTTTTCACAATGCTTTCATCTTAGAACATTGCTATACACAAAAACATTGAATTTTAGTCCCCCAAGAGTCACAAATGTTCAGATGTTGTCGTGTGGCAGTATGGAATCCATGCAGATGCATCTATCATGTACACATTACACTATTAAATCTCTGGCAGACAAATTCAGGTTTGACTGCGATCCAAAAACACATGGAAACTGAAAGTGAAATTACTACTGACTTCATAGATCAAGGAATAAATGAAAGTGATTTCCACAGTGTTTCAACCCCATAGAGCAAAAATTATTCTGTTCTGCAAAAAAACCTTGAAAGGAGGACTAACTAGGTTAGACCATAGAATTTGGAGCATCAGTACAGTAAAAAAAAAATCTGATTGTTCTTTTTTTTAAAAAAAAGTAAGATTTCTGGACAGAAACAGGGTTCGTTGCTATGCAAATTTAGTTTTAAATGAATAGCACCAGTCAGAGCACACTTTCAGGCTGATTCTTTCTGTCCTATTAACAGCAAATCTCTCCCTCCAAGGTATCTGGCTGACGAGGTTAGAGAGAAAGGCACAGTGCTGCCTGTCAAAAATAAATAAATAAATAAATAAATAAATGGATAATTTCTTAATGTCAAAACTTGTTGCAGTTTCCTTACTGCCCAAAGAAACGCGAAAATTTTCAACTTTCCAGTTTGGGGTTTTTCCGTCCTTTTGCATTCCGTGGCACGCAGAAGACGAAAATGTTTTAAGGTCGCTCTAAATCCACACTTCAGATCCACCTCCTAATTTCTGACCTCCCCAGCTCTTCACACTGGACCAGCCATGCCTGTCAATGCATTTTCTCATCCAGCACACACTTAAGACGATGTGAAGGCACCCTCATCCAGCATTCATTCCTCACCCTCTGCCAGAGGTTCAATTATTTCTATCTTCCAGGAGAATCTCACACCTTGCCCTGTGCTCGCCTCTCATTCATTCCATACAAGAAACATTTTCCCTATTCTACCTGCTTTGCCTATTTCGAGAATCGTGTCTTTAATCTGATTTATCTGCCAGGATGTGCAGCATTACAGGCAATGTTATGTTCTACAAATCCTGAGAAGAAGGATGCAATGCAATAGAATAGCTGGAATCCCAGCATAATTTGTTTTCTGTCCTTAAAACTGCAATGCTAATGTGCATTTTAATAAAACTTGAGCAATTTAAGCATATTTTTGCACATGCCATGGTTTTCAATCACATATATCTAAATGTTCCAAAATACCCCAACCCACTATTAAAAACATACAGAAACTGCAATAAATGTTTGTCAATCAAAAGAGTTGGCAGAAGGAAAAAAAAATTAAAGAATAACAGGTTTACCCTTATTCTATCCCCACTCTAATTTCCCCTTCCTAACTTTATAATTGACTGAAAGTCTTCAACATTTCCAGATGATGTAATGCTTATCCGTGCATATTTTTACATATATGAGTGAGGAAAAAAAAAAAATTCCGGAGCAGGTACCTTTACGGAGAAATGATGAAAGTGAGATAAATTTAAAATACTACTTCTTAAATACATGTAAAAACGCCAGGTGAAAGCAGAGGGCGATTTAAAAAAAAAAAAAAAAAAAAAAAAAAGCGAAAGGAAGCAATATCTCAATGCGACCGCTTAGCATGAAAGCCCTTCAAATTATCCCCGCGTACTCTGACGGATTTCTACGGCACTTGGCAAAAAAATTCCGTACTTTTCCAGACGAGAAAGGAAGGAAAAGCGCCTCTCTGCCTCCTTCCCCGTGCCGAAGCGGCGCGTTATCGCGAAGGAGGCAGGCGCGGCGGGTTGCGGGCTGTCCCTCCGCGGGGTGCGCGACTCGGGGCGCTCCCCGAGCTCGCTGCTCGCCCTCCTCCCCGCGGCTCCCGCAGCCGGCGCGACGCTCCCCGCGCCAACGCCGCCGCCACCCGCTCCGCGGCACGGGAAGGATGGGGACGAGGGAAGGGACCCCCGCGGCGGGGCTCACCATGCGAGATGCTGTGGAGCAAGGCGACGGCCAACATCCACATGCCCCCGCCGCTCCCCCGCTCCCCGCTCCGGGCTCGCCCTCCTCGCCCGCCGCGCCCACGGCCGGGCCGGAGCTGGCAGGCAGCGCGCACCGGGTCCGGCCGCCGCCTGGCTCGGCTGGTGGCTGCTCGGAGCCTGCGGGGCCGCTCGTCCGCCCAGCGAGCGCTCAGCCCCGCCTGCAGCCCCGCGGCTCCGCCGACGCTCGCCCGGCGCTCGGGCGGGGGAAGGGGCGGCCGGCGGCGGGGGCGGGGGGCGGGTGCGCGGCGCTCAGGTGTGTCCCGGGCTCGGGGAGGCGCCCGCGGGGCGCCGGGGGCAGGGCCACAGGTGACAAAATCCTCCGGCGCGGCCACGCCAGCATCCCCGGCGGCGGCCGGCCCCGAGCCGGCTCCTTCTCTTCCTTCTCCTCCTCCTCGTCCTCCCGCTCACACGGCTCCCCTCGGCCCGGCGGCAGGCGGGCGGGCAGGCGGGCACATCTTCCTCCGTTCCTTTTCCTTTYCTTGCCTCCTTCCTTCCTCGCTTCGCTCCCCTCCCCGGCTCGGAGCGCTCTGAGCCCGCCGCTCGCCTCCCCTGCTCCCGGCGCGGCGGAGGGCAGCGCTCACCCCRGCCCTCCGCAGTCTTAAAGCACCGCCGGGGCCGCACAGTGGAAAAACCCAAGACCAATAGAAGGAGGCAGCAGAATTTCCTGCCTCTCAATAGTTGGCTGAACTGCGGCCGTTTGGCATCAGCTGAGTTGTATATGACTAATGTGTTGACAAGTCGTGTGGGGGGACTGGAGGAGGGGGYCCTTCTAGAAGGTCACAGCCCAGACAGGCGAGCGCATCAAATAATTGACTGGGATTCTGTGCACAACTGAAAGAAAATACGTATATATATACACACACACACACATCTTGCAGTGCTTACACAGGTCTAGGTACTATTTGGCCTTTCATCTGCGTCGCTTTCTGTGGTTAAGGTATTTTTTTCTCTCTGTAGTGAAAGAGTAAATTGCAGTCTCTCTAACTAAAAGCAATTTCTGTGCCTATTCTTTCTTCACATCTGTGATGTGAAGGTTGGTCTGAAAAGGAAAAGGAAAAAAAAAAAAGAAAGAAAAAAGGGGGAAAATATTAAATGAAGACAGCTAAAAAAAAATCAATATTGTGAAATACATAACAGCATTAGGGCGACTCTGAATTTAAGCTGTAAGATGAAAAGCAAACACAACAAAGCAATAAGGAATCTCAACCTGCAGAATCCCCAGTGTGTTACCCACAGGATGACTTCACATTTGGGGGATGATATTTTTTTAAGAAAATGCCTTACAGCACCAGACATTGCCATGCTGCCAACACCCTGTCTTGTGCACTGCGATGAAATCCAAGAAAGGACGTCCCCGAAAAAGTCATTGGGATGGACATCTGCAGAGAGCTCAGCAGCAGAACTGGGCAGGGAAGAATATCTGTCAGGAGATGTCTCTAAAGTCACAGAGGACAAATCATAACACGTTCCTGAAGCACTGTATAAGGCCCTTCCTGCTAATTCTTGAGAAAACCAAAGTCTTCACGGAGGCACAGTGAAAACCATCAGGCAAGAGCTCAGTTCCCTGCATCCCATTTGGGCTGGGCTATCAGCCAGGAGAGACTGAAGCCTTGAAGGGAAAGTAGGAGAGATGAGACCGATATTGGGCAGGGACTTGTGGCTGCATTTAAGAAAAAGATGTGGGCAACCAGGGAAGCTGTGCAGGATCTGATGCTGTTAAACAAAAATTAAAGAGAGAAGTGCAAATGTCTTCGGGGAGAATTAAAAAAAAAAAAAAAAAAGAAAAAGGAAAAAAAGAGAAATTTGGTTTCATTGGGAGTGAAGTTCTGTTAAAAATAACAATATTTTAATCTGCTGTTTAGAAGAGAGCTAGTGACTAGCAGAAATGTTTAAGTATAGATTTGAGAGCATTTTGGAGAAGTTCATGACAGATTTGTTCAGGCAGCTCTTTCAGAATTGCTTTGTTTCCTCTTTTTGAAGCCCAAAACGTGTTTGGGTCTTAAGAGRTAGAACGTTCTACCACGTAGAATAAATATACCTCCTTCTCATACCTTTCTACCTCCTTTACTCATCTACATAACTCTGGTAGCCCTTGGCAAATTTCATCTTCCTGTAGAGCAGTCTCAAGCAAGTTTCTATGCTTTTCAGTTCATTTAAAACAACAGGAGCAGCTGCAAGCCAAAGCAGTAAGTCTTTAATTTGTTCTTCAGTTGCACCAAAAGGCAAAGGGACCAACTTCCAGTGGGTAAATAATATTTTTGAGCAGAAGCCAGCCCAACTAGGCAGTGGAATCATTGTCCCGAGCAGGGTTTAGGGAGGGGAGGAGCAAGGCAGGATGCAATTTTGCATGGAAGCAGGGTTCAATGGTTCTGCTGCTCAGGGAATTACTTGACTGAAACCTAACTTAAACAATCTGTCCAAGTGGAGAAAGAAGACTATATGATAACTTCCATGCAAAGTACRTGAAATCAGTCAGAATGCTACTTTTCAAGTCTGAAAAATCAAGCCTGATCAGGCTTCAGCTGCAATCAAGACTACGTAAGGTCATGAACCAAGGAGAATCCCCATTTATGCTTTTTTGTTTGTTTTTTTGATTAAAATAGAATGTCCTAGATTAAGTGGCTGGAAATTATTTAGTTCTTCCCAAAACAAATTCAATAATTTTCCAGGAAAAKATCTCAATTAGACTTCGCATATAATCATATCTTTTCTGAAGAAAAAAAAAAATACCCCAACATTTTGCCATTATTAATTTAGTTGTAAGGGTCAAAAATCTTAAAATAGTCTGAAATTCTTAATCTGGGTTTAGATCCTCTACCGGCTGACTGCATCAGGCTGATGCTCCTTGCTTTCTGCAGCTACCACACAATCTTGTGAGGAAGATCTCTCGAAGCTGACAGAGATGTGGCAACAGTTCACATCAGCTGATGATCACCCTAAATATACCTCAGGCAGCATTTCAGGTCAGGTTGTACTGCAGGAGGCACCAGGAGAAGGCTTTTGTAGCAGGACTCACTGAAACCCTAAAGCATTTGAGCCATCTGGTTCCAGTAGGGTATCCAGAACACCAATGTACCTTCTGACAGTTCTGGCCACACACATTCCACTTCTCCCCCGAGCCACCAGCAAGAAATATCATATTACAAACAGAAATATCACCAGCATGATCAGTCTGACAACAGCCCACCCAGCCATCAGCTTGATGATGAAATATCTCGACTSAAAACCATGGGAAGGATTAAATGGTGAGGTCTGCAAACCGATTTTGCAATGCCTCTACCTCATATTCTCTTCTTAATAACGAGCAGACACACAAGGAATGACCCCAGCAGACCAACACACCAAGCAAAAGCTGCCTGGTGGAAAGATGCCTTTGTGACAATTAAGTAGGTTACAACGATCCAAGTGGCCGGATTCACATTCCCACACTGGAAGATGATGTGTCTGGTGTGTAGGTTCTGCAGCGAGTCTTACAAGGAAAATTCCTCAAAGAAAAAGATGAAATGGCCTGTCTACAATAAGTCTGCATTGATTGGGACTTTAAAAAAAAAAAATAAAGAATCTTCCAAGGAGTCTGGGCTGGGAGCAGCAGCAGTAATTGGTTCTATTCAGATCGTGGATGGTTTCATAGGCTTTGGGCTTTAGGGAGCTCAGTCAAATATCTGCCATTGAAGCATTCAGCTATTCAAACAGAGCCCCTCATTGTCATTCAGAATGCAAAAAAAAAAACTCATTTGCAATTTCAGCTTTGAAAATGGTTTTGAAAGTACCTGAAGGAAGAAAGAATGGGAGGGAAGTAGAGAGGAAGTGAAGGGAAAGTGTGGTGAGAGAGGAAGTTCTCAACGATCAGAAGACCTGGGGAGAAGAAATAATAAAAAATGAACATGTCTGAAATCAGAATCTAAACGACTGATCAGCCCAGTTTCTGGAGGAGATGACACCTTGGCTCAGCCATCCCTCATTTTATAAATCATTCTGTTTCTCCTCATTATTGACCTCTTTCCTTGACTGGAGTTTTCTTGACTATTTTCTTGCAGCCTAGTAATTTGAAAGGAAAATACTAGACATTAATTTGTAGACTAGGTAAAGATAACCACCGAAGGCTCTAACTAAGTAAACTCACTTCAGTTCTACGTTTAGTCATGGCTTTCATTTTAATAAGATTTGGCAATGTTTTCAGTTCTACTAAGAAAAGAGTTGTAGTCCCAGTCAGTTTAAAAACAAAACCAAAGCAAGAAGCATACCACCCTGAGATAATAACAATAAAGAAACAAAACCTGGAATAGTTCAAGAAGCAATTTTTTTTTTCCTTTTTGCATGAAAATTTGCAAACGGTTTGTGAATATTTGGCTGAAATACAGTCCAAAGCATTGAAACCTCAGCCTTCTGAAACAAACTGTGAAATACTCTCCATCTTCTTTCTGATTCATATCAATTTTAAAGATGACAAGCCCGAACCACTCTTCCCCAAACTCTCAGGTAAACTAAAGCTTTGTCACTGCACCCATAATAAAGGAAGATAAATTCAAAGAGGGATAAAGGGACCAGGGCTTAAGAAGGAAGAGAAGCAGAAGTGGGAAAGCTTTTTAGTAGCTTCCATCAGTCTGGAAACAGGAGAATCAAAAGCCTTGTGAGAACAGGTTTTCCTCAGAAGACTTCATGCCCGATTTGATACTGGAAAGATTCAGATAAATGTTGAATGCTTGTCAAAACCAATCACTAAACCTTCTGATATTCACTGGCTACCAAGCTTAATGCTCATATCTATCAGCTCACAGTCAGCCATTTTTTATCAGGGCAAGCTGCAAAAATTAAATATTTTCCATGAGACACTTAAGAATGGCAAAGGAATTTCCAGTTCTGTAAGGACCATTAAAGAGGTACCAGTTGGAAAGCTCTGTTTGTTCCTATGAATCTGGGAATATCCAAGATGGAGAAACAAAATCTTCAACATCTGCGTGCAACTACTTGTGAAAGCATCTATGCTGCTCATACCTGTCTATTCCACCCCAAAAATGCAAGGGAATAAGTACAATTTGTTTCCTATGCTYCATTCGAAGCCATTGACTACTCCAAGCTGATAATGTGCAGGAATATTGTTATCTGGCAAAAAAAAAAAAGTGCTCTCTCGCATGACCTGTTCTTACAGCACACACACAATTAGCCATTCAGTCCTGATATGCTCATGGATTAAAGCAGCAGCTTTCAAAACGCTGGAGATGGCTTAAAACACACTGAGCTTGAAACCATAAAATGGGGATTATTTTTTTTCCCCCGCCTGAAGTTGCTCTTTTCTTCTGCAGCTCGTTCCTGGGGTTCCAGCAGCATCTGGAAGATGGGAACAAGCCAGATTTCCCCATTAGGTGGTTCTGTGAGCACAGAATCAGTGGGAAAAATGAATTTCCTCTGGATATTTGGTCAGAAGACTGAAGACCTAAGTCAGATGTCTATTAATTTTTCCAGTGCTTTTGAGAATTTGGAGTGGGAATAATCTCTCTGTGCTCTGCCCAGGTGAATGTTTACACACTTATAGGCATATGAAAGCAATGGGTTAATTATATTCTACTTAAACCCAGCAAACAAACGGACTAAAGTGGACACCAGGTTCAAAAGTTGTTAGAAGGAGGAGAGCAGCTGACAAAGATGTTTCTTAGAAATCCATGCTAGAGTAAGGCATGGAAAAATCCAGCCTGTGGGAAGGATTTTAAAGCCCCGTGTATGATTCATGTTTTCTTGAGAGAATACCAGATTTTTCTATTTCGAGCAACATCATCAAAACACAGGGCAGTGATTATTTWTTTTTTTTTTTGGTGCTGTAGACTTCTTTTTTGCATTGCACCTTGCAAGCAGAGATGGCAAGATTCTTGCTGCTGAAAGGACTATCAGCTAAAGGAAAATGATTTCCTTTCGGAGAGGAGAAGCCAGGAGAAATTTTTTTTTTTTTAATTTTCACATCTTCATACAGACGAGTTTGTTCCCAACATAGAAAAGGGGTAGAGGAGTAGGGGGGCTTGTAAAATAGCTAAAGAGGAAGGTTGGGGACACAACTGTCTTGGGTGAAAACGTGGGCTTGCAGAAGGGCAGAGAGGCTCCTCTTGGTGCTAATTGGCTCTCACAAGAGGAAGTAGCACAACACGACATACCAGCATTATGGCACTGAAGAGATCCATTGAAAGCCTCCAAATAAAGAYGAACTGAACCCCTCTGTGTGTCTGATGTATGTGCAAAGACAAGACRTGAAAGACCAGAGCATTAAACGATTGTAATGCCAAGCTAGGASGGAATGAATGACACACCCTGAAATCATAGGCATAGCTGTGCCACACAGCACATATCACAACGTTGCAGCATGAAAGGGGTGAGTCAAGGGTACTATTTCATTTCTAGAGCTGATTTTCYATTATTTGGGTTAGGAGTCAGAGCCTTTTAACGAGAGGTCTAGGACTGCTCTGGGTTTGGGTGCAGGCATGTATATATACCCATAACTGCTTCTCATTGAAAAGAAGTGGTAGGAAAAAAGGAAATTTGAAGGAATATCACAATTTCAACAAGGCTTTTTTTTTTTTTTTTTTAAATATTAATGGTGGTTTCAAAGCTCTGCAGACCTCTCTTTMATAATTGTTACAGTGCAATCCATTAAGTACTGTAATTATGTGGGAAGAAGGTTATCCCTGGTCCTGAGCCAAATACTGATTTCTATTACCTGCTCAGGACGCCAGTGGCTTCCACAGAGTAGCAACCACACAAACAAAAGAAGAATTGAGCTACTGGGAGCCAATACACCCCGAGCAAAGTCAATACGAGGAAGGCGTCAGGAAGAGCAGAGCTCCCCACGCCTCGAGCGACGCGCAGCGCCCTCCGCATTCTCATCYGGCTCCCACCTGCTTCCAAGCGGTGATGAAGAGGCGGTATCTGTGCTTGCAGACTGCTGGGAGCACGTGTGAGCGTGGCTCTTCCCAAGCCTGGTGCAAGGGAGGGGCCGGAGGGGAGCAGCAGGACCGCGGAGCAGCGGTGGAGCAGGGATGCGGGGTTGCCAAGCAACAGCCTACCGCGGGAGGGGGGAGTCGAAATGGGGAAGGGAATCAGAGAGAAATTGTGTTTGCTCCTGTGGGGCCACGGTAGCCCTTCCATCTGCTTCCCTCGCCGCTTCCATTGAGTTGTGGGTGTGGGTTTCATGGGAGGATTTGGCCACGAGCGCGTCTCGCATYGCGAGCTCCAGCCGGCTCCTCCAGGAGGTTGCAACAGGGAGAACCGTAAGAAATACTTCCCTTGCCAACTTGTTGTCATGGATAAGGCAGCAGGAGCAGGAACAGGCTGCTGTAGGTTCTCCAGACAGCCTGCCCCAGGACTCAGGAACACAGAGTGAAACCAGGCCTGTCCCATTCACACATCTGTGTCGGTGATGCTCCTCTGGTGCACCATTGTTTGCCTCAGAAACGTACAGGAGGTTTTTCCCTTCGTGCCATTCTGTGCAACAAGTGGAGACCATGTCTCGTTTCCATCTAAAGTTCTTGTCTGTGTTCTGTGAGGACATAAATATTTGATGGCATGGCATGGCATCAGAGGAGACCTTCACAAAAGCTTTAGGCAAGAGCCTAAAAGCTTTGAGGCTTCACCTACTCTGGTGAAGAGGGACCAGTTTGAGAGGGGATGGAATAAACAAGAATAAAAACTCCTGACAGCTCATGGACTTTCACATACACTGCAAAGGCTTTTTTGAAGGAGGCTGATCTCAGGGATCCCAAACCTCTCTCTGCAAGGACAATCTACCACTAACCAGCTCCTCGCGGCCATGCCCCACATCACAGCTCGCACCAAACCCAGCTGCTGGTTCCAGCTGCAAAGGCTTGTGGTGCTCTGCATCTCCCCTGGTGCAACTCAAGGGTTTCAGTTTAACCACACAAATTATTCGTGATCCTCACATCTTCTGTTAACCCTTTCTTGCCTGTCCACACTTTATACCCAGGTCACCAACAAACTGTGCTCGCACACCACTGCACAAATACTTTTGACTTCATAGTGCATTTTCTATAATCTATCATTGTTTACATTTACAGACAAAGGAAAGAAAAAACTATGAAGGAAACTGCATCTGTATTTACTTTTTAGTACAGAACATGAGCTTTACCAATGGAAATTGTTCACAGAGAAGATGGATGCACTCTCTGTGCCTTTCAAGTCATGAAGTCACCCAGAAAAACACAAAAGGTTATAAAGCAGGCACCTCTCTCTCTTTCATCCATCTATCTGGGTCTCCTTTAATAGTCAAAAGAGAGGAGAAAGCACATTTCAGAGATTATTTCTCCCATCTCAAAGTGACTGGCCAAGGTAGAACAGAAATCGCACCTTGGAAGTTCCCGCTCCTCTCTCTCCAAGAATTACGTGGAGAAGCTGCAGTGAATTGCACCATAAACACTTTAAATTAAGCGAGATGAGCAATGTCCAGAGCAGCCAACTGTTGCTGAGGTTTTAAATAGCAGCAAGCCCACAGGCAGGATTTCAAGGCAGCTAATGGAGATATTGTTTTCTGGGGAGGAAATTCTTCTACAAGAGCAGAAAAGCACTGGACTGTAAGTCTGGCAAACAACTGGAATTTCACATGGTGGTTGGAGATGGGAAATGACTCCGAGTACTTCATGGGAGAAGTTTGGTAGGGCTGTGTTGTGGAGGACTTCAGCACCAGAGGAGAATAATGTGATGGAGAAGCAATGGGATACCCTGCCCAGTGAAGGGCTTCGCATTAAAATGAAAGCCTGGATAAACATGAGTGACAGCAATACATTGAACTGGTATTAGAGGAGAAAAAAATCAAAATTGTCGAGTCATCAACTGGTGAAACACATCTGGAGTGCTGTGTACCACTTCTGGTCTCCTCAGACCGAGAAAAGCTCAGACACAGTGGAGTGAGTCTAGTGAAGGACCACAAAGATGGTTGAGGACTTGGAGAATCTGATCCATGAGGAGAGGCGGAGAGAGCTGTGACTATTTGGACCGGAAAAGGCTCAAGAGCATCTCAGTAATGAGTAAAAATACTGGATGGGATGGTGTAGAGAAGGTGTAGCCTGAGTCTTCTTGGTGGTATTCAGTGAACAGACAAAAGGCAATAGACACAAAATAGAAACGAAGAAGCTCCATTTAAACAAAAAATTATATATATACGTATATATGTACATATGTATTATATATATAAATATATAGAAAATGTATTTACTCTCACAGTGAGGGTAAAAACACTGGCAGAGGAATCCCACAGAGTGCCCATCCTTGGAGTTACTCAAAATTTGACAGGACACAGTCCTGAGCAACCTGCTGTAGTAGTTGACTCTGCTTTGAGCATCAGGGCTGGTCTAGACCTCCCAAGATGAGCACCATGGATCTGTAGCTAAACCACTGATTCCATTCTCCACAGAGAAGCTCATCTGGGTCCAACACAGACTGGTGCTGTGGTACTTCTTGTTCATTTCTTGGGGGTTGTTTTTTGGGGGGTTGGTTGGGTATTTTTTTTTTTTTTAAGTGTAGCCACTTGTCAAAAGTGGTCTCTTCRCCACCAACGCTTATTTTTCGGTAATGGAGGCTCATTTAAAAAGCCTGCATTTACGAACAGTTACCACAGTTGGGTTTTCTCTGTGTTGAAGTGCTCATGAAGTGACTGCTACTAAGTAAACAGCAYCAACATCATCTGTGCAAGGAGACAAAATGGGCACGTCAGAAGAGCTTTCCTGCCTTTCCTGGGAAGGACTGTRTTTTAGTGGAGAGGGAAGCATGTTGAAAATGCATTTTCTCCACTATTCTGGAATAGGTCTTCCAAAATCATAGACAAAACAAACCCCCACGTGCCTCCCCACCTCTCAGCACACAGGGGTGGGTGGCCTGCAGGCCACAGTCGTGTGGAGGGCAGGACTTTGGTGTGTGACATGTGGCACAGAATGCCGATGTTTGCCTCCAGAGCAGTTAGGGATGCACATTCCATACATCCTGCTCCATACACAGTTATCACATCCTCGCTGATTCATCTCTTCCCTGAGCATACTGCTTCTTCTGTCCCCACCTTGCATTCCTCTCACACAGAATCCTTCCTGCTTCTATCACTCTCCTGCGTATCTGGATCCTGTCTGTTTCTGCTATCTCCTTCTTTGAAGTGATATGACCAGAACACAATGAGCTTCAAGCATATTTTAGCTGAAGGTTGAGCTAGAAATCTTAAAAAGATACACCTGTCTTGCATAACATCTCCTGTCTTTCCTGCAGAGCAATGTGGAGAGAATAACTTCTTATTACTTAGGTCTTCCTGCTATTGTCCAAAAACCTGGATACGAAAAATAAAGCTCTGCTTGATTAGTTGCAAGTCAATAAATTGATCAAAATATATTCTATCAAAATAGGTTTACTTAAAGAAAATAACTCAAAGAATAAGCTAGATGCCGGGGCACTGAATTGCTGAATTGTACTAACTTTCATATTTAGGTAGAAGTTTAAGGTTGATGGGAAAGTTAATTGACATAATACCTCCTTTTTGGAAAAAGTGCATTTGAAACATTCTGCTGTATGAGTTCAAAATTTCAATACAAGTTTCTGAACTAGCACGTCCAAGTGACAATAACAACTGTTTCAGAATAAGAAAATCATAGCCATTTCAATTTTTTCCATATGAAGTTTGGGATTCCTTTCAGTTCAGAACTGAAATTATAGCAGGATTGCTTTTGTCATTTGTCATTAAACTTCTGTTTTTCAGTTAGTTTTAACACGTGTACCAAGGACTTCAYCGTAAGCACAGGTTTTCTCATTGTTTTTCTGTATTTAGATGTTCTCCCAGATACATATGTAAAGAAGTCTGGTGATCTCACTTTAAGCCCTATCAGAAAACGATCATAGACCACGGCACAGACAAATCTCTGCCCTCGGAATTTGCAAAAGTGATCAGCAGCTGCTTCAGGTCATGACTGATGGGAGCTGGCAAAGCTTTGTGGGAAAATGGCAAAATGCCTACGTGTACACGTCCAGCTCGAGTGCTACAGACTTTTCACATAAGCAATAATCAGATCCCCCTCAACAACCTTTACAAGATGAGGGAGGGGTGATGGGGCAGGGGGTAGGTGAGATCTCATTTGTCTTCARTAGTTAATACGAAGAAATGAATTCTCAAGGAGTCAATACTTGCTAATCACGAGACAGAATTTTCCTCCGTGCCTCGCAAGTCTGCCCCRATCCTTTTTCGGTGCCTTCCACCAGTGCAATGCATATTATTTAAACCTATTTCTAAACTCAGTTCCTTGGAAGAGGTGTTTATATAAAGATTRATAGGAAACTGTTAGAACCCAGCGGGAATAACAGATACAGCTACCACACATAGAACACAGGAGAGCACAAACTAAGATCTTCCAAACACCACATAGATTAGTTTTCTTTGCCACGCAGGGTGGCAATGACACAGGGGTGGCTATTTCTCCCGTTTCAGACMATGTCCTTTTGCCAGATGGGGAGGCCGGGAGGACGGCAGGGGAGGAAGATGCCCTTCGTGCCTCCCCCCGCGAAGGATGCTCTGACGCTCGCAGAAAAGCCGCTCGGCCGCGGAGGACTKTAAACGCTCCCGGGGCTCAACCCGCCCTTCTCCTGGCGGCTCCCGCGGCCGGCTCGGCKCGTCCAGCCCCGCCGGGCAGCGCCGTGACCCGCGGAGGGCGGGACGGGGACGGGGGAAGGGACCCCGCGGCGGGGCTCACCGTGCGAGACGCTGTGGAGCAAGGCGACGGCCAACATCCACATGCCCCCGCCGCTCCCCCGCTCCCCGCCCGGCTCGGCTGGTGGCTGCTCGGAGCCCGCGGGGCCGCTCGTCCGCCCRGCGAGCGCTCAGCCCCGCCCGCAGCCCCGCGGCTCCGCCGACGCTCGCCCGGCGCTCGGGCGGGGGAAGGGGCGGCCGGCGGCGGGGGCGGGGGGCGGGTGCGCGGCGCTCAGGTGTGTCCCGGGCTCGGGGAGGCGCCCGCGGGGCGCCGGGGGCAGGGCCACAGGTGACAAAATCCTCCGGCGCGGCCACGCCAGCATCCCCGGCGGCGGCCGGCCCCGAGCCGGCTCCTTCTCTTCCTTCTCCTCCTCGTCCTCCCGCTCACACGGCTCCCCTCGGCCCGGCGGCAGGCGGGCGGGCAGGCGGGCACATCTTCCTCCTTTCCCTTTCTTTTCCTTTTCCTTTTCCTCTGAGCCCGCCGCTCGCCCCCCCTGCTCACCCCGGCCCTCCGCAGTCCTAAAGCGCCGCCGGGGCCGCAGGGAGCGAGGGAGAGCGAGACCGAAAGGAGCAGTCACCGTGAGCCGAGGTGCTGCGATGGAACAACATCGGGGTGTGCGCGGAAAGTGCGCGCTCCATCATCCAGCAGCGCGTTCTGGATGGCACTCCGGAGGGACCAGCAGAAGCTGGAAGAACTATCAGGCTGGATTATGTGCAAAACAGTGTTTGCTTGTTTCTTAGCACTTTCGATCACATATACAGAATTGTATGTATTATATTCTGACTGTTGACCTTKGTTGCTTGAAATATCCTTGCCAAGTTGCCAAATCTTTCAGTGAATGGAATAGCTTGATTTCYCACTCATGTCTAAGTCAAAGAGAAGGTGCTGGAGCTCTCCAGAATGTAGTGTTTCCTCCTAGACTCTCAAGCAYGAGCTTGGCTTGAGATCCAAACCACAGATGCTAGACCTGGATCCTGCAGATGTGTGGCTCATCCTCTGCTTGGGAAAAGTGAAATTTCTTCTCTTTAGGTTCTCACATGAATGAGCAGCAGGTCAAGGTGAAAAGATATTAAAAATTATTTTCCCTGGAAGGGAGCTGTAGTCACACTGACAACAGGGTGGAAATAGGCCTTTAAAGGGGTCACAAAGGGAACTCGGGAACTTCATGATATGCAGAACCACAGAATCATCAAAGGTGGAAGAGACCTTCAAGACCATCCTGTCTCACCATCAGCCCAGCACCACCATAAAGAGGCTGTATGAAAGAAAAGCTGAAGTGGTTATGTGGGGACATGAAGAAGGGTCTCTGGTAAAAGCATAAAACTCCTCAATAAAGCAGCAGCAACCAAACATTTAAAAAAAGATGGATGATGTAGTACATGAGTACTTGGATCGATTAATAAGACAAGATAGTAAATGCAAAGTTACCAAAGCTTTTAAAATATGGAAATATTTATGGGGTTTTTTTTTGTATTGGAAAGAAAAATTATCTTCTGGGTTATATTTTGGGAGGAGACAGGTCTGTACAAGGGTGGCCAGAGAGTAAGGTCTTGCAGTGATAGAATATCTGCAGTGGGGAACAGCACACATGGTGGGGTTATGGTGGAAAAAAAATGTCAGACCATGATTATGTTGAGTAAAAGGCAGCAAGTTCTGAATAGCTGAGGTGAGAGAAGGAGGGACTCGTCAAAAGCAAAGTCCAAAGCATGGCTTGGAGCAGCTGTAAGGATGAAAGCGTTGGCAGTGACAAGAGGAGGGCAGAGCAGGAAGGGGGAGGAGAGGTGTCTGGAAACTTGGGTTTTGGGAAGGGGAGGAAAGATGTTCCTCTGGGTGCTTGTTTAGTTGGATGTCTTCTTTTTTCTCAATACCCAAATCAGTAATTATTTTCATTAGGAATAAATTAAATTAAGTGGAATTCCCCTGAGTTGAGTCGTCTTTTGAGGACATATTAGTAGCCCTGCAAGCAAATGCAACACTTCATAATACCTGCTAAAGAGCTGTTGGAAAAAGAAGAAAAGGGGGAGAAAAATCATCAATTTTCAAATTAAGGCAAACGGCAAAAATGCTGAATTAATTATTTGTAAAATTCTAAACATGGGTTTGGCTTCCTCTCACTTGTTACATAAATTAAATAAACCAAAAGATCAGCAAGAATTCTGCAGAACTCTGCAATTTTCTTTATTGTAGGATGGATAGCAGGAGTTTTGTATCCAGAAACATTTTCCTTGGTATTTTACACATACCCTCCTCAAAGRGAAACAATGATCAGTTGTGAAACAAATATTCTCTTCTTGACTTGAAATTATCAAAATGGTTTCTTAAACCAGCAAAGGGGAAAAAAAGAACTGTCAGATTATTTCACTGTTGGTTCTTGTATTAAATACTTTTGCTGTTGGCTTCCTGKTTCATAGAATCACAGAATATGCTGAGCTGGAAGGGACCCATCGGGATCATCAAATCCAACTCCTGGCCCTACACAGGATACTCCAAGAATCCCCACAACTATCTTGTGCCTGAGAGTGTTGTCTAACTTGGAAGTTCTACTGCAAAATCGTTCATACAAGACAAGTAGTGAATATCTAGGAATGTATCAACGCTAAAACATGACGATTATGCACAGGTTTTTTGGGTTTTTTTAATGAGGGGAGGATCCTTCCAAGTTCTCACTGTCTTTGTGCTCACCATTTTTCTTGGGAGAGACTTCCTAGTGGTCCTTGCTGGTGGCATGGTGTGGCCCTGCCAGAAGCATTCCTGGAAAGATTAACCCCTGAATACGCGGAATCCCCTTGGACAGGCAGAGCTTTGGGCTTTCTCAGGGGGGATGGGCATTAGTGGTACCTCTGTTACGAAGAGATATGGCCCAGCTACTTCTGTTGCCTTCTCAGAACTCTTSACAAATTTTTGTGCATTTTTCTTCCACAGCAGCTCTGTGAGTTTGGAGTGTGTGGTTATTCCTGTATCAAAGAAGAACTGAAGCCCAGGGAAGCCAAGGGCCGATCCACCGAGGGATTCAGGCTCTGAAACAGTCCATATTGCAAAAGCCAAGTTTTAAGTGGTCTCATAATTTTGGAACYCACAACCTCATGTAATAACCAGTGTCCTGGTGGTTCACATAGGAGTCTTAGGTACTGCAAAATGGGACTCAAGGGAAATAAGTGGAAAGGCACATCGGGAAACACCTAAAAGTGCCTTTAACACTCACCCTGCAGTGGCCCAGAGGCAGTGATGGGCTGGGTTCTCTCGGGAGAGGCAGAGGAGGCAATTGACTTCTGCACATGTTCTACATCCAACAGAGAGAGCTGGGTTCAAATTACTGCCTGACAAATATTAAAGAAATGGTTGATCCCAGTTATCCTGTCTTCTCGGGGTAGTTCACTTGCCTAGGGGACTTAATACCCAGCTCCTGCTTGTTTCCAAAGTTGTCTTTTTCCATGCTTTCTTCACATAGACCAAGTGTGACTTAGAAGATCTCATATGATGCCATAGCAGCCTCGTCTTCTCTGAGGCAAAAAGAGCTGGAATGCACCGGAACATGGATCTCCCACTTTCAAAGCCTGTGCTCTATGATTTTGAGCGTGGGGTGACAAATGGGGGCAGCAGGAGGGACAGTTCTGCTCCATTTCCACCCTTCTGTTGGCAGAAGAGCAGCAGAGCAGAATGTGCTGGGGAGCCAGTCAGGGTTTTCATGCCTCCAGCACCCTCCAGATATCAGCACCTTCATGCCAGGAGGCAGTTCTAGAGATAGTCCTGCAGTGATGCTCTGCTGCTGAAGGGGTTTTTGCACAAAACCAGAGAGGAATATACTTAATAACCTGAGAATTTATGGAGATTCTTCCATTCYCTGGGACTTTCTAAACATAATTTTCGATCTCTAATTCATGAGAGCCTCCTTGCAGTTTGTTCTCAAGCCCTTCTGTCGTCTGCCTAGCACTTTCTCTTTTTTTCTACAAGTATCCAAGTCATTAAAAATGCAAGTACAACTATATATATCTCTCTAATACTATATATATTGTTATGGAGATAGTTCTGAGAGATAACATTATGAAGGATCTTATGAAAGATTTTATCTTCGTGTGAAAGCCATATTAATACCTTTCCAGAGGCAACTGGGGAGCAGTTTTTTGCCCTCTGTAATTAGCTAAAATTACCTCGACCTTCCCTTCAAGCTGGGTGAACAACAGGCAGAACTGTTATCTCAGTTATTCTTGGTTCTGAATTAAAGAATTAAAGAATAACATGTGAGGAGCAGAGAGGAGGGGAAGAAAGAACAGAGACGGAAGGACTGCCTATTCCCAGCTAACTCCTCCCAGCATCTGGTTGTATTAGAATACATTTTAGTCTGTCTAGTTGCATTAATTCCACAAGATCCATTCTCACAGAGATTTATGCCACAGTTTCTGGATTAGTTGCTCTTCCAGAGGGATGGAAGCACCTGGAACCTGTAGCCAGATGGAACGAAAGCTAATCCAGCATGTGAGCAAGGCCCCTTTCCACCCCAAAATGAGCATATTTTCAGCGAGAACGTTCATGCTCATGCTCAAGTCGTTTTTCCCCCTCCTCCCAGAGCATCTGGGTCTAGTTAAAAGTGTCTGAGCAYGTGGCAGGTTGTGCCAGGGTCTCTCTTCACATCCAGGCCAGCTGCAGTTCCAGTCTCATGTCAAGCCCTGCCATCCCCACATTAGGGAACAAAAATACTTGCCCAGATAATAGAACACAATCTTGTCAACAACTTTTAACTAAACACGCGGAAGGAGCAGGTGTAAATTTAGAAGGACCTGAGTTACAGACCTGAACAGCGAGTGGCAGGTGCACCCTCTCAACCAGGGATGCTGATGTAATTCCTGCCAAATCTTCCAGTTGTTTTCCTCAGTCTTCGTCAGTCAGAGGATCAGCAAGCTGGCATTTATCCAAGCCCCAGCCTCACTTCATTTCCAACCAAAGTGCTCATCCCAAGAATCAGAGCTGGATTAGGTGAACATCAAAGTTGGGTGTTTTAAGTAAGCTTAAGGCAGCATGGCCTGGGCTTTTGTTTTAACTCACCCCCTCAGCTGCACATGAAACACACAGAGTGGGGGGGTCACTTCAGACCTGTGCATTCTCACCTCAGGACAGGTGAGGAACTGCACAATATCATCCCCTGCATGGGATTTTTGCCGGCACTCCCTAAATAAATAATAATAAAAAAAATTAGGTTGCATCGGCTGTACCAAACTGGGCCAAGAAATCTAAAAAAACCCCAAGGCCAAATAAAAATCTCACCCTGTCATCTCCACCTGACCACTGCTTTTACACACAGCTCAGCTTCAGGCTTTACCCAACCCTAAATCAAACTGACCAGTGTCTTTCACAGTGCTGTCACTGACCTGCGAAGGTTTTCTCAGGGCAGGCAGCATTAGAATTTTTGTCACATGGAACTGCTGCCGAGGTGCTGTTACTGCCATAAATTAAAGGGCAAAGTTGTCTTTCTGAGTATGCCTCAGCTCCACTTTGTCATCCCAGAGAACTCCTGAGGTTTTTAGAGCTGTGTCTTACCACAGTTCACCTGCGGAAAAGAGGAAGAAAGACTCAAAAGTAGGGCAAGACATTTTGGACAGGAGACAGCTTCTTGRGCAGATGTTTAAATAATGCTTCCTAAAAAAAAAGGCAGGCCTCATTCTCCTGAAATAAAACACTATCTGTATCAACTAAAAGCAGATCTAGAGCGTTTTTTAGTGATTCCCAGCAACTGCAAACAGTAGGAGGTACCAATAAGGAAACAGCATGACTGAACTAATTTCCTTTGACATGGCAATAACCCCAAATAAATCTGCTTCCTCTTCAAAGAGGAAAAGCTCAACACAGGACTGCATTTGGGGAACACTTCCTTGGGGTCGGTTGTTTCATGTTCTGGTGTCATATTGAAAAAATCAACCTGTGAAAACTTCACTTAGCAATAGATCAGTGATAAACTGTTTGTGGGTTTGCCACTGACTCACAGAGCAGGCCTGCCTTTATTGATGTTGCCTTTTTACAGTGATGCTGTTAGTTTTTCAAGGGGATACAAAGGATTTCGGATTACACAAAAGACATTTCTCCATGGACAAATTACTTTTCACCTCCTCTTTCAGCTCCATCTTCCCTCACCATCCTGGCAGTGCCTGATAGCTGAGAGGGCTGGGAGCAGACAGGCTCCTTTTCTCTTGCTCCAGTGGCTTCAGAAGTAAACTGTTCATGGACAGGCACCTCAAACTGATTGGCAAATAGTCCAAGTGCTCAAAAMCAGAAATACACAATGGAAAACAATGCTGTGGGTCAACAGCAGATGAATGCTCTCTTTAGYTGACGGGCCAAAATATGGCTGGCAGGAGGCCAGCCMGGGGATAGCTGGCTCATAATGGCTGTAAACTGACCACTGCATGGTSTTTGATTGTGGCTGGACATGCCCAGGCAGGAAAGCCCCTCCTGGCATGGCTCTGCCCTCTGCCACGCCGTGATGGATGGGACAGACCTCGCCTCTCGTGCGGTTCCTGCGGTGGAACTGGTGCTGCAATTTCACCCCCCAGAGAAATGTTTGAGCACCTCAACCCTACCCCAGTGCTGTTTACTAACGAGGGGAAGGCATCTAAATACCAAATTAAACCACTTCAGCATCACAGCACCGAAGTTCTAGGAGAGGCTGGAAACAGTAGCCCCCACCCACGTTATTTTCTGTCTCTGTACCTCAGTGATTCCACTTGCAGAGCTGGAGGAGGAAAACTTCATTCCCTGCAAGGCAGGGGAGCTCTCCTGAAAGGCCACAGGGATCCAGGACACGGCACAGGCTGGCACACTCTGGAGAGAGGGAAGAGGGAAGGAAGCCTGCTGAGAGCAGGTGATTGCTCAGGCAGGAAAGGCTTCCTGATGAACACGTCAAGGATGTGCTTGATTTTCAGCTTGGTGTGGACTCAGGGAAAAGTTTCTCTGGGGAGTTCGCAGCCTTTGCTTCTGAGGAGCAATGAAGACGAAATCCACGATCAATAATTCTGGAATTTCGTAGATTTAATGCACAACACACAGCGATTTCATGAGGTTCACCCCCGAACACGGAACTTGCTCCTCAAAAAGCACCAGCACAGACTTTGCCACCTTTTCCTCAAAGTACAGGGTGAATTTCTTTGGCTCTACCTTATCTGAGGYGCAAACAAAGCAAAAGCAGATACATGCACGACACAAACTTGTAATTCACATAAAAACAGAAATAACAGCASATGACAGGTGCCAGTCTTGCCAAAACAGCACTGACTCCAACAACAGGAACGGCCATGAGGATGCAGGCTCTGAGTCTCCTGTTGTGCAGAACTGTGCAGCACTACAGAACTGGAAGTTTTGGCCTGTGACACATCCACAAAAAATAGTTAATGAGTAATTACATTAAGGAAGTGGGTTTAGTTATCTCAACCATTGCAGTTTCTTGTCTGCAAGAGGCCTGTGCTTTTTTAATGCTGCTGGAATTGATGGAAGGTCCTTTTCCCCGACCTAATTAGGCAAAACTAGGTCTCCATATCTGCTGCTTTTGGATGGCTCAGATTTCTGGGTGTCCACTTAAGACCCACAGTAGGAACATTGCTCTAAAGCATCATCCCAGGCAGAAATTTACCTCAGCAACACCATCCACGGGGAGGGGCAGCTATTTCTTATTTCTGCTGCCTGATTGGAGCAAAACAGATTATTAACCCTCGTGGAATTACTGATTTGCCAACACTGCCACTGCAGTGTGCATTCATTGCTCCAGGTAGAAAGTAATACCTTGAAAATGTATTGGTTAATAAATCTACATCAGATTTTAATATTAATCGTCCCTTTGGAACTGATTGTCAACAAATATCACAGTTAGTGTTGCTTTGCTAACACGTTAATGGGTCATTAACTAAAACCAGTCATTACCTTCTGCTGTTACAGTTTCCATAAGGATTTATTAAGGCAACTTCATGTATTATTAAAAAGAAAGTTCGTGGCTCTAATGTTCTGAAACTTTGTCTCCCTCAGGCTTCCACTGATATTGCTTCAAAGGTAGAAACGTTTGCCAAACATAATGGTGTCACTCAGTTCAGTTCCATCCTTTAAAACAATATTTCTTGCTCTTAAAATTCCCTTTTCCCGTGTTCTCCCTTCTCAAGGAGAAGGTGACTGTGTATAAAATAAATGGGAATGTGTGGAAGTATATATAGCTTTGCTGGTTTTGTAGCTGAAAAATCAGAAGGAGATGGACCTGGAATATCAAAAAAAAAGAAGAATAAGCTTAGAAAGTTGGGGCTTCCAATAGGATTAAAACCAGTGAGGGGAAATTCTGCCTCACACAACATGTTATTAAACCATGGAACTCATTGCCCCTAGAAGTCATTAGGGCCAAGACTTAGGTTCACCATAGAGTTCAAACTTCCTACAGATCTCAGGAATTCTAAGCCTTGTGCTCCCATAACTAAATATAGTCTTAAAC
The DNA here is from genome assembly GCA_018881555.1 of Amblyornis subalaris. NCBI lineage: Eukaryota > Metazoa > Chordata > Aves > Passeriformes > Ptilonorhynchidae > Amblyornis > Amblyornis subalaris. The sequence goes on along the minus strand of JACAXG010000136.1, from coordinate 606,055 downwards.
TCCGGAGCGTGAGGCTTAGAATTACCTTAATGACTTCCTGAGGTAATTAATTCCACAGTCTAAATAGCATCTGTAATTATTATCAGTCAGAGTGACATGCTTAGGTTGAAAATTTTACATTTGCACCTTTCATGGCCTTCCAATAGACCATGGATGAAATCAAGGCCACTGCAGTCTCAGAAGGCTCCTTTGCACCTATATTTTCTTGACTTTGTCTCTCCTTTTTTTTTTTTCCACTGGAGAGCTATCTGCAAACAGGAGTTTCACACTTACAGCTCTTCACTTTTCTAGTGTTCTACCAAGAATTTAAAATACTGACAGTTTCCATGTGGTGACATGAAGGGAAAAAAAAACATTTTCCCTCCAGCCTGTGAAATCAGACTCAGGTTCACAATCAGCTCCGTGCTGCTCTCCTCCATGTCCTTGAGCACAATTGCTTTGGATCCATCTGAACCCTGAAAAAGGTGCAAGGTTGCAGGAAGGAAGGAGAAGGGACATGATCTTTGGCCTCACCTCAGTGCAAGAGCAGAGCTTTTGTGGCTGCAGTTCCCTTTTCACAGAATTCCACTAAATGCTTTGTGTTGGACAGTGAATGGGGGCAGCCTCTTGGCCTCAAGAAGTGTTGGAAGAGATTCCTTCAATAATATACGCCTAAAAATCATATTGTCACAAAAAAACTGGCAGATTTTATTCACAGTTCATGTCAACCCAAAGAAATCAAGCCATTAAACCACAGCAATTTACATTGTTTTAAAAAAAAAAATAAAACTGATTCACAGGCTGTTAAATATTTGTAACCTGGTCCTGAATGGTTCAGATTACATCCTATACTGTTATCTGTGGATAAACTGGTGATATTTATGAATGCCAAGTTTTCTCCAAATGGCCTGGATTTATTTCACCTCTGCAAGGCAATGCTGCAGAGATTCACCTACGAGTGCTGCAGTGATAATGCCTTCATTTGTATCTCTTGGGGGAAAACAGAGAAGCACCAGGCTTGTGAAAGAGGTTTGATGATAAAACTTCATGACTTCACGTTTTTTAAGAAATCATCTGTGAAATGTTCTTGTGTATTAAAAAAACCCTTCAGTGCTATCCCTAAAACACCTGTTCCCACTGGGCTCCTGTGGCTGTGTAGAGATTCATGGAAAACCTCTTTTTGTGCCTGATTAGTTACAACATCTATAGCAAGAGCTGCACTGCTTTTTTTTTTTTTTGTAATTAGCAACTTCTAGCTAACAGAATAACCGCTTGCTCTCAAAATGTGCTGCACCTTTGGAAAGCAAGAATTCATCTGCAAGGAAGTGAAAGTAGGATGTCTGTAACTGCTAAACTTACGTGCACCTGCTTTTACATAAGCCAATGTGTTTCTGGTGATGAAAATCACAGTCTTTCAGATCCAAATGAATCGTTTAAATTAGCAAGACTCGTGTTTCCTCGTTAGAAATACCTTCTAGCCTCACAAGAGGCAGAGATTTCTTTCTCAGCAGAGGTGTCTGAAAACACGAGCTGAAGACCACTTTTAAGAAAGATGAAATCTGCCATCAAATATATTGTGGAAATAAAAAAAAAATCGCCTCTGAATGCATTTGAATATGTGAAATAATGTCCCAGAAAAGATGCAGGAAAAGAAGCCAAGATTCACAACATAAATTGGTCCTCAAGTGAACATTTCAGTACCACTGCTCTGTCAAAAATGGGTCACAGAAGCCAACTGTGGTACATCCACTCACAGCTCTCTAGTACAAAAAAAAAAAAAAAATAAAACCCCAAACAAATCGTCCTTTCCATTTCCATCAAGAACCCTGGATCTGAAGTTATCTTCTCATTTCCAGACAGCAAACAATCAGCCACTAATTTTCTAATGCTCCCCAAGTCCCGTTCATCCCTATATGATACCATGTGGCTGTATCCTTACTCTCCTGCTTTCCTTTGTGTGGAAGCAAAAATAYCCTGCAAGACCAATGCAAACCATCCTCAGTCTGTTCTCAGCTCCTGGTTCTGTCACTGGACCTGGATGATGTCGTGATGATGTCATTTATTAGTTAGGAAAGGGATAGTCTGCAAATTTTGCTGAATTCCTTTCTAAGCATTCCCTTGCCTTTCCAAAACACCCTAATCCACTTTTTTTTCTTGTTCCCACCAACCCTTCTCTGTCTGAAGCACGTTATTTATTTATTTATCATTTTCTCTAATAATCCCAGTACAACACGGACCTGCTTCTTAGGGCTCAAACAGTACAACAAATGATTACAGGAACTCACCTACACGTAATGTGGCTTTGAATTATGCTGGTAATGGTGGAAAAAAATTGGGAATGAGCAACTAATATGAAACCCAGCTCTTCTATGCTCCTGTTCATAACTATCTCTCTGAGTAACTTAAATCAAAGGAATAGAAAGGAAGGTGGAGGATTAGGAAAAGCCACCAGGCTAAATCATAGCACATGAAACTCAAATTCAGAGATTCACTACTAGTGGATTAAATAAGAACACTAAATCAYATGTGCCTGTGTGCCTAACATTAAAAAAAAAATGTTCAATTAGGAAAATCATTGCCCCTTCTCAAATGATGAGGATGTTAGCAGGGGTATTGTGCTTTTATGCATTATCCAAACTATATTCACTCCTTAAAGACCTGATCATAAACAGTGGCCAAATATCACAGTAACCAATCATTCTTTCCTTAATTTATTTACATCCTAAGRGGAAAGGCCCATCTATGTGGCCACAGGCAAGCAATTTTGTGTTAATTCTACCCATCCTGTGATCTGGCCAGGTAGGAGTCAGCTCCAGTCCAAAAGCCATAAAACCCCGTTAATGAGGCACTGAGAGGTCAGTCCTATCACCATGGGCTAATTAGTGCACTGACAAGGCCAGCTTTGAGTCTGGGTGAAGTTAGGGCTGTCTGTAGGAGAGCAGAGGTATGAGAAACACTGTAAATGCCACCAGGACTTGTCAAGCTCGTTGCTGGAATTGGTTCTTTGCATAAAAATTGACATCTTAAAAATGGAAACTTCACAGAAAACATGAAATTACGACAAATTCAGAAGAGGTTTGAGGGCAAAATCAGCCTGGGCTGCATTAGGAGAGTTTGATTTTTGATTTTTAATTTTTGATTTTTGATTGCATTGCCGACAGTTTGATGGAGATGATCCTTCCCCTCTGCTSAGGACTGATTCAGACACAGCCCAGTTCTGAGCTCCCTGGTACAAGAGACATGGACACATCAGAGAGACCCCAGCAAAGGGCCTCAAAGACAATTAATGGCTGAAGAATACAACGAAAGGCTGAGAGAGCTGGGAGTATTTAGCCTGGAGAAGAGAAGATTCGAGGAGAATTCTTGCCAGAGGGTACAAGCAGCTGACAGGAGGGGTAAAGATGCTGTGACCTCAGTGCTGCCCAGTGAAAGGGCAGGAGGCAACGGGCACAGGCTAAAATACATGAAATTCCACTTAAATATATAAGAATTTAAGTTTTTTTTTTTTACTGTGAGGGTGATCAAATACTGAGAACAAGTTTCCCAGAGGAGCTGTTGAGTACTCCATCCTTGGAGATGCTAGAAACTTCTCTGGACATGGTCCTGAGGAAATCTGTAATCAACCCTGCTTTGAACAAGAGGACTGGACTCAACAATCTCAAGAGCTCCTTTTAATTTCTTCACAATAAAAATGGTTAAAGAAAAATAAAAATAATTTACAGAAAGAATTTAGTTATTAAAGAAAGATAGTCAACACCAGAAGAAAATCCATTCTCTGCCAGGACAGAAAGGAGGTTGGTARCATCGGCTGCACCTTTTCTCCCCAGTGCAAACCAAGCTCAGCCAGGTCTCGCTCCAACATCCAAAATCAGAGGAGGTGAATTCCAGTGCTCTCCACCAAATGATAACCAGCACCCACGTTGCTCTCAGAGGGCGAAACACAGCGATTGAAGACACGCACAGCTCTGTGTACCTAGAGCTGACTAATTAGCCAACCCCACGCTAACGAGGTACCATCGCCCCGGCACCCCAACGACCTCACCGCTGACGGAGGCTTCTGCCAAGCGACTTTGTTTTGAGGGGTTTGAGCTGATTTTCGCTCTGGGCATCCCCACAGCAGCAGCTGGGGCAGGGGAGTGGTCCTCCTCCCCTCCTGCCTGCGTGCAAAGCCTCGGTGATATTTCAGYGAGAGGTGGGGAAAGCTGGGGTGGCAGCAAACCCGCGATGCCGGACCTGCGGCTCAGCCGGGCGACTGAGCACTCGGCGTTCCGGGAAGAGAGAGGARAGGGATCCTCGGAGAGATCTCACCTTGCAGGGATCTTCACGACAAAAATCCTGCCTTGGCTGTTCGGGGAAAACAGAGGATGGCGTCGTCCCCCGGCAGGATGAATCCCACGGAGCGGAGTCTGCGGCGGTGGGAGCAGCTCCTCGCGCCTGCTTAAGCGTATTAAACATTTTCATTCATTTCTGCTTGTTAAAGTAATATGATGACTTCCTCCAGCTTCAAACGTGGCAACGAAAGGAAGCTTTACTTTCCTCAGCCTGCTGCGGCTGCTTTACTGCCAAAGGCAACAGCTTTTTTTAATCCAAAGTATGAGTTACAAGATGAAATACATTTACCAGCGCAGGGGGAGGGGGGGAAGAAAGAAATGAAAAAGGGAAATGGGCCCTTCTCACCTGCCCGTGTACAACCATGTGAGCTAAATTAAAAACATACATTGTCAGCTGGAAACTCATTTGCCTGAAGAGCTGTTGGCAGGTTTTTGAGAGAGTGTGGGGAGAGCAGGGCTGCGGAGAAGAGTCTCCGTCCCTTCCCCTGGCCCCAGCAGCAGCGCAGGAGCGAGAGCTGGGGGAGCAATCCCACTGCGAGGCTCAGGCGGCTTTTAGGAAGGTAATTCAGGATTCAAAGCTCGGTGTGCAAAGGAGGGAATCCACTTTGGAGTCCATTTCTAACGCAGAGCAGGACAGGAGCAGACGTGGAACAGAAGCCTGCGGCTGTCCCTCAGGGACTCGCTGCACAAAGGGGGAGATACCAATTTCGAAACCCAAAGACTGAAACGTGGCAGTCATGAAAGTGCAGACACCTTCTCCCCCAGCCCCCTCAATCATCTCTCATTTCAATACACGCAGAAATGCGGCAGCACTTTGCTCCCCGCTGCTGCCAGCTYTACCTGGAGCACACAGCTGCGTGGTGGGAGTGTTGGAGAATTAAAAGTGAATTGACAAYGATCAATATGCCCGAGTTCAGCGCCACCAAAATTAAAGAGATTTTTACCCAGTGACTTCAATGGGAGCAGAACTACTGCCTGACTAACGGTGCTTTAAGACTTATTCCTTTGCCATCCACTGTGAACAATATTTTAAAAGACTTGAGTCATAATTACRGTTTTTAATTCTCCTCGTCAGCTCAGCCTCGCTGGTGACACAACAGTTCCATCCTGTCTCTCCCCACYGCTGTGGCAGCTCCTGCACCTGCCTGTTGTCTGAGGCTCTTGAGCAAGCAGAACTGGCAGAGCTGTTTTCAGCCAGTAAAAGGCAGCTTGGGGTTGTTCTCTCACAGAGAACTGTGGTTATTTTTACTCTGTCAAAGAGGCAGCCCTCACCTTTCTGGGGTTAAACTACAGACGTGGGAAGAGGCTGTTTCTCACTGCGTAAGGACCATGTAAAGACCCTCACTCCATTTTCTGATGCCTTCAGCAGCCTCCAGGAATGGGGAGCTTTGCAGGACCTGGCAGTGGTTATTCCTGTGTCCTGCCTATGCTTCCAGCACCTTGTCATTCCTGCATTTCCTACAGCTTCTGTTTCTTACAGATGTCTGGCTCTGCACAGGTTACTCACCCTCTCTCTCATGACTATCCTTCATTCAACTTCATCAGTTTTTTCTTTATTAATCTGCCCGTCTCCCTATTTTTTTTTTCTTTTATGCTCCCACAATAAAGAAATCAGAATGCATATTACATATATCAGATGCTTGTTTCCTAGAAATGTTTTTAGACATAAACTGAAGGGAGATTATCTCAATTTTTCTGTGTTTCAGCTAATTACTCTGCCCTTGCACGTGCTGCTCAGGCTGTCAGTTTGAACTGTGTCTTGCTGTCTATTTGCAAGTCATTATCAGGCCAATACAGCAAGCAGAGCAAACTCACAGTTGTAGGGTATATTTAGGGAAGAAGTAGTAATGCTCAGGTCGTTTGAGGATCATTTAAGGAGGTGGGGTTTTTTCCCAGTGATTTTTTTTTTCTGTTTTTCTTTCCCTAAAWATGCCAGCCTTTGTCTCAAAAGCTGTATTGAGCTTGTCTCCAGAAGGTATTCCTTACTCTTTTAGTTCTCCTCAACAATTTCATTTAAGCCTTAAGGGAACATTTAATCACAAGACAGGATTGGAGTAAAGAAAAGGATTGTGGTCACACCTGTAATGATGACTAATGGAAACAGAGCAGCTGCCAGTAAGGGACCTGAATTAATTTTTTGGTTGATTTTTAGCAATGGCTTCTTTAATGTGGTGTAGGAATAGATGTTGGATTGTAGGGAACRGGATCTCTCAGGTCCTTGTACTCTCCCAGAGACTGCAAATAAAATTTACACAGTTAATTTTAAAACCACATATATAAAAGGATTTATTATTTCCACATGCTGAAAAGACATGGAAGAATATTCTCTCAGAACCAACATGCAACTCACATTTTCCTCAAGAAATTGAGAACTCCCGTTTGATTTGCGAAGTATTTTAGGAGAGCTACACACAAAGTGGTGTGGAAGAGGCAGGTRTTACACGGTGCTATTGTTGGTAATACTCTTTGAGGGTGTTGTTCATACCATAGAGAGAGTGAATATATKAAGAATATAGTCCTGGTGGTCACCAAAAGAAAGGAGCATTTCTCTCTTTTTTTAGGAATTGGCACAATTACATATTTCTCTGCTAGTTCACACATAAACTTCTCTTTCCATCCCTTCCATCACATCATCAACTCCAGGCAGCAGTGGAGTACACCAAGATCAGAGCTGAAAGCCATTCTTTCCCTAACAACCTGCACAAYAACTGCAAAATCACTCCAGCCTGCCTTGGAAAGAAGAATGGCAATGTTTCCCCTTTCCCAYAGTGCTCCTTCCCACACCATTTCTCTAAATTTCCTCAGAATACAATAAGATGCTCACAGGAAACGCCAAGATTAATTTGGGGGGGGATGGAAAACATCATTCTGAGAGGTGCAGAATGGTGGTGGTGTTCAGCACAGCCGAGTACAAGAACAGCCCTGTTATTAGGGAGAGAAAACTAAGTTGTGTCTTGCAGCTGCAACTGTTAGTGGATTGATTGTGCAATTAATTACTCTCCAGAAAATTCCAGCCAGTGTTTGTGACGGGAATATTTATTGGTAATCAYTCAGGAAGAAAGCAGCCCTCCACAACTGCCCAACTCCACAACTCACAGATAGTTTGACTTGACACTTCGTTTTGTGCTGTGGTGTGGCACAAGGCGAAGCTGATCAGGTTAAAGCCGAGAACACATACTCCAGCAAACAGAAAAAGTGATCTTTCATTTTCTTCTTTTCACATTAAAATCGACACACCAACAGCTGCTGAAGCACTTGGCTATTTTTAACTCYGTATTTTCTCCCTTATTGCTGAGGTTCTTTTCTTTATCTGTGTGCTCAGCTCAGGTGAGTAACATTACACARGTACACAAAGGTTTAAAGGATCTGGGCCATCACATTTCATATGTTCATAGGTAGGAATAGGAACCAGAGTTGCCACTCTGTGGCATAATTTTTGCACTGCTGCTGCAGTCTAGAGTGACCAGACCATGGCTTGACTGCAGAGGGGTTACAGCAGCACTGGGTTTTTACAGTTCATTTAAAAAAATGATTAAAACTCACATGGTTTGTGTGGGCAGTAAAAAGCAAACACTAAGATGCTTTGTTGTTTTGTGGTCCTTTCCAGCCACAAGTGAAAACCTTACAGGAAGATTTATAATAATCAGTGGAAAGTGTGGTCTGTCCAAGGACCACCACTCATATCAGGCTCAAGATCTAATACAGAGAACTCCAAAACTAAAAGCAGCAGCATTTGCGGCTTCAGCTGGTGAACCTTCAGGGCCTCAAACTGAGGTCTGTGACTGCCCCACATTTTCTCTGACGGGACAACAAATAGCACACAGAATCACGGAATTACAGAATCACAGAATTACAGAATCACAGAATTAATTACAGAGTCACAGAATGGTTGGGGTTCTAAGGAACCTCTGAACATCACCTAATTCAACTCCCCTGCCAAACCAGGTTTACCAGAGCTGATTGCATGGGCAGGAGACTCCACAACCTCTCCTGGCAACCTCTGTTGTTSCTCTGTTCTGTCACCCTCAAGGTAAAGAAGTTTTTTCCACACATTCAGATCAAACAGACARAAAGCTTTCCCTGAGAACTRAGGCAMACCGCCATTCAAATCCCAGAAGATTCCTCATCTACATGACAATTCCTATTTGGACTCACCCTTAGCTGCAAAATCAGTCACATCCCTCTGTCAGAGGAGACATTCCTGATACACCCACACTGATATTGGAGTTAATCTCACAGCCACCTTCAGCCGGACCCAAAAAGAATGAGCTCCCCATTCCTCATCAGCTCAGAGGTGGAAGGCAGGATTTAGGTGTGAGATTAAGGCTGATCCTGCCTATCAAAGCAGGTATTGACAAACATGGTGCTTTTTATCTTCTCCCTCCTGAGGCTGTCGTGTGTCTGAGGAGCCTGTGAATAAAAGCCAAAATGTCTTTGYCATGGGAAGACTTATGTTGCTCCAAGGACTCCAAACAAGCCCAGTATTCCAAAGAGTGAATGAATGACTTTCATCATACTGAGAGTTAACCAAAAGCTCCAGCTGAATGTGAGGCTGGACTCACATTCTGTGATCAGGCAAAAGGATTGGTAGGAAATGACACCACACAATCACTGCCTGCACTTGGAGCATCATTCCTTTTAGATGGTCCAATGGAATCACTGAAACCACATCGGAGTCTCCCACGCAAGCTGTGAAAACCACACAAATGTTTCACTTGATGAAGAGGAAATAATAGTTGTTATGAATGTCCTGGTTCAATCTATGCTGCATTCCTCGCAGTGAGGGTGAGTGAGGTTGGATATTTTCTTTTTTGGGCAGCCACAAGTGTGAGTGAGTGGCAGATGGGAAGGTCTCCGTGGAAAGCTGTGGTGAAACTCTTGGTAGCACAAGCAGCTCATGGTCAGGATTTCAACTTGGAAAGCTGCACAKGAGCACTGTACAATGGCATCACTTTACTTGCTGTGTGTATTTTAAAAAACATAATCTGCAATAGCACAAAGGMAAAAGTCACATTATTGCAGCAGAAGAAACAGCAGAAACAATCACAAGTCAAAARATCTTGCCCCAGTCCCCAGCCCTATTCAGGTTTGGGGTAAAAGTTGGGAGTGTCTCCCATCTCTTTAAATGGTGAATCACCTGTCTGTTCTAAAGAAATTACTTCCAATCTTATCTTACTTAATAAATAAATTCTCAAGAAAGAATTACTACTTGTACTGTAGCACTTTGTAAAATGAAAGCTTCCAGAAGTTCTAATCTCTTGAACACTTTTTTTAGGGAAAGATTAATTGATCCAGAAATCTGTTTTGTTGTTTATGCCTCCTTCCAAAACAGCCTCTTTTTTATAGTTTCACTTTTTCTTTGTTTTTAACAACAGGCTTGCATAGAACTAGAATACTGATTCTTTAATTACAGTATCTGAAACCAAGCAGAGAATTTTTCACTAGAAATCTAAGAAAAAAAACAACCCACGAAACATGAAGAGATTTGCAAAATGTGTAAGCAATGAACACCAAAACTGCCAGAGAATTTGAAATTTAGCTTGCAAGTTACATGATAATTTACACTTCCATTTTGATATCATCTGAACATCTCAATTTTCAAGGTACAGGCATGAAAATAATTGAAATTTATCTTATTTTGCCTCCCACTGGAGCTTGAGAGTCTGTTGGTATTAGAATTCTGTAAAATGATGGCAAAGGAAGGATCTATGAACTTCAGCAAAACCAATATTGCTGAGTGCAATAGTCTGTTCAGGAGCTGCTTTGCAATTTTTTAGCATTTTATCTGTTCTTTATTATTTGAACTTCATAGAAAAATACTGAAAAACATTTCCACCAGAAGGACATCATTTCACTGAAAGCACACAAAAGAAAGTACTAACCCAAGGTCAGAAAGATGGGCATTTTTACAAAATAAAGCAGAGTTCTGTTTTCCTGAAAGGGAAAAGTCTAATGATTATTTAAGGAATGACAAGGAAAAAAGCCRAGAGAAGCCATTATATATTTATTCTGAATATAGCAACAATATTTAGCAATAAGGATGGAAACAGTCATTTTATTAGTGGCAGGAAGACTGCACAGTCTCTGTTGCCTGATATAAAAATCCATTCTTTATTCCTTGAATGCCACCACACACACAAAACCACACTTGTACAGATAATTGTACATACCAGGGAGAAAGGAAACAAAAGAAGTGCCAGAATTGCATTCCATGACAACAACAGAACATGGCAAAGGAGGAGAGGGATAAAACAAAAAGCTCAGARCAAATAATAGGTTAATTAATTTTATAACCAGACTTTTTCAAGAGATTTTTCTACGATCAGAAACAAGCAAATGCTGAAATGTGTTTTGAAATTCAGCAGCCACCAAACCCCCCCAAATCGTCACRGGGTCAAACGTCCTGGACTCTTCTCCGTGGCAAGATGCATTTCCACCAGAATTCCCCAGGCAGCCAAGTGATTTTCCTGCAAACTTTTGTAAATCCAGACGACTCCATGAGGAACTCCCTAAATGGAGTCACTCCAGCATAAAGCTGCAGTCATTCAGAGGGAGCTCAGCCCCGAGAGATGAAAGGTTATGTGTGAAAAACTCTGAGTAAGAGGCTGAGTATTCCCATGGCAAAACTCCCAGAAATACATATATAGTGTAAGGAATTTGTGTGAAAGCTCACCAAGCTACCATTGGGATTTTTTTTTTTTTTCTCTGGTTTTGTTGATAAGCATATTTTTAACATCCAAATAATTAATTTATAGCCAGGTCTGACTTCTGAAATAACAGTACATTTATTATTTTCACAGTACTYCGCACAGTCCAGCGATTACAGGCTTTACCAAACAACACTCAAATAATCAAAACAAGGTAAGGAAATGCTGGAAAAGGTAAAGAAAAATATTTGAGAGTAAAATAGCATATTTTCTCAGTAAATTCACAACAATACAATTGTGAAGAATCATTGACAGAATTACWATAAATTGTTGATGTCTGTTTTGGTTTTGTGCTGGGGTTTTTTTCTCTGATAAATAAAARTCTTTTTATCTGGCTGCTGCACAGTGTGTAAAAACACCAACGGTGTTTAAACSTGTTGGCAAACCAGCAGAGAATATATCTCATCTCTATCTCGAGACACCATGTGCCTCTTTAAGGGTAATTTGTTTCTGTCCCGGGACCCTGAATGCCATAGTTGTTATTTAAGAGCACTCATTTATGTTATTAATACCCTTAAATCAAATTTCACAATGGTAGCAGACCCTGAGCTTACACTACGTTRTATGAAATGATTGTCCTTGAGGATTTAAACTCTCAACAATTTTTCCATAGGTTCTAAAAAATGATCTCTTATGGAACTTAGGACATACACTGCAAGCAGGTCAGTTTATGTATATATTATGGGATTTTGTCACCATTTTTTACTTTGAACCACGAAAAATTCTTCCTCGAGCAGGACGCTTCACATTCCAATTAACTCATTTGTCATTGCCGAGACAACTCCAATTTAGCAACACCCAAATYGCTGAATTTCCCGCCTTGGTTGTTTTGTTAATCCTGAAACACTCTCAAAAAGCCGCTCAGGGGCAAGTCCTCTTAAAACAACCTCTAAGGAAGGAACCTCTCAAGACACCCCTGAAGGTCAGTTGAGAAGCTCCGGCAAACGAGGACCCTTGAGATGCCAGGACAGTGAGGAGGCTGCATGAGTGGCCTTAAAACTGTGCATTAATGCATTTTTAGTGCTTTTGAAAGGTTGCAGCCTTCCATCTCAGGAGCCAGAAGCTCTCTAGGCAGATATTGACACAGGCAGCGTGAGTTCGTTCCCCACCATCCTGCAGGGAGCCACAAGCAAACCCAGGGATGCTCCTATTTTGGCCAAGAAAATCGATATATGAGAAGTTCCACTTTCCTCCAGTTCCATTTGGGACCATGGAAACAGAAATCTGCTTGATAACCCGGGGCTGCTGAGGAGTGGATCAAACCCTGCACCCAGTGAGGACACAGGGAAAAGTCACYTTTCCTTAAAGATCAGCAAAGTTTGGCCGAAGCTGAGAGTGACTGAAAATCACACCCTGCAGTCTGCTCTGATTCTCTATTAGAGCAAATACATTTCAAGCTAAGGTTTGAAAAATCAGTTTATTTTACATTTTTCTGCCTTTATCTGATATAAGAGGGTTTGATCTTTCTCCTTAGAGGTGGTAACATCACTCCCTTCAAACTCAGCTGTTCAAGCAGCTGAGGAAACACTGAAAACCAGCAAGAATTCTTGGGTTCAGGGAAGAGAAAGAAGAATTAACCTTGAAAATACAGTTTGTAAGTCAGCAACAATTTATTTGATTTTTTTAAAAATTTCTGTTTAATTATCAAAATTTTTGAAATGTCTCTTGGAAATACACATTTCTAGGAAAACTTTAATTCCAAAAGCTGCACACAAATCTCACCAATAAAAAAAATTTAAAAAACACAAGCAAACGAAACAAAACAAAATAAAATAAAAAATTCCCCCAAACAAATCAAAATGCAGAATAAATCAACCCTGATTTCTTCTAGCACCATTTTTTTAGCCATAACAAAGATGCAGGAAGAAAAAATCCTACCTCTACCACAGAGCTGAGAGGGAAAGTGGCTTCGACAGTGGTTACAAGTCCTCCAAAAAAAAAAAACCTGGATGACTGTTTGGTAGCCATAAAAATATCAAAGTTTATTAGCTGGGCACACACGTTTTTGCATTTTCCCCATCACTCTCACCCAGTTTCATGGATGATCTCTCAGTCACCTCATACCACCCAACGTCACAGGGAGGCCTGAGGGAATATTTGTCCCAGTCTTGTTCTCCTCCCTCCTTCTCTGGGATTTGGCTGCTCTTGGTTCCGTGGCATTCACACCAGAGCAAGTGAGTTATTCCCCTGCTTGATTCYCACATGGTAATAAATCAAAATTCACTTACATTATCAAAATTCAAGCAAGATAATTCACCTAGCCCAAAAGATTCTTTTATTTTTTTTTCCCCCCAGGAAACTGAGGTTGCTGGGTCCAGCACAAAGATGAATTGCAAACTGCTCCRTGAGCAGAGTTTTTCTGATTAATATATCATGTGCAACAATACACAGAGAGAAAATGACCCTGGGTCTGCCTTCATTGGGGTTATTGATGATGCCAGAACACGTCAGCTGAGGGGATCATCCTTGCTTTGAGCTGTCATTCCCACACCACCTTTGTTTGCTGTAAGAAATTTCCAGGGAAACCTGYGGTTCAGGCAGAATAAATTGCATTTTCCCCTCTTCTCAGTATGGGCTGGTAAAAAGGGAATTTAAATAAATTCATTCATAAGGAAGGCTGTAACTTTGGCTTTCCTCCTCCCCGTGCCAAAACAAAATAGAAAAAGACCAAAAAAAAATATAGAAGTTGTCCTGCAGAACAAGTTTAGAAAATATTTTGTCCAAGGTTGATCCACAGGTAATAAAAATAAGACACTAGAATGAGAAACAATATTTAAAATGAAAGTTTCTTCTCTCCTGACTTCTGGAAAAATCAATAAGATGTGCTTTGGTCATGGTGCTAKCAAAGGAACCTACTTAGTTTTTACTCCAGAAATCTAATTTATTATAAGAATTTCTAGAACAGTTTTGGTTTTCAATGAACATGGAAACCAACCCATTAGAACACTTTTCACCATCATTCAATATGAGCTTGCTACCACTTTTACATTATTTTGATTTTCTAGAGTCTCAAGCTTTCACATCAAGGCATCTGAGTTCCAAACCCCACTGAAAACCTAAAGTGCACAATGTGCCTGTTCCACAGCAAAATGTTGCCAGTGATTTGCAGACTGTCGAGGCACAGACCCTCCTGTTAGTTCCACGTAACCTCTCTCTGCTCTTAGCACATCAGACCACTCTCCTTGATGGACTGAGAAACAGCTCTAAGTCACATCAGTTGTAACCACATTTTATCAAAGTATTTCAGAAAAAAAACCCCACTTTTAGACAATTCACTCCCAAAATTAGTGACAARGTTTTGGTTCTTCTCCAGCCTCAGATTTTCTCTTCTCTGCTGGTTTAATGGCTCAGAACATCTCTGTTCACAATGGGTCAGGTTTCTCCTGGYTTTTTTCTTCCAGAAGATTTAATAAGGAAACACAGCCCTGTGTTTGAAGCAGTCATACAGGCACAGCCACAAAATTCATCCACAGTGTTCAGAAGGTCAGGATGACATTGAATAACACAAAAGAGGCGTCAAACAACAAAATTATCAAAATCAGCGCGTAAGAACTGTTTGTCTTCAGGAGAAAAAAGAGTTGCTAAATATTTCTTCTGCAACATAGCCAAAAAGACATAAAAATGTGGATTTCTCAGGTTCTTCAAGTCCACCTCAGTCTATTTTCTCCAGAGCTGACAGCTTCACAAGCCCGTGAGTGTCGGAGGCAGTGACGCACCAGGTGCCATTTTTGGGCTCTGTTGCTTTACCTTTTGGAAGGMACTTTTCCACCACCACCACCTCCTTCCTGCACAGAAGTGAGGCTTGGATCGTTTCCACACAACTAATTTTTCCTCTCAGTTCACAAAGTTAAACGAACCAACAGTCCAACAGATGAAAGGAGAAATTTTGCTTGCAGTGGGACAAGAGATTTCTTGGGGATTTGCACCCACCTGGTAGGTCTAAATCTCTCTGTATCCACRCTCATTTTGGAAAATATTGCATATCTGTAGAGTCAGAAGGAGCTTGGACATCAAGAGATGCCACAAGAATTGTTGTGTGGAAATAGCACAGAGATGTGGTTTGTGCCAGAGTGTGAAACAAGAGTTATAACAAAGGGGATTTTCTTTGGGGTTCAGGGGYCAGAAAGGTTTTAGCTTTGGTCTGACCAAACAAATTCACAAACTGAACACACGAAGTGAGGCAGGGGAAAAGGTTGAAAAACTGCCATGGCACTAAATGAATATATTCTGGAGGAGTGTCTTGCTGGCAGCCTGGGAATTGTGGCAGCCCCAACTAATTGGAAAGTGCAAAAAACTTTGCATTGGCAGAGGAGAGGCAGCACCAGAGGGAAAATGTGCAATCAAGATASAAGTGATGGCTTGGCCAGGCACTGAAGAGAACTATTACCCAAAAAATGATGAATCAGCTGACCAMGATCTCAATTTTCCAAATTATAATCTCAGTCTCTTACGTAAATTCTCTGCTTTGATAAGTAAAAATAGTCYGGCCTGTTTGAAAGCCAAAAAGCTCAGAACTTAAAATCAGGGGTGCCAAAAAGTATTGCTGAAGAGGTTTCATAAAGCTTCAGAGGGTTTCCTCAAGTCAGTCAGGTAATATGGAAATTTTGGCCTTCTGTTCACAACGGGGAGTTGAGGATACCTTGATTTCTTTGATGTGCAGAGTTAAAAACCGAGTTCCTCCTTCAATTTCCCRAGAAGAGCCCATTAGAGATAATGTCCTTCCATCCAGGGGAAAGGCTGTTCCTCATGAATCTTCTTTCTTGGCAGATTTAGTGTATTTTRATATGATCAATTCTCACAGCATTAAAAAAAAAGCATTACTGGGAAATGCTTATTTAGTTGCACTGATGAAAAGGCCAAAATATTTTATAAAGTTCAATAATTAGATATATTGCTAAAGAATATCACCAGCTRTATCAAGCTGATAGATGTTGTTTGAGGCTTCACTGAGCACAAGAGTTTTTACTGTCTTGAGTCAGGTCAACCTACAGGATACCCCTGGATTAAATTCCAGTTTATTTTGAGGCTTATCTTCCTGTTTCCTCTTCATTGTAACCAAAATGAATTTCATAAGCATTTGTAGATAATGACCTGTCTCCCTCCCTTGATCATCTCAGTCTTGGGTCAGATAAGCCAGGCGAGTGTTATTTATTATATTCTGTGCTGTTATTTTGTGGCCTTTTGCATGTCATTGTTGTGTGTGACAGCTTGATTATATATAATTGATAGATAGTTTCATATGGCTCACGAAGAGCTTGATAGGTGGCACACAACCCAAATTATTTTTGTTTCTTTGGAGTGTATTTTCAAGTCTTTTCAAGCAGGTACTGTTTTGAAAGACTTTTTTATTTTAATTTTTTTAATAGATTTTCTCAATGCCTGTGGCTCATTAAATACATACTTTAATTGATTTATTATGGAAGTAATTTTTCAACAAAGTGAATACCATGCATGGCAAAGCAGATTAAATTCCTCAGCTCCTGTCTTCTACTGTGGCATGAAGGAACAAGATATCCATCTCCCTATATCCCTATATGCAGAAATACYATGACCTCAGGGCCCAGACTTTGCTGTGGAAAAATGTTGGCTGCACAAGACACACATTTTTACTCTAAATTTGTTTASAGCTGGGATGGAACTAGGGACGTTTAAATAAAAGTTTTCATGCCTTCAGTKGGGATCCCACTCATGACACACTGCTGAGGGATTCTTAATCCAAAAATATGTTTCAAGGAGGTACTGGARGTATTGAAGACAAGCCAAAGACCTCCCTCTGTGACTGCAGGTTTGCTGTGTGAATATTTATCAGAGTTTTCACATCAGGTGATTGAGAACAGGCATTCTCTGCTAAACTAAGCCAAAATTTTCAGCCTGCTTTCATCCCACTTCCAACCTCAGGCACCTGCTCRAGGTGTCAGGAGAATTTTTGCCCGAGGCTTCTGCTAAAGCCAGTGACAAGAYAGAGAATAAATTTCCAGCTGGAAGTACCTGTGTGGCTTTGACAATCCCTGACAATCAAGGATATCTAAACTCCTAACCCCACATCTTCTACATAGTTAAGTGCCTTATTTTGTTGGGAAGAATCCAGACTCTCAGTCATAAGAAAAAGTGAAAAGAAGGAAATGTCAGTGTCTGATTCATCCAGCTTCTCCCCACTGTGCAGATCAATCCCTAATTATGCTATCTGCTTGAGAACAATTTCTGGTCTTTGCCTTAGGGCAACTTTCCTAAAAATAAAAATGTATTTCTTTGAGAGGAATGATGAAAAGAAGCAGTCATGATCCCACGTAAGTCGTAGAAGGTTAGCAGTCATGATCAATACGATTGGAAAACACAAACATGGCTGGCAATGTCTCTACTATTCTGACAACGTTTAAGTATTTTTAATCAAAAACATGGATTCCCACACATTTTAGTGCATTTTGATAATTTCTTTGYATTCTCTGTATAAGACTTATAAAAAATCATTTCACAGGTTTTTCTGCAGTCTTCCACATTATAAGGAAGTGCCAGTTCACTTAAGCCTCAGAAACGATGTTTGGCAGCATTTGAGTGAGCAGTCTGTTGAAAAGTGGAGTCATTCTTCTTAGTCAGCAATTYTTCAAAGTTTGGAGAAACCTGAGGCTCCTCTAACATAGAAGGAATTGACAGAATGCCTGAGTCTAACACTGTCCTTCATGGGATGAGCAAAAGAGACCAAGAGTACTTTGAAACTCACACCAGGAGAAATGGGCTCTATCCTGATCTTCCCTGCACTGAGTGACTCCACTTAAACCAACACACACACGCAGAATAAAGGGGATCACAGCCACGGAAATCATATTTACTCAAAGCCTGAAAAGAAAGTCAGCCTGATGCTCRTCATGGAGAGAGGGGAGAAAGAATTATCTTCCATGACACTAGTGAATATGAGAATTAAATCTACAGAAACAGTTGCACTGTGCAAAGCAATGACTATCAAGTGACTGTGCTTGGGACTTTTCCTACTGGACACCATTTTTTCCTGAGACACCTTTAAATTTGAGATGCTTCTGTGATTCTGCTGGGGAACAAGGTCATTGCTCGGCCTCTGGCTCTCAAAATGTAACAACCTATTTTATAGTGATAAATTATTAGCCACCCAGCCACAATCCTATACTAATAAAACAGCCTGATTTGCTAGGATGCATCGTTTACATCTTTTTCACTTAGAATTAGTTTGTATTAAAACATATTTTTGTCAGAGACAGGGAAGGCAAGTGAACCTGTTAGCTGAGCTCCTTCACGGTCCCTGGACAATAGCCAGGGGACACTTCAGTAAAACCTCCTGCAGTTGGTGGGATAACTGTCTCCTTGCCTCAGGGAACCTCAGCATTAAAGTTATTAAATAAAACAGCAAGTCTGGCAGTTGGCTATGAGAAGCAATTTATACCATTGTAAATGGATTAGCAAAATGTAATTTCTTTTAACGTTTCCGTTTCAATTATTTCAAATAGATGTGCAGTTATAAATGTTAAGGAATTGTTTAAATGCTTCTCACAATGGAAAAAGTAAATATAAGGTTAGAGCTTCGCACTCCCAAGCGMATTTTCTGTGTTTCTCTGTTTTCTTTATTTTAAGGCTTTTCACGTACTGCTGTAAAAGTTGCCCATTTGGAGACCAGGAGAGAAAAAAAAAAAAAAAATATTTGTGCTCCTGATGAAGCAGGGTATTATACTAATCAGGAAAGTATAGATTTGAAATGTCTCGAGGACCAGAGGAAAGCCTACGGCTGTTCTTATCCTACATTCTCAGCTGGTGTATTTTGACATCAAGAGCCTGGAGCAGCGCATGAGATACCAGGAGAGAGACTACACCACATCTCTGCGTGTGCGAGGGGCGGGGGGAGATGCCTCTGGAAAGCACAGCTCCGTGGATTTCCTCGGAGAAGGGTTAATTAACATACATAGCCAGCAGCTCCCAAACCATCATCGTCTTTTACGACGATTTCAGCAATATCTCACCTGATCTCTGGGCTTTTTTCCCTTTCTCCCGTTTTTCCCTTATTTTTTTGCCGTGCTGTTGCAATTAAGCCATAAGATCCAGCAAGAAGGATGACTGCTGGCACGGGATAATCGTGTCCTCGGGGTGTAATCAACCACCAAGAAGAAACCAGAGCTCCTCATCGCCCATGGGCGCGATTACCTCGGRAGGGCCGCATCCGTCGGGAATTGCGTCGGCACCACAAATCGTTGGCTTTTTACGCTTAAACACGTTATCCAGGCAAGTGGCCRTGCTTCTCTGCAGCTGCCACGTCGTGTCAGAGCGGGCAGGGAGGCTCAGGCCCCCTCGACGCCCCGCCAGCGCCGCGCACCAGAGCCGGGAAATTTCCACCAGGGACCGCGCCGGGTGGGCGACGCTCCCGCCTTTCAAAACCTCTCTCCACGGCGGCAGAGCTGAATTCGAGTTGCCGCAGACTTTAAGAGAGGGGGTGGTGAGGGGCAAAAGTAGGGCAGGCAGGAATGAGGGACGAGGCTATCGCGGTTGAAAGCGGCCGCGGAGGAGCCTGAGGGCTGAGATGGCACAGTCAGCATCGATTCCAGGGAAAGGGAGATGTCAAGGACGGGGAATGTCAAGCAGGAACAACAATAAGGCATCATAAGGGTGCTTTAGCAGCGCCAAGAATTCCAAAAGCAGGACAAATCAAGCTGCTGGGCTGCTGTGATTGGTCTGTTTGCTGCTCGAGATCACAAGGAAAATGTAGAAAATATGATACGTTCGCCATGTACGTCTGTCCTCTCCCTCCTGCCTACACAAAACTAATTAAAAATACTCTCTCCCTCTCTTCCTCTCACGTCCCCCACCCCCACTGGCATCATCTTGAAATAGTCTTTGCAAACAAAGTTAGATACAAGCAAATGCTCTACATGGAACCAATGTTGTCAATACATAGATAAGCAGCAGCAACACACTGGCCCTGAACAAATAATCAAATGTTAAAGGAAGAGCTACAAGAAACACAAACACACTCCAGGTTTCTGCAGTCTGCACCACTGCCTGTGTGGTGTGTGTGTGTGTGTGTGTATTCCTGAAGCATCAACACCTGCCTTTGCAGGGGATGGAGCTTCATGGCACAAAATGAATTTATCCAATAGGTTTCTACACGTATTTTACTGCAGCTTCTCACAAAATGAATTTATCCAATAGGTTTCTACACGTATTTTACTGCAGCTTCTCACACAGGTGGCAGAATGAATCATGTTCCTGCTGATGCAGCACCAAACCTGCTGCTACTTCCAGGTGTGTACACACACACGTTTACACACAAGCATGCACACACAGGGAACAGTTTGAAAAGCAGCTCACCACAATACCTGTCAGGTCGGACCTCTGAGCCTGTAGCTGAGTCGTCAAATAAATGACAGCACCGCAGGAAAACAGCAAACAATGTTTTTAAGATGTTGAATGGGGTAGTAAACGTTTTCGATGGTTTCAAAATTTGATTTTGCTTCATATCGAACAATCTTTAAATTATCCATAAGAGAGAAATAAGCCCCAGTACTTGGGTCATTGACCTGTACCAGAATCATATAAGCCCTGAAAACCCCTGACCACAGAGGAAATGATGTATCTGGGACTGCAAAAAATGCTGGTTTTCCAGGCATTTTTACAAAGGGAAGTCAAAAAGCCCCCTACATGTGTATTACAGTGTTATGGAACACTGCAGGAAACCAACAAAACTTTAAATTCTGCTTTGGTTTACTACACTGCCTCTGAAACCAAAATACCTTTGTTTTGCTGCAACTCCGGTGAGGAAACCTTCCAATAGATTATTKCCAACTCAACTGAGGCACTCTGTGACTCTTACCACCCAGAGGTGACTCTTGACATGTAGAATATTCTTTAGCAGAAATGGTATAATCAATTYAAATATTCCTGATGTACAAGTCCTTTTTTCTTCCTTCAACTTTCAACATGTCAAAATGCACAATACTTGCAAGGGAGGAAAACRCAGTCTTTTGTAGAAAAGCTCATTTTCAACCTTCCTGAGAGCAGTGACTCTGTTTCACAATAAACATGGCATGATATTCACCCAAAACTTGCACTTACCCGGGACCTCTGTGACATTACTCATTACTGTGACATCACTTCTGGCACAGCAGGGAATTTCACTGCAATAAACTGCAGCCAAGGAAAACCCTCCTTTTTGCTGCTCCGCTGTGCATTGGATTTTCTGCGTATTTAGAAAAAGGAAGATATTTCTGTCTGAATAAATTAGTTTTCTTTGTAAGGTATTTTCCACATGCACGAAGAAATATCGTCCCTATTGCCCACGGTCTTCCAGTTCAAAGGGAGAAAAAGGAGCTGGAGAAGCAGGACACCAGGGAACACTTGATCACGTTGTTTCTTTCAAGCAGTGACCCTTTCTGTAGCTATTACCAGAGATTAGTTTGAGTACTCCTTGGCTGGAATAGGACTTAATAAGCAGGACAGTCGTATTCCTCAAAGGCTTCTGGCCTCCTGTGTCAGGGCTGGAGTCTGTCTATCAAACTCCCACACCACATTAGAGGTTAAAACCYCCTCAGCCCACGCTGGGGGCAGCCAACAGGAGGGAGGAGGAAGGTTCCTGSTGCGTCCTCTTTCCTTAGGGAGGCTGAGGGGGCTTTGGGAATGGCACTGTCCATAAGGACAAAGGCAGGCAGAAGGTGCAGCTGGGTTGTCACATTTTGATAAGCACTCTGGTGGCTGTTTGGGCCTGGAGGATGTCCTCATGGGAGTGAGGAGGTGCAGAGGCAAGGGGCACAGCCCCCTGCCGTGGGCAGGGACACCTTCCACTACCCCAGGTTGCTCAAAGCTCCAACCTGGCCTTGGACGCTTCCAGGGATGGGGCATCCACAGCTTCTCTGGGCAACCTGTGCCAGGGCCTCACCACCCTCACAGGAAAGAATTTCTTCCTAATATCTAGTCTAAACCTTCCCTTTTTCGGTTGAAATCCATTCCTCCCTGTCCTACCAACACATGACCTTATAAACAGTCCCTCTCCAGCTCTCTTGAGCCCTCTTTAGGTACTGAAAGTTGCTCTGAAGTCTCCCTGGAGCCTTCTCTTCTCCAGGCTAAACAACCTCAGCTCTCTCAGCCTGGCTTCATAGAAGAAGTGCTCCAGCCCTGTGATCATCTTCACGCAGATCCACACTCATCCTATATCGGTGACCCCAGGGCTGGAGGCAGCTCTGCAGGTGGAATCTCCCGAGAGCAGAGGGACAGAATCACCTCCCTCCCCTGCCCACACTGCTTTGGGTGCAGCCCAGGCCCTGGTTTGGCCTTCTGGGCTGTGAGTGCACATTGCCTGGTCACGTTCTCTTCTGGGATCCAAATGCTGTCTGCAGGAGCAAAATTCCATCTGTAAAATACATCTTGGTTTTTTAGTGAAAGAGCAGGCTTTCCCTCCTGTTTTCCTCCCATAYGTTATTTCTGTAGGTATTTGCACAACCCTCTTGCTTCCTTCCAGCTCGTGACGCYGCCGAGGTGGGGCTTTGACAGATCTTGTTCCCAGTGTCCTGGTTCAGCAGAGCTTTTTGTGCCCTCACATCTCCCCCCCTGCACGGAGACTTGAAGGGGCTTTGCTTCTGGCAGCATCAGGACCCTGATTCCCAGTGGGTTCCATTAATGTCTCATCCCAGCTCTCGCTTTCCATCTGCATAGATATTCATATTATCCTGCTGAAACTAAGCAAGTAAAAAGCTCTGTGGGGCTGGCTTGTCTGGAGGCTGTTTGTCTTTTCTGTACAGCTGCAGGCAAGCATCTGTAAAGTTTCAATATTTGCTCTAAATGAAGTGTCTCTCGGCTAGAACTCCATCTCACGCAGCTCTGCTGGTGCAGGCAAGATGTAACCCTGTAAACAGAAAAAGAAAACCCCTTGGGACACTGGTGCCACTGGTAACAGGAGTGTTAATTGTCCTGCCTTGGCCTGGTTTTAGATTACCTATGTTTCATCTTTGTTGTTATCAATATATGTTCTTATCCGATGATTTAAACTGTCACCATAAAGTTACTTAGACATAGGGCAGTTGTTATCAGATATTCTGGACATCTTTTTTTAAATGGTGTGTGACTTTTAGGGATCAAGAAAGCACAGCTGTAGACAGAGATGACCTTGTATGACAGGACAACACAACTTTAAAAGAACACGAAAACTAACCTAGTTGTTTGTCCCTATCCCAAAATAAGGTCACTGTTAATATTCTGTTACYTCTAATAGGAGATGGTTTCATTTGTTCTTCCAGATCTCCACAGACATAGACAAGCTGCCATTTTTGCAGTGATTCCATTTCTGGGTGCCACCAGAATATTCTGCCCATATCACGCACACCAGTGTGAATATTTCTCGTGACAATGTTAATTTGCTGTTCCTCACCTCCTCCAGCAGGACCATGCACCATTTTGGTACTTGGCCTTGCTAGGCCTGGTTGGCTCCCACTCTCCTTTCAGCCTCAGACAGCTCTAGCGTCACTTTTTAAGGCACAAATCAGAGACAGCACCAGCCTCTGCAAGTACCACTGAAACATCCAGATGCTTCCAGGGAGAGCAATATTTAGGAAAGATTAATATTTTTACCTCTAAGTTCAAATTTGCAAGTCCATGAGCTGTACAATCAAATCAACAGGAAACCTTAACCTCTTGGACTGCAACCAGCAGAAAAAGCTTGTCTTTACCATGAAAACRTACAGGAAATCAGAGAAACTACTACACAGCTACACAGAAAGGGCAACAACTTTCATCTCGAAATTCAGGTGTGGTCTATCAGAGCTATCCACAGGTGAAAAATCTCTTTTTTCCACTAACAAATCCCTGAGCAAAATATATTAAATCTCACGCTAACCRAAAGTAACTGAAACTTGCTATTTTGGTTAGGTTTCCAAAGCCTCTTTCCTCATGTAGCTGTTTAAAGTATTGGATTGGGAAGAAGGATTTTAGCCACTTAACTGCACGATGAAATTATTTCCAGGTTTTTTTTATATGCATCATAATAGCCACATTTACCATTCTATTATCATTAGTGCTTGAGGACATCTTTCATTTAGCTGCTTAGAGGTTTTTATATAGAACTCCCAGAGGTAAAAGCCGTCATCTTGCTGAGTTTGAAAGTTTTCTTTTCCAGCATCTTATTCTTCAATCTCAAAGGCCTGACTTTTTTTTAAACTCTTGGCATTCTCTTCAGTAACAAGGTTGAAATTTGAATATGCTACATCAATTTGGCTTCAGTTCGATGCCTCACTGAGGCACAGCCTGGCTSAGGAGAGAGAAAAAAATGAATATGAATGCCAACCATCTATTGGGATAACTAAGTAAAAAATCAGCAGGGCTCAGGCTGTAACTGAGAAGGAGCACTACCCCATAAGTGAGAACGAATCTATTTTGCATGAAATTACAGAAATATAAGTTGCCAGTGATATAACAAAGTTACATAAATTTAGCATCCGTCCAAGAGGAATTCAGACTAATCTGCAGGCAAGGCAGTAACTCACTGTACTTTTAAGGACACAGAATGATTTCATGAATTGGTTTAATAGTTAAACAAATATTCAGTCCTGAGAGGAAAAGAAAACCGCACAAACCTAAGGTTAATGGAGACTGGTCCCAGTGGATGTCTTTTATTCCTTGATGCTGTCTCTGAGGCTTCAAATGTTCTTGTGTTCCCATGCAAATGAGCTGCTTACAAAATCCAACTCTTTCAAGTGTGTTCTAAGTGCTACTGTCTATGTCGTTTTACAGTAAACACATTTTTGTTGCATAGCAATATGTTTCTCTTAGAAGATGGGTAAATATGCAAAATGTTTCTGTAACTATTTGTCAGATAGTCAAACAGATTTTTTGTCTATCCTCAGGCCCCTTTTATGTTCACTCTCTGTGAACATATGCGACAAGAGCTCTCCCAACACAAACACTTGAAGGAATCAAATTGCAGGCTCTTTTCCTACCAACATTTGCACAAAAAAAGAAAAAAAAAAAAAAAAGAGAAGAAGAGTGTATTTTATCATGCAGTAGAGTAGAAACACTGTGAATTGCAAGTCTTATAGTTCCTGATATTGCTGGAATTTGTAGAGTTTGGTTGATCCTCATGCTGGTGCCGTTTGACATGTAACAATCTCAGGAAGGGAAGTGAGAGATGGAAGCCAAAGTCCTTGTTAATATGTCAGCAACCAGATGTCAACGAGACCATCTCTCAGTTTCCTTGGAGTCGCTCCAGATGCAACGTGTGACAAATGAGCAATTGCTCAAATCATAGCCCAAGCCAAGTGAAAATGCTGCCGAGAGAACACAGACGGGGCAAAGGTTTCCCTCTTCTGCAACACCCACTGGCATTGAGGGCATTTGTCCAGGGACTGGTTCGTTTGCAGCCTCAAAGACTCTGCACTGAGAAAAGTCAGGCTCCCCAGTTTCCTGATCCAGTGATTAACCCACAGGCTGTTGTGGGCACACCCAACCCACCAGGATTATTTCACCCACAAAGGACCTTGGGGAGGTTGGCATTTATGGAAAAATTCTTCCCTGTGAGGGTGGSGAGGCCCTGGCACAGGTTGCCCAGAGAAGCTGTGGATGCCCCATCCCTGGAAGTGTCCAAGGCCAGGTTGGATGGGGCTTGGAGCAACCCGGGACAGTGGAAGGGGTCYCTGCCCATGGCGGSAGGTGGAATGGGATGATCTTTAAAGTCCCTTCCAACCCAAACCATTCTGGGATTTTATGATTTTATTGTGAATCTGGGCTAGAATCTTACCTGGAGGCAGCTTTGCCCAGTCTGTCTGCATCAAGTTTCACCAAACCTTGTCCTTGTCATGTCTCCCTGTSCAGAGGTTTCAATCCACCCAGTGCCTGGAATGCAGAGTGGGCATGAAGTCATTGGAACAACACACACCAAGAGCTGTGAAATTGATACGAAACAGGCTCTTGTGATGTCCTTGGTGCAAAAGCTTTTGTTGAATATGAAATTTTGCCATTCTCCACTTAATAAAAAATGAGCTAGCAAGCAAACAACAAKATCTAAATCACGTACGCCTGTAACAAACTGAATCTCATGTGCCATCGTCCTTTTTACACAAAGGTTAGTATGGCTTTTTKTATTATTTTGGGGTTTTTGCAACCTAAGATAGAGCCCTTAAATGTCTGCAAATCTTTCGTAGGAGAAAAATACATAATTGTTGTTGATCACAAATAGTCTCTTCAAAATATTCTGGAAGACAGAAAAGAGAGTCTTTCACTCTTCCACTTTTCTTTCCATGCTTATATTTAAACTTTGGCTGTTAAGGTGATTTTGTGTCRTTTCATAAATGCTCTGATAGAGTGGACCAAAGATTCAATCATAATTATTCCTAAAGCACAACTTCAGCAGCATCTTTTCAAGAGTTGTATAAAGAATGCTTTGATTCAAGCTTCTGTGTACCAAAATGAATGAGACCTTTTATGAGGAGCACTTTCAAATGCACCCAGGAAGCCACAAACGATGTGACTGGCTACAGGCAGGCCTCCAAACTGCTGAGAATTACTAACACAGTCGTTCTACTTTATTTGGGGGAAAGTTTTTCTCTTTATGAACCAATGATCCAGTCTGCCACTCTTCCTGTGATTCAAAACACGTGCGAGGAAGTGCTACTTCCACACAAGTTCCCAGATTTTGAGATTGGTGTGGTAAACACTGCAGTGATTTTTTGTTCTCCAGTCACACAGCCATAGAAGCACAAATGGGTTTTGTATTAAGAGACCAGCCAACACTCCCAAATTCTTATCCTATAGGAACTATATATTTGTGCAAAACTCCATGGTGTAATACCGCTGGAAGTCCTGCAAGCTCTGTACAATATTCTTACCAATTTCTTGTGTGGTATGGCAGAGGATACAAATTTAGAGCATGAAGACATCTTGCTATGGACAGAATTTCCTTTTTATACCCAGTTCCACTGCAGACCTGTCACTCTGGATGAGGAGTTATGAGAGCAGTTACACCACCTTTCGTGTGCCTTCGACTGTGAAGAGCTGCACGTTTCTACTGCCTCAGCAAGAGGGGCCCCTCAGACTGCAGCAAACACGGGTCCTCCAGAGGAACTGATGAATATGGATTTCAGCAGGAACAATTTACTGCTAAATATAGGAATGTTCGTAAAAATGAGGAGTAAAAACTGAGAACTTGAGTTCTTGTTAGCAGTATAAATAAGAATGTCGCTGCAGGTATTTCCAAAGTCACCTTGGATGATGCCAAGAGTGTTATGCAGTGCAAAGTGATTCCAGTGGATGAGGAACCAGACAATGATGGGGMCAATGCTTCACCCAAGTTGGAGGAGTCTCCGAGGTTAAGTTGGTCTATGTCCTATCAAAACCTCTTCCATTAAAAAAAAAAGCATCATTGTCATAGGAGATTATCTCCTGAGAGGAACAGAAGGTCCAGTATGCAGACTTCCCCAGTTTTTAAGGAAAGCCTGCTGCCTCCCTGGGGCCAGAGTGAAAGATATGCAGAGAAAGCTTCCTACCCTGATACAGCCCTTGGATTATTATCCATGAGGATCGTTTTAGATAGGCAGTGTTGAAGTTTCAAGAAGTCTGATGGCAATCAAGAGAGACTTCAGGCCCATGGGACACCTGGTTAAAGGATCAGGAGCACGAGTAGTGTTCCCCTCTATCCTTGCAGCTGCAGGGAATGATGAAGGAAGGAGTGGGAAGAGTCTGTAGATGGATACCTGGCTCCAAACTTGGCGTCACTGTCAGGATTTTGATCGTGGGTTGGTCTGTGTGACAAACAGGGTACACCTGTCTAAAAAGGGGGAAAGAATCTTCGAGCAGGAGTTAACAGGGCTCACTGAAAGAGCTTCAAACTAGATTTGATGGGGGAAGGGGATAAACCAGCCTCATCAGACCCAAGCCTGGGGTGGCACATGGATGTTTGAGGGATGGTGGTAGTGAGGTTCTGCTCTCTGCCGTGTCGGTGCAGGTAGGGGATGGAAATCCACGTGGCAGCAAAGACACAAGGGCTGTTCACGTGTGGGAATGGTCACCACCAGCAAGGGGAGCAGCATCAATAGCCCAGCTAAAATGAATTTACACCAGAGCCCACAGCGTGGGCAACAAACAGGAGGAGCTGGAAGCCACTGCACAGCTGGAAAACCATGATACAGCTGCAATCATGGAATCATGGGGGGTTGACGTGCACATGTGGGATGCTGAAGGGGATGGCTGTAACTCTTCAGAAGGGATGTGCAAGGAAGGAGAGGTGGTGGGGTGTGTTAGGGAGAGTTTTGACTGCCTAGAGCTAAATGATGGTGATGACAAGGTCAAGTGTTTATGGGTAAGAATGGGGGAAAGGTCAACTAAGCAGATCTAGTGGCATTCTGTTACAGATCACCCAGCCAGAGTCAGGAGGTCAGGGAAATATTCTGTGGACAGCTGGGAGAAGTCTCAGCATTGCTAGCCCTTGTTCTCTACAAACTTCRGCTTACCACATGTCTGCTGGAAATGCAACACAGCAGAGAGGAAACAGTCCAGGAGGTCCCTGGAATGTGTGGAAGGTAATTCCTGGCACAGCTGGTGAGGGAACCAAAGAGGGGAGGTGCCCTGCTGGACCTGTTTGTGAGCAGAGAAGGACTGGTGGGTGATGTGATGATAGGAAGCTGCTTGGGCACAGTGATTAATAAATTATGGAGTTTTTTCAATTCTTGGGGAAGTAAGGAGGAGGATCAGCACAACTGCTGTCTTGACCTTCCAGATGGCAAATTTCAGCTTTTTTTAGGAGCCTGGTTGACAGGAGAGGGCGTCCTGAAGGGCAGAGGAGTCCAGCAAGGCTGGAGATTCTTCAAGGAGGAAACCTTCAAGGCACAGCAGGAGGTTGGGTGGGAAGGAGATTTGGGTTTTTGGTGCTTTCCTTACAATCAAAGGTACCAACATAAACTAACAACCACATGACAAAATGCAAGGACAACTGAGAGAGGGGCTGTTGCAATTCAGTCTAAAGGACAGGGAGAAGATGAATCAATATTTATTACTAAAAACCTCCGCTGGGAATTTCTGCGCTTCAAAGGATGTAAAAATTTGTCCTTGAAGAGTGAAAAAAACCTGCTTTTCTGGAGCAGTGGCCTGACTGGAATCCAAATCCTGGTTCCACCAATTCAGGAATATCCAAAATCAATACCCTTAGCACGCCCTCACAGATTTCTGTTGAGAATTCTCATTCCATGTGTTAACTGAGAAGATTATGAGAAAAGCAAAAGAGAAAAGAGGCTACTCCAAAGCAGCCTCCAGTTTTCTGGAAAACAATAATTGGGCCGGATTACGGGGTTTACATTTGATATCTGAGGCAAATTTTCCTTAGTAACTAATTTAATTGTCTGTATTACACACACAATACACACGGAGTGTGATGCAACCATAAGAAGACATGGTTTGCATTTTGGTTTTTAAGCTGAGTTTAATCATAACCTAATTTACTAAATTACCTTTTCCACTGGTCTTGTTTTTGCTAAAGTACAAAGAAGTCATAATTCTTGCAGGACATTTGTCTGACAATAATATGCAGTGCATGGACTTAAAAGTACTACGTATTATGTCATATTTTTGTGTTTATTGACTTAGGGGTATCTTTCATTCTAAAGGTCAAGGAATTGTCAGGAAACTGAAGGTTTTAGCCGTACTAAAGCCATACTCTTAAGTCATAGTACTGTCATACTACCATGACATTAACCATAATAAAATTAATTACCGGTTTAGACATGGCTGAGGATTTACTTGTGTCCTTCTTTTCCTACAAGTCCAGCTTAGCTCATTCCCAACCCATCTCCTGATGTGTGCCTGCATATCAAGTAACACAAGCAAAATTAGAAAACCAGCTCACTGCCTTTTATAACAGCTCTCATCTGTGTGCTTGAGGGGCAAAGGAAGGAGAATTTCCTCATAATTCCTAGTCTTGCTCTAAACCTTTGTGCTGTGTTGAATAAAAAAGTAGGACCCATTTTCACATTCATTTTCAATGTGTTCTGCACTGCTATTTATGGAAGCCATTCAATGTGTGCAAATACCACATTCCTTTGAATTCTGCTATATTTCCATTCTTGCTCAATAATTAAAACAGATAGTGATTACCCTAACTAAATACCAAAAGCTCAGACATTTGTATTTTTTTTTCTTCTTTTTCTTTTCTGCACCTTCAATTGATCAGCATTTATTCCTTTTTGTCATGTGGGCTTTGCATTTTGGGAGAGCATCTCTGATCTCCAGAACAACACCGGCACCGCACCTCGCTGMACTTCCTGCAAGCATTTAATCAATATTGCTGTTAATTAATTTCAGCTTTCTCCTTATATGGTACTTCACTGAACTCATTTTTTACCTTCCATTATTTTTAACACTAATCCTATATTAAATTGGAGCTCCCGTAGCCATTTTGACATTCATACAAAACAGAGTTATTGTAGCTCAACCTTCCTGAAAATTATTCTACCTTCTCTGGAATATGCACATAAAGATGCTGTGTGACCTTGAGCACTCACTGGCAAACGACCTTGAACATTCTTTCTCAATACTATACTTTGATTTAGTAAGAACATTTCTTAAGAGATTTAACTGTGTTAATTTAACTGTATTGTACTATCCTATCTATTTATTTACATTTTTTATTTATTTTTAAGGATCTTTGATACTAATTAGAAAACAATATTGTTTGAGACTATTTCTCTTCAGTAAATAAACACATATTATTGAATTTTCCCTTTAAGTCTGATTACTAAATTATCTCAATAATGACTTACTCTTGTCTTGCAACTATGGGATAAAAATATCCTTTGAAGTTTTCTGTGCTCTTAGAAATAGGCTAAATAATGCCACAACGGGATCCTATTTCTTATTGAAGACATTGGCTTCCACGTTACTCATTATTTCTTTTACTAATTCATTGGTAATTAYTGCAGTGCCCAAGAGACCTGGTCATAGACCAGAAAGTTCAGCACTACATGAATATTGAGCAAAAAAAAAGTTTATTCTTTCAGATGAAAATGGAAATACTGTTAAAACTGGTGACAGATACATCTCAATAATATATGTACTTTCACTCATTTACCTTTCTACTTCATGAAGTGTTATTCATCTGTATGTTTTAGAAGTTGTTGATTTCTGGTTTAAATTATTTGTTTGTTTTCAATTACTTTAATAAACATTGCTTTATTTCAAAATGTAGTTCCATTTTTCTATTTCAGCAACCCCATTTAGTACCCTAGGTGGAGCAGGAATGGAGCATTAATCTCATGAACATCATTTATCAATAATTCCATGTGTTATACTTGATTATGAATTAGGATGCTGAAAAACSAAAATCAGTTAATCCCATCCTGCTATTGATCTTGATAATACGACTTGCTTTCTTTTCTTTCTGGTATAATTGACATGAAAATTATCTACTGAACAGCATTTGATAAATTACTCTCCTCACTGTGATTTCCACTTTTAGAGACATCAGATCAC
The DNA here is from genome assembly GCA_018881555.1 of Amblyornis subalaris. Taxonomy (NCBI): domain Eukaryota; kingdom Metazoa; phylum Chordata; class Aves; order Passeriformes; family Ptilonorhynchidae; genus Amblyornis; species Amblyornis subalaris. Next base: position 574,587 of record JACAXG010000136.1, on the reverse strand, counting down.
AGGCATCTCCAAGGTTACCCCACCAATGCCTCATAGGATTTCTCTGGCCAGAGGCTCCTCAGCCCCTACAAAACCCTCTCTTAGGAAGCACAAACCTGATAAAAGTCTGCAGCACCCAATCATCACCACTTTAAAATCTAAATGCAAAAATGCTGGATGTTGCCCTTTTTTTTTTCCTCATCTCCCTAATCACAGACAAAGAAAAATGAAATCAAAGAGGTCGCAGAGAACAACACTTGAGAGAGTATTGAGATGCCATTTCTTGTCATTTGGTCACAAATCCTCATCTATTTCTGGCAAATACCTGAAGGAAATACCTTTATTTCTCATTCTCAGAGCTGGGGAGGAGGAAGGGGAACCTTCAGGTAGTGGCAAACCATTTTACACTACATCTGCTTAGCTTACAGGGAAAGAGCAGTGGTGACACACAGATTTAAAAAAAAAAAAGAAAAAGAATTCTACAGAGCAATGTAAATAAGGCCAAGACTAAGTGGTTTCARTGACAAAAACGTAGTCAAGTGGGTTAAAAGACTAAATGGAGTAAAAAAACAATGAGGTTTTGTGCTAGGCCCTGCAGTGGCAGAACATTCCAATACATTTTTTGGTTGCTTAGCATTTCCCCTGCTTCGATTGATCCTGTGGTGTTTTGCATTTCCCAGACACGTGCTATTGCTCGCTTGACACGGGGAGTTGTTGACCATATGCTCAACAGAGCGGGGTACTTCTCACGAGAAGTCTTCTCTTCTGACAAACCAATTGTTGACAGATTTAAAAGCCGTTGTTTTTTCTCCTCTGGAGAGAGATTGTGCACGAGTAGCTGCACTGAGAGCTTTGTGTTTATTGTCTTGCAGTCACGTTCAGCTCCAGCCCACTCAGCTTGTTCCGACTGTCACCCGCTGGATTCTGAGAGCCACGACTGCAGATTCTCTSGCTGGCATCAAACCAATAAATCTGGCAACCCAAATTTGTTGTGAGGAAGAGCAGCTGAGGTCTGAAAGTCTCTTTGGCCGTTATTYGGGATGGAGATTCTGAAGCAAAATTTAGTTCATAATTCCTCAGATAACAGGCGAGGAAGAGTAGAGACCCACTTGCTCTGTGCTGCCTGTATTCCCTCCACAGCTTCAGCAGACAGTAATTCAAAAAATATTGTCAGAAAATTTAGTAGATCATGCTCAGGAGGGAAAGCAGAGATGGGAGGTGTGGGAGGGAATTATGCATCACATGTGAGTAATAACACTTCTTCCAAGTGAGGGGAAAAACAGTTATGTAATAGAGAGAAAAGGGAAAACAATTGAACTTGTAGCAAATATTCATGTGAAATGTTTTCCATTTTTCTTTCTACTTGAAGATTCGGCAACTGAGAAGAGTAATTAAGAAACTGTGGAAGGGCACATGTCAAAATTCAATGAGGATATTTTCTTACTGAGTGGAGATTTGGGTTTGGCAAAAATCTCAGAGAAGGTCACCCCAAGGAAGCTGGTGCAGGTTATCAATGATTAAAGTTTTGGGGTGTTCATCCGGGTCCTCAAATCACAGGATATTGACCCATCAATACAAGGCAGTGGTACKGCAAACAGAGAGAAAGTTTCCTTTTCCCCAAAGGATTTTGCTTTATTTATTAAAGAGAATTACCACAATCATTGCCTCATGAAGCTCAATAGCTTATTCTATAATGTATAAATGGACATCAGTCCAACACAGACACCCAAGGCAGGGAGTGGGGGCTGTTCCTCATGCCCAGATGTTTGGCAAAGAGTATTTTGACCACATGGACTGACCTAGTTTCCTCACAGAGTCCAAAATAGGGGAATGAGAACCCACTACAGCCCTCAGTTCTTCACCACAAGCAGGTTCTCTCCACACCTGGCCAACACCTCTGTTTGCAGGCAGAGCTCGTGGGTACATCCTGGGCCAGAATCCTGTGAAGGGCACAGATTTGGCCTGTAGTGGAGAGCAGCCAACTGATGGCACTTCAGTGCTTTGGATAGATTCCAGAAGTCAAGCCCTCAGGATTTCATCCACTGCACAGGTGGAGGCCTGCGCTTTAAAAGAAAACTCCTCTTCCAGCACTGTACTCAGCCAAGCTCAATTCCAGGTCTAATTCCTCGCTTGCATTCRCTGCAGCAGCTCTTAGATAACATGCAGGAAACAAAAGGCATGTTGTTGTACCAGGATTTTGAAGAAGTTATTCATTGCTATACTTAAGTTGAGATCTGTGAAGAAACACATGCGGCGTATTTTGAGAATGTGCTATGCCAGGTTACCCCAAGTCACAGTGTGTTTAAACAACCACTTTATTCTACCATCTGGTACATGATAGGTTTCTGATAAATACGTGCCTGCGCACTGACTGTGGGATGCACACAAGAAAAGAGACTGTGTTCTTCCAAGATGTTTGTCTAAGTCTCAGACAAACAACTTTGGCAACGCGAAGGAGCTTTCTGCGGGTGCAGCAGTAAACACAGAATCAGAGAATCAAAGAATGGCTTAGGTTGGAAGGGAACTGAAAGATCACCTAGCTCCAGCCTCCCGCCATGGGCAGGGACACCTTCCACTAGCCCAGGGTGCTCCAAGCCCTGTCCAACCTGGCCTTGGACACTTCCAGGGATGGGGCAGCCACAGCTTCTCTGGGCAACCTGTGCCAGGGCCTCACCACCCTCATAGTCAATAATTTCTTCCTGATATCTAATCTAACCCTACTCTCTTTCAGTTTGAAGCCATTCCCCCTTGTCCTGTCACTCCAGCCCTAATACATAGTCTCTCTCCCTCTGGAAGGCCAGAACTAGGTCACCCTCTTCTCCAGACTGAACAATCCCAATTCCCTCAGCCTTTCCTCATAGCAGGGGTGCTCCATTCGTTTAATCAACCTGGTGACCTCCTCTGGACTCACTTCAGCAGATCAATGTCCTTCCTGTGCTGGGCACCCCAGAGCCTCTCTTTACCCCTGCACACACCCCAAAAATAGTGCCTCGACAGCATGAGAACTCAGACTGTTGCTGTAAGCCGAAGAGCTGAGTGTAGCTCAAACAAATGTAGCCAAACACAGGCTGTATTTATGTACAGACAAAATCAGCATTTGTCTTAGGCAGCTGAGTGCTGAGCAGCCCAGGGGCCCTGCTTTGGGGACAGGGAAGAGAGAGATGGTCAGGTGTTTGAGCAGCACATTGTGCTCATCCTCTGTTTAACCTCCAAGGTCCTCTGCCACTGCTCTCCTGTCTAGTTTCTCACTGCCCTCTTAGGTTTGTCCCTTCTCTGCCACAGGAAAAGGCCTTGCCCCCGCCCTGTCTCCTTCCCTCCCTTTCACAAAGCAGCAAGAGTTCAGGTAAGCAAAAGCTCCTGAGCCCACAGCAAGAGGAGGATGCTACTCAGAAGGGAGAGGGGACTTTTGGCAGGGATGCATAGGTAGCATGGTTACCAAACTTAGTCACACATTCTGAAATTTATATTAAACCTGTTTTTGCCCACACCTTTGACAGAGATTCTTTAAGTAATCTGAACCACTCATTTGCAACACCTGTGGCAGGAGGGAGACGCTCCTGTACCAGATGGGAAGCAGTCACAGATAGAGAAGCAGGAGGTTTTCTTCCATAAATTATAGGCTGAGGGGTAAGAGAGAGAGAGAGAAATAGTCTCATGAACACCAACAGCCCTCCAAAGTCTGCACAAGCCCCCACAAACCCCATAGATCTCTCCCAGGATCAGCGAAATTCCAGGAACCCATCCAACTATTCCTCTTTTATCTGCAAGTTCCTGAAGCTGTGGTCCTTTTCCAGGCTACGTCATCCAATTCTCCTCAGTGGTTCATCTCAGCCTTCATCCACTCTTTGCTGCCACCAGAATTGATCATCTTTTCCCCAAGGATGTCCYCGTTCAGCTTTGCCAACAGCACTGAGAAGCCTTGACCTGTCTCTAAGCTTTTTTTTCCTCTCCATGGATCGTGGCAGTGTTGCTGCAGTAACGTTGCTCAGTGCGGGCTGCAGAGTCTGCCCACAAACCTGGTAAATGATCAGATTTTTAAGCTGAAAAGATGGAGCTGTGAGGTCAGCTGTGCAATTCCACACTTTTYTATGGACAGCAGTTCTGGTATATTTATGGTGAGCAACTAAGGGCCTTTCTGGCTGTGATGGTATCRTGACACAACACTTTGGAGAATATTTGATCGAGAATAACCCCATGTAATGCAGAATGAGTCAGATGGATGGGGTCTGATCCCAAATCTACCACCTTTTGTGTTCTCTTTCCTTAAACTTCAGATTCCAAGAATTTGCCTTCCAAGTTTTGCTCTGTATTTCAGCCTCAGCTCAGTACATGAAGTTTCCTAAAAATATAACCTCTTCATGCTTCATCACTATTGGGATTGACAGGCATATTAGATAAAATACAAGAGGAACAACCCAATTCCACTGCTCTCTAATTTGTGGGAATATTGCCATATCCAGTCAGGCCATTCACAGATTCACAGATTCATAGAATATTCTGAGTTGGAAGGGACCCAMAAGGATCATGAAGTCCAAMTTTCAAGTAAATGGCCCATACAGGGATTGTACCCACAAYCTTGGTGTTACTGGCACCACGCTCCAACCAACTGAGCATTGTCACGTGTTGTCACTCATGTCACCACTCCTGGCCACTGTCTAACAAGGCTTTAGAGAGMGCTACAGAGTGCAAGAAATAAACACCCTCATGACCAGGATGAAAGTTAATTAGTTCTTAATTTATACCCTGAAGTGCAAGTGTTGAGTTCTCCTAAAATTGTGTCCTTTGGAAAACAAGAAAGGGCTTCCATTTTTCATACTCTACTGCAGCTCTTTTCACTGCTATCAGCACAATGTTTTAATAATATCTTGTAGCAGTAGGGTTTTTCAATGAAAAAGAAAAGCAGTCAGCTTTTTTAATGTTAGGAAGAAATTCTTCCCTGTGAGGRTGGTGAGTYGCTGGAACGGAGAAGTTGYGGATGTCCCATCCCTGGAAGGGTTCCAGGCCGGGTTGGATGGGGCATTTGAGCATCCTGGTCTAGTGGAAGGTGTCCCTGCCCTTGGCAGGGCGTTGGAACAAGATGATCTTTAAGGTTCCTTCCACCCCAAACCATTCTATGATTTTATGAGTTCCATCAGGGTTTTTCGCGTGGAATAATATAAGGGAAAATGAAGTGATACAAGATTTTTAAGCTGTTACCATTGCCTCTACCAGACTTTCCCTTACAGACCTGCCGTGCTTCCTGTTACAGATTCGAGGAACGATCTMCTTTTACCTTGTAGAAGAAACATCTTGCACACTGCTAACCATTTTCATGGTCRCTTCCGGGTCTTTCCTCCTTCTTCCTCCTTGCTTGGGCGGGACAAGCAAAACCGAGCGCTGGTTGGGGTTGACACGTTTTACCCTTTGTTGTTATTCCCCGAGCGCCGCTGCCTGACCTCGGGAGAGCCTTGTGCTGCTCGGGTTTGCCCTCGTGTCGCTCCCTCGAGTAGCTGCAGTTATTTGTGAGCACAAAACCCGCCRAGCTCCCCTCCCTGGCGCGCTCTGCTCCCTCGCTCTGCTGAAGGGAACATCTTGAACTCCTCACACGCGTTGACTCATTGTGACGGATGAAGTAGGATGTGACATCCCACTTACAGCTCCCCAGCATAAACAGTTGAAACATAATAAGAGCTCCCATCTGCCTCGTTCCTTTGCTCCCCCAAAACTGAAAGCGGAGTGAAGACCGAGAATCATTCACATCTTCATTCAGAGGACAATTGCATCAGAAAGCAAGAGCATCCACACCTTCAAGGTATCAGTGATGAGGTTAAGTTGTCATTATTCCAAACAAAAGCAAAATTCTTTCATACACGGAGGGCACTTGTGCCTGGTATAATTTTATGTCTGCCTGGAGACGTTTTGCCCACAGGTTGGCTCATGTTCCACATCACATGCTGGTCTCTGACAGTGCAAACTGAAATTTATCTAAAGGGAAGAGATGAGATGTGCTATTTCTTACCACAACGTGGCTTTAGCAGGAATGTAATAATCTTTGGGGATAGAATCCATTTCTTGACCTGATTTTCTCTGTAATTAAGGAACGTGCAACAGTTCACCGAGAGTCTCAGTAGAACTGCGGTGTCTACAAAGGTTTTTATAGGTACCCAACTGTAACAAAATAAACTGTAATTTTTCCATTTCCTGTTGCTACTTCCAGACAGTGAATGCCACCCAGGACTTTAGCTACCAGGAATGGAAAACTAATTCATGCCCAAAGCAACAGGGAAAAAAAAAGTCTATAAAAATGAACTTGAAAAAATACCATTTTATGGTGTTACATAAAAAAGCTTCCAAAACCCAGCTGAGATATAAGCCATATAAGCCCAAAGTACTTTGAGTGCTTTGACAGAAAGGATGTAAAGCATTATTTAAAATCAAATTCAACCTCTATATAGTTCCACTGGAATTTGACCTATTCTGTTTGATTTTATTACTGCTACTTGATAGGTTAGGGGTATTTCTAAGTTATGATAACTTACGTGCTCTCACTTATATAAAATTATTGAAATAATTTATCTTTTAAATTTTTTTTTAATTTTTAAAATTGTTGAAACAATTTGGTTTTTTAAGTTCCTCACTAAATAAAATACTAAAATAAATTAAACACTTTAATTTTTTAGTGAGAAACTTAACCTCAAAGAGCAGTCAGATATGTATTTGGGACACTGGCTGTGTCTACATAAATCCATCAATACAGAAACTGAGAAAAACACGTTCACCTGTACAGGGCAACATTCTGTGTCCATCTCATCACATCAGAGGGTTCCTTAGAGCAGCTGTATTTGACCAGATCAAAAGCCCACGTGGCATGAAAGGTCTCCCACTCCAAGTGGTGGATGCCCTGGGAAAGGACATGGAGCAGTGTTCCCCAGGAACTGTCCCTAAAAACCACACATGTCCTTAGCCTCAGCTGCATCTGAACTCCTTTTCTTGACAAAGGTATGTCCATGAATTTTTGAYCTGCTTATTTTTTTCAAGACTGGTTATAATTTTAACCCCACAGCATCCTGTGGCAATGAACTCTACAACAACAATTAAATGGGCAACGAAAATCTACTTTTTGCRTGTGTTTCTTAAAAGTATTACCCAATCATCTTGCTGGGTATCCYCTAATTTTGGTATTGTAAGAAATGCCAAAACTTTTTCCTATTCACACTGTCCACAGCATTGATGTTACCCTTGTTAGTGCTGATCTCATGTCCAAGATAAAGTACAGCATAGTTTGTTCTCACTCTRTAGACAAGCTACTCTTTGTCCTTGGCCATCTTTCCCTCCCTTCTCCATATCTTTTTTATTCACTGAGGTTCTTTCTGAGAAACCATGAMCAGAATTGTAAAACGTTCAGGATATAAATACACCAAGGAGTTTAGTACAGACACGAGGTTTTCCTTTCCAGTTTGCATTTATTTCTTTTTTTTCCATGACCCAACTTGCTTTTTTGGACCCTACACACAACGAGATGAGGCTTTCACAGGATTATTCACAATGACCTCCCTAAGGACTCTTTAGTACCAGACAATTAAGAGTCTACTGTGTTTCTACACTTAAAATTATTAGATATATAGGGCACAATCCTACCCACTCCACCATTTAGARTAATAGACTACCAGTTTAACCAGCTTTATTACTACCCCTCCATTTATTATCTACTGGATCACATAGATACAGCAGGCAGAACCCATGGCCCAAATATCCAGTGATTACATCACATAAAGAGGAAATTTGGTTTACTGACACATTGCTCTGCAATCTTCTCTTACAGTCTTAATTTTCCTGGAGGTTTCAGCTTGGATTCAGGTAAATTATTGTTCAATAACGGGATTTCCTGAATAGATGATATTGAGTCTTCCCAGATATTTTCTCTCTAGATATTCCACCACCCATCTCAGACCCATTTATCTGTTCATWAGCTGCACCACATATGGAAGTTTAGAATTTAAGTTTGAACTTGCATTTCTTTGCGAAAAAGTATAAAAKGGCATGCACATGTAACACACACGAGATTAATCCTTATTTTCATAAACAGCTGCATTACTTTGTGTCAAATGGAAATGTCTCATATAAATAGCCTGTGTTTATAGACTGTTACATAATTCATTAAAAATATATTCAATTATGTATTTAGATATTTGTGGAAACCGTTTTTTAATTAATCATTTCAATACACTCATCAAACCCTATTAAAGGTTCCTCTACCCACTGAGGCCTTGTTGAGAAGAAACATTTACAACTGCTGAATGAATCACTTTCAAAAGTGCAATAAATCAAAAAGGTTTTAGGAAGGTGCTTGAGGAAGAACCAGCTTTTCCAGAAGAAAATCTTTACTGTGASRGTGGCGAGGCACTGGCACAGGTTGTCCAGAGAAATTGTGGATGCCTCATCCCTGGAAGTGTTCRAGGCCARGTTGGATGGAGCACTGAGTAACCTGGTCTAGGGAGAGGTGTCCCTACCCATGGCAGGGGGGTTGGAATGAGATGATCTTTGAGGTCCTTTCCAACCCAAGCCATTCTRTGATTCTGTGATTCTATTTGTACAGCTTTTCCGGGRAAACTGTGTCCTGGAAATAGAAGCGGGTTTGAAATTGTGGTTTTAGCCTTGGTAAAGTGGTGCTGGAGAGCATCAGGCTCAGGTCAAGTATAAATACAAAGAGGAGACTTTCAGGAGGGGGGAAGGGCCTGTTTTCTATTCGATCTACAAAAAGAGTATTGAAAAAGCGTATCTTTTTCAAGGGATAAGGATTGTACAAACAAAAATCATAAGTTAGTCCCTTCAGAAAAGYTCTTGGCTTGCAAAAAGACAGATTCAAACACCGAAGGACCCAGAGTATTGTGTCTACCGTGCCGCATCCCTGCCCACAAACGCTGACAGATCCCTTGRGTTTTGGCTGAACTGCTCAGGAGCAGCTTCCTGCAGACACTTTGCGTGGAAAATTGTGCCAGTTAGCAACACAAAAACTGGATTGCAGCCCAGTGGCTCCACTTGCGGYGTCCAGAGACACCTCAACAGCAGAGGATGTCAACTTTCCACGGGCTTGCTGGGACAGCGGCTTYAAGGGAGAGCGTCTGAGGTGGGTGAACCCTCGCTGGTGGGAGGCTGGCAGGGGTGGCCCTGGTGGGAGGAAGGCAGGGTGGTCAAGAGACACCGTTGCTATGGCAACGCTGCCTGGGAAAGGCGAGAGAGGAAACCCGCGACGAAAAGGGAACGGCTGAAACAGGCAAGGAATCGGAGCTTCCAACCCGGAGCCAGCCCGGCGCGGTGTGTGCCGCGACGCCCCGACACACACTCGTCACCCCCGGGGACTGAAGCTGCCAGCCACCCTGCCAAGCCCCCATTTCACTCGCCCACGTGGCCAAATGCCGTGTGCTCCTGGGCGCTCACGGGCTAAAAGTGAGTTTGGGGGGTTTGAATAAAGATTTCCAATCATTTGATGCGGACACGGTGCCCAACATCAACGTTTAAATCGGCTCTGATGGGTCTCAGAAGCCTTTTGCCAGCCCCCAGCACCAAAGTAACTTCCGGTGGAATAAACATTATTAAAGAATAAATATATCTATATCTATCTCTGTATTAATTGCATCTACATGAGTCAAACATGAAGAGCTGCTAACTYAACACGCTCTTTCTCACATGCTCGTAGTAGAACCGGTTGCAAGTTGAGTAACCTTGACTTAACAACTCCATGGCACAACAGCAATTGCCAGGATTTTATTTGTGAATCSATCTGGGCACAAGAACCAGAACAGGGGCATTAAGAACCCTTAAAATCGCCCACTTGACTTATAGGAACCCAGATACAGGGCACTGCAAATTGCTTTGGCAAAGCTGAGTCATCTGTGCAGCAACTCAAAACTAACATTAATCTGTTGCCCAGATCAGCTAGTAAAAAAAAAAGGATTTATGACAGAAACTGAGCTAAATTACAACAATTGGCAGACCAATGTTCCCCTGTCAAATGACCATATAAAACTACAACAAGCCACTCAGCCTGTGTATTTTCTAGGGCAGTTTCCACTGTAAATATACTGTTTCTAGCCAGAAGAGAAACCCAATTTCCTTCCCTAGAAAAAAACCCCAATGCAATTAGTTTTCAAGACACCACAGATTAGTCCAGGCTTCTATATCATTACTTTCTACTAAAATCTCAAATAAAGGCATCTAAAAGGAAACAGAAAAGGGAGAAAGAAGAATATATATACAAAAATATCTCTATATGTATTTTCTTCCCATGGCTGTTTACCTTCTAAAATTTTTACAACACGCATTTTCAAAATAGAATTGAAAAGAATGTAAAATAACATCCTCCCCTTTCATAGCAGGGAATTGACACACGGTGAGATTAAATGAATTACTGAGGATCACTCAGGAAACCTGCACCGGGGCAAAACCCTGCATTTCTCATGTCCTTGCTGTGYACCCGAGGAAGAGGTTGGTGTTCCCTTAGGCACGGCTACTCTGCAGCATTGCCACAGACATTGGGAAAATGAGGCCGAGGGCTGCAAGCGCTGAGCCTCGCACAAAGAACGGGTTGATGKTTTTTTTTGCAGGTTTTGTTTCATGTTTGTCCCAGTGCTCTTTCAGGAAGTAAAATAAGTTATTCAGGCCCTGCTTTTTCATAATCTCAAGGGTGCTTGGTGTGCGGAGAAGCCATCGATTTTTGCTCTCAGTCTGTTACAGTCACATACATGCAGTAAAAGTAATTTCCTCGGGACTAATATCATTTGTTCTCCAGGGTTTTTCCTTATGAAAACTGAATTTTGAACAATCCTTATGTAACCTTTGCTATTAAGGTTACAAGAGATTGAGAYCCATTTGTGAGATGAATAAGGCATAACGTTTTGCTTCTGCAAACTTTCCTGACAAAGCTCTCTCTGTCAGGGAAAGGATGAAGCTTTTTCTATGTGACAGAATTTCCAACGGTAACTAACAGATCGGTTAAATCACTTTCCCTCCCTGGTTTGTGCACCTATTTGCACTAAAATCTCTCTTTAATTTTAACTTTCACTGTAAAATTATTAAAATTCAGGTTTTAAGAGAACATGACTTTTCCGCCTCTTAGAGCCGTATGAAATTTTTCATTGCCATATTTATTGTAAATTTAAAAAAATAAAGCTTTTTAAATGTAAATCAGTTGTTATACTAGAGCTTGATAAAGGAGTATACAGGGATATGGGTAAGTCTTAGACAAACAAGCTTAAGAAAACTGGACTGAAAGTTTACTTCAATCATTAAAAAATCACAGAATCATTAAGGTTGGAAAAGGCCTCTGAGATCATTGAGCCCAGCCTTTGGCTGATCACCAYGTTGTCAACCAGACCATGGCACTGAGTGCCATGTCCAGYCATTTATTGAACAAAAATGTATCTTTGGACTGTGGGCATTTGTCCRYTTYAACTAAATGACATTCAATTAGAAGCATTTTTTGGGGATAGCATCTCCCAGCAAATCACTCCATCCTAAACAAACCACATCACACTGGTTGCCTTCCTGAGGCAGAGCTGACAGGGACAGAGCGCTGTTCTCAGATTCAATAAAGACCACCCAACCCTGAGCAAAAAGAAAGCAGTCTGACCCCAAACACACCCTCACACCTGAAGTCTGTCATATTTTAATTCATCAGAAAGGGAAATCTTGGGAAGGACATCTGACCTCGCTGGATATTGATCTTCTAATTGTCACCGTCTCATTGGCACTGGGGAGGGGTTTTCCTCGTTAAGGTAGCATGGTCATTACAGTGAGCAACACCACGGTGAGGTGGCTACGAGGCACAAAAATCAGCTGCCTGCCCAGTGCTGAGTGGTGGCCCTTCCTCTGCAGCTGGGCTGTTGTCAGCTGGACTCAACTTCTGAACAASGAGGCCTGGGGTGTGATGTGAGGAGGAGTGAAGGGCAGTGGAGGGGTAGGAGCTGGTGGAAGTGCTGCTGTGCAGCCATAGGATGGTGGGATGCCTTTATTTAAGCTTCCTTTTTCGGTTAAAAGTAAGATTTCCTCMAAAATTTTCCTTTGTGTTCCTCTTGAAAAAGAGAGAAAAGCRCAGTCCCTGCATCTTCCTTTTTCTCCTATTGAGCATGTTTTTCTCTGCTCACAGATGATATTTAGGACTTCTTAAAGCTGGTAYAACCTCAAATAAATATTGCTGTTGGTTGAAATGTTGCTAGAAGCAAGCCAAAAACTCCCCTCTATCTCCAGAATTATGAAAACATCCCTGAGCACCTCTATCCACCCACATCATTTCAAGGAGCATCTCATTACTCCTGGWAGGACAGCTCTGAAAGTGGTGTCGTGGTGACAATTCCTTTGCCGTAGTTCCTGACTAAAAGTGGGATCAGTGGTCAGATCTTTGGTGTTCCCAGTGGCCAGGTTGACCTCTGTGGGGTTCCTATTCCGTTCAACACACCCCATATTCCCTTACACCATCCCATGTAACTGACACATCCCCATGGTGCTTCCAAACACATGGAAATAAGRTTTGTTTTGCCAGTTTGTGCCCATGAAGGATTTAGGATAAAGCCAGTTCAAGCACCCTGCTCTGTGTAACCATTCAACCCCGAGCTTGAGAGCCACCTCCCCTTCACCTGCATGATCCCTGGTCTTATGGAAAATAGGGAGAAACGGGAGGCAGCAGACATTGTAAGAGCTATTTGTGGGTTCCACTGTGGGAGAAACAGGATCAGTGTGYGGCCAGACGACATCCACTGAATAATTTTTATCCGCTTTGTAGGAGAATGAATGTCCTCTCCAAACCGCTTGCATCCAGCAGGACCAGGAACATCAGAAGGGAAAGTACAGTACATCGTGAAACAGTTCTTTTTCCGTGGGGAGCAAAGCACATTCCCAAATTATATTGGTAACAATAAACCCCTGAAATAATACAGTACATGTCTCTCCAGTGAACGGCATCGTTCTGTATTCTTCAGAGCTGGGCGGAATAAAACCGCACAGAACAAAGGTTTCAAGTTTCCCTTTTTGATGCTCTCAGACCTGAGCAAAAAAATAATTAATTTCTCCACATCCACAAAGAATTTTGGCAGTTTTGCCATCGGTGGAACGCAATCATTGTCAGTAAAAAAAGAGCCAGTTTTCATAGAGAAACTAAAGTGGGAGAAAGCAGGCAGCACACAGGAGAACATCTCTTCTTCATTTCAGGTCAGCGTGGGGACAGGAAGCTCATTTGTTTTACTTTTTAAAGCAAYGTGGGGCACAAATCTTACCTGTCCGCTTGGTCCTTGGAAAGGATCCCTGAGGAGGTGAATATTCTCCCTGCCATGTGYAGTAGGAATCACAGGCCAGGTCCTGCTGCTCTACAGCCAGGTTGGAAAGCTCTGGGGCTCCCTAGTCTGGGGATTGYCTCCCTTTGGCACACACGGATGGTGAATATTTCTCCAAGGCTGCAGTGATGTGGATGTGACAGTGCAGAGCCACCTCAGGCCCTACATCTACCAGTATAGATGGTTAAAGCTTYCCCTCTCCCTACAATGCTTCTTAGTTGCATGGAAGGATGGATGTTGTCCTGGATGCAGGCTGGTAATGCAGCATTAGAGGCAAAGAAGATTTTCCAGAACTTTCCATTCAAACCCACCCCATTCCAGCAGGTTTTGACGTTACTGAATGGTAATGAGCAGCCTACAGCTTCCACAGCCTCCATGAAGAGGTTTCACCTAAAGCTTTTTTGGATATTTCTCAGCAAAATACAACTGATCATCTAAAAGAACAACCATAACCATAATTTATTTTGGAAATCCTAAGCATTGTGTTGAAACCCAGCAACGTGGAAKGTGATGGTGAGGCAGAGGAAGGCTGACCTGCTCTAAGGCTCACTGATGTGCTGTGGGGTGGGGTTTGGCTAACCTCAAGGGAAAAGTGAAAATTCCAATTCACTAACGCAGTCTGACATGTTCCATGTTCCATTTGGGCAACTACCACATGTGAGCTGGGCCTGCTCCATCTCTTTACAAGTTTCTGGTGCTGCATGGAATAAATTCCTGCATTGGCACTGAACAAATACCACTGCAGGGATGGASGTGTTGAATGGGATCTCCTCCTAAAATTACCAACCCTCCTGCTGAGACACCAGGAATGCGAGCAGAGGACAAGAGGAATGTTTCTATGTTGTTCCCAAATTTTCACTTGTCTGCAGCTGCCCCACTTGTCTGTAGGAAGGGCAGAAAAGGGGTTGAGAAGGGGAAATATTATTCTGTGAGGTTATTTTGTTTTTCAGATGCTGAGCATTGTTCAGTAATACAGCCAGAAAAGCCCACTAAAATCTGCCAAGTCACAAAGAATTTCACCCCATTCCAAGGACTTTGACTCTTACATGTGCTGAAGGGCACAGCCTGCCTATGGAAAAGTTAGTATGCAGTCATGTAATTAAAGATTATATCATTCCACATACAGAGGGGAACCTTATTTAAAATACACACCCCTAGAACTTCATTCTGGCATCCCCTAAGGTTTGTGGGCTTGACTTCAGAGCCTTATCATTTTTATACCATTTGGGGGATGTGGTTTTCTTATAAATATATGYGTGTATAAACATATTTTCTTTAATAAATATATAAATGCATTCTTTTTAATAAACATATATGGGCTCTGCCACAGCCCATCAGAAAAATAAAAACCATAAGAAGCAGTTCTGCTCCTGGGACAGCTGTGCTTCCATCAGTGGCGCCTCCTTGGAAGAAGGACCTGCTCCTGTCCCGGATTTGCCGTCAGATTTTAGGATTCTCTGTGGAACACATCTCGTGCTTGCTCAGCAAATCCCTTTATTTTTTCCCTGGGAWGCTGCTCATAGGTACTCCATCACTCTGACATTTTTCCGCCAGGATAATGATGGAGCAAACAAGCACAGGAGCTGAGTCAGGAGGAAGGTGTAAGACTGCAAAGTGGCTGAGCACAGAAGCTACTGTTTCTTTGTTTATTTATTTTTAAAATCCACACAGTAGAATAACTTTTTTTTTCTTTTTTTTTTTTTTTTTTGCATTATAAGCAACCATTTTTTCCAAGGTTAGAAATTACCTCAACACTGACCAAAGGATAATATCACATCCAACAAAGGCAAACAGCAGTCACTGAAAGAATGGCAGCAAAAATGGCAGCAAATAAGTATTTTAAAGGTAAGTAAGATGGCTGGAAGCTCTCAGCAACTGAGGGATCACACGTGCTTGAATGTAAGCAGACAAACAGGAAAGGGCTGTGTGGAATTTGAGAAAGGCTTCTTCACATGCAGAAAACTTCCTGAAAAAGTAAACAATTAAATATTAAAGCAAAATACCTAGAGAGGGGTCCCATAAAGGTGAATGCAGGAGTGTTTTGTTTTATATAAAAATTACAAAATACATTTTTATGTTCATTTCTAGCTTCTCACTCTGGTACATATTATCTGTCAGAACTTGAAAACAAGCTTGYTGCCCCATTTTAGGAATGGAAGTAAAGTCAGAGTGTTCACCAAGTCATCATACTTCAAATTTTCCCCAGGGTCATATTCTCCCCTCTCTGCCTCAGAGAGCTTGCCAACTCCCAAAAAAACTCATTACTTTTACTTGGCAACTGATATTTCTTTCATCACGTTGATAGTTTTACTTTCTTTTGAACAAAGAGGCTGGTGTGATTTATATTATATGACTGCAAATAGTAAATTAGCATCTCATTAGGATCTAGCATGGTTTATGGAACTGTGGTGAACTTTGTTCACGTGTCCCTCGATTTTGATAATTTTCTTGTAGCTACTATACTATTTCTTAGTCACTGTCTAAGAAATGTAAAAAAATACCTTTCAATAACCTCCACTGCATCAATGCAGCTTCAGCAGCTTAGTGGAGCAGAGAAAATGAAAAGAAACATAATTCCAGTGCTACTGCTAATGTAACTCTGGAGGGCAAAATTTTCAGAAGCACTTCTCCACTTGAGTTCAAGTTAATTTTTGTATAAATAAAGTTTTAAGTGGTCCCCAAAGAGAGAAAAAATGAATCATTTGAATCYGGAGCTTGTCAGATAAGTCACTCAGTTTGGATACGGAACAGCAATCCAAGACATTTCTCCAGCAAGCTTAATCACATCTATAATCCTGGAATCATATCATGGCCTGGTTTGGAAGGGGCCTTAAAATTCACCCGGTTCCAACCCCCTGCCATGGGCAGGGACACCTTCCACTATCCCAGGTTGCTCGGAGTCCCATCCATCCTTGCCTTGGACACTTCCAGGGATGGGGCAGCCACAGCTTCTCYGGGCCACCCATTGCAGGGGACCAAAGCAAACTGTGACTCTAAATGTCCTAAACAGGAAGTTTTATACTTTTATCTGACCCTAAGCTGGAACCTGACCAGCTCCCTGTGTCAGCAGAGGTTCCAAGGCCTTGCATAACTTCCCAGAGAGTCACGGAAGTGGGAAGGGACCTCTGGAGGTACCTGCTCCAACCTCCACCCCCACCAGGCAGGTCCAACATCCAGATCAGATCAGGTTGCTCAGGATCTGGTCCAGCTGAGTGTCAAATCTCATCTTGCAAGTAGTCAGGAGTGTTCAAACTCATACATTACTCCCCTGTCCTGAAGTCTGCTGCCTCTGGTGCCAGCTTTCAGCATCAATCCTGTGGTGGAAAAGCTCCATTTTGGCACAGAAGGAAACAGCTTGTACTGGACTTAAAACCTGGGCTGCAGTCTTGGCCCTCGTTGACTAAAGTGTCACATCAGAAAAGCTTTTTCCAAGGGCTGTACCAGAGAGGAAACAATGAYTTGAGGYAAAAAAAACYCCTCCAAGAGGCACCTCAGAGTTCYCCACATGGTGRTGATTAAAACATATCAGCAAAACTAAGCTCAGCTGAGGTCAAAAGCAAAGCTCCTGTTGACTGCAATTAATCACCAGAAGACCCTTTCATCCCAGTTCTACTCCTTCTGACATAAAAGGCAAAATTCTTGCYRTCCTTGGTGACCCAGAATCAAAAGCAACTTGGGTGGAGGAGCTCTGTTCTTTCACATCTCTATATGTATTTTTAATTTCACATCGCAGCAGCCTTTCATGGCCAAAATAAAAATCCCTGAAAAATAAGGGTTTTTTTACGGAATTGCTGACAGACTGTTAAGCAGAGTGCCACAAACAGCACTGCTGTAATGATTAGTTGAACAGGCTGATTACACTGGGCTTCTGTGCTCTCAGCAATGGCAAAAACTCATTTGATTTTCAATACGCCAACCCCTCTTGAATCAATATTTTGTATTATGTATTCCATTTGAAGTACTTGTATAAAGACTACGGTAGTATTTTACCTTAATATTTTATTTTTAGAGCTCGTGTAGCATAATTAGGCACATCTCATGTAGGTTTGGCACAGAGTTTAACAGGTAGAGTTTACCTGTTTGCTCTGCAGTCAGACCTGCAGTCAGATCTATGTATGTGCATGAGAATGCACATCTCTAATTGCAGCTCCTGATCTCAGCTATCTGACCTACGATTTTGTGTGCCTTTTCCTCCTGGATGCCTACCCAGGGACACCTTTCAGAGGAATAATTTTCAGGCTGTATTGAGCGTTGCCCGTGGAGGCCTGTGGGCACAGAGATATCCAAACTCAGCAGTCATTTTTTAAAGGTTAGGCCATATCACAGATCTCTCGWTGTGCATCTCCCTGGGTGGAGTACCCAGTCTGCACGGAAGACACAGATACAAAGCTGAAACAGCCCTAATCTCTTCAAATTTAAAGAAGCTCCTTTTAACCAGCAGCACTATAGCCCATGCAAGCTGTTTAATGTCACCCAGATAACACAACAATCACCACGGCAGGGGAGGGTCCTGGCGGCTTTCTTAAGCACAAAGTAACTCTGCTTCCTTCTTAAATGTATTCTTTCTAGGGTGGGTACCTAATTAATGTTACCTCTAAATCATACAAGGAGTGGCTGAGGGAGCTGGGAGGGTTTAGCCTGGAGAAAAGGAGGCTCAGGGGAGTATTGCTCTCTACCYGACAGGAGCRGGGAGCCAGGTCRGGTTTGGCCTCTTTTTCYRKGGAACRAGTGACAGGATGAGAGGAAATGGCCTCAAGCTGTGCCAGAGGASGTTCAGGTTGGACATTAGGAGGAATTTCTTCACTGAAAGGGTTATCAAGCATTGGAATGAGCTGCCCAGGGAGGTGGTGGAGTCCCCATCCATGGAGGTGTCCAAGGAAAGCCTGGAYGTGGCACTCAGYGCTCTGGGCTGGGTGACAAGGTAATGTTTGGTCAAACGTTGAACTCAATGATCTTGCAGGTCTTTTCCAACCAAGTTGATCTGTRATTCTRGGATCTGAAAGGCTCTCACAGATTCAGAAATCTATCTCTGGCACCACTGTCTGGCTGAGATTTACACGAATGTAACACCTCTGAATGTGTCCGACCTGTCCAGGCAGGAAGGCAGCCTTCCCATTCGTAGTTTTTTTTGTTTATTTTCCTTTTCAAACCACTGACGATGTTATTGGCACCATGTAAAGCAGTCAGGGCAGCTGAGTTCACGGCTGTCTTATGGATTTTGGGGAAAGCATTAARCTCCAGGACAGTGAACAGGTTTTTAAGAAGAAGCATTTCTGTGGGAGCCACACAGGGGCTCACTAACATATACGAATTTTTATTTGGAGGAAACRGCATTAAATTTATGAATATCACCCCAGAGTGCAGTATCTAAATACCTTATTTGCAAGAAACTCTTTGGCTGAATAAAGCCCTGAATTCAGTGGGAGTTTTGCCACTGACTTCAATAGGGGAGGATTTTACTGGTTTTATCTCCTGGGAAGGAGAAAAAAAGGAAAATCCAAGAACATAAGCCAGCTAAATAGCGATTACCTAAAAACACTAAGTAAAAAAAAAAAAYACTTGGCAAAAATCAAAGAAAATTTCTGCATTACCAAAGGGACTGAAAACTGTTTGAGCAAATTCTAGTGCCTGCTCATTTATACCAGGATCATCTTACAGTTTTCTCAAGGCAGTGATTAAACAAACTGCAGTTTTTCCTTAAGTTTACTTGGCTGTTGATAAACAAACGATGGCATAAGTGAGCATAGAAAAATGCAGAGCAGTGGAAACAATAACAAGGAATCCTTCTCACCAGCAAAGAATGAAAATCAGGAACACACTCAAGCATATCAACAGAAAYATTCTGACTTCCATGGCTTCACCATGTGCTTAAAATACATGCTGAAGTGAGGGTCCTGGACAGAAAAGGTTTCCTAAATCAGGACCAGAGGCATTTTGAAAATATCCCTTTCAATGGTAATACCCAGTCTCTGGCTTCTCACAGCTGGGTCAGGGCAAATTCAGTKCTGGGCTCTCATGGAAGTTTTTCCATTGCTTTGAGATTTGACTGGAAAGGAAGGAAAGTCGATCTGACATGATGCYGAGTGACAACCTGAAAGTGCTAAAGGGCCACTGAAATCTCTGATCTGCTGCAAAATATGAAGTCATAAGTCAAGCTGGAGCTTTCTGAACAGGGACAGACAGATTGAGAGTTTGAAATACAACAGACACGTTTTCTGAGCACTGTACATAGAAACACACATTCCTGTTACACCAGTTCCCATTCCTGAGCCACARAAAAACAGCATGGCAAGAACTTGGAGAAATTCCAGGGAAAAGCCATTTTCCCAGGTGCATTTCAGGACTGAGTAGGGGAACCTGTAACAAGCAGAAAGATACAGGATGCCCTCTGACTGCTGATGTTACAGACTGGACTTGAAGAGGACCACAGGCTGCTGGGTCTGAGAGGGGCCTGCAGGCTACCTTTGGCAATTAATTCAGGAATTTACCATGTTGCAATCATAGCAACCTAATGGTTTCTGTTCTGCTAATTGGCTGTCCTCTGTGGTTTGCCTTTTTCTTTGTCATCTTTTGTGAGCAACAAAATGTTGTGTCTGTTGGAGCTGCCACCCCTCGAGGTCCCGGTGYATCTAACGTGTCAAAAACTACTATAAAGAGAGATTWTTTTTTTTATTCAGTAGGCAGTGGCCCCATTGGGGGTGAATTTTACAGTCCTGTGAGCATTGGCTTGGGACTTTTTCAGGTGTCAGGCAATTCTGAGGTTTGTTTTACTGTTTTCTCTGTTATTATACCAAGAGTCCTCTGCTGCCTGATGTTGATAGAACATCTCAGAGCCAGAGCTGCAAGTCAATGCCTAGAAATTCACTCAGGCAGGTGCAGCTCTCCCACCGCTGAAGATCAAACCCTCACTTTTTAAAAAGATGTCCAAAAGGAAGGAATCAATAGAAGGCTCAACACCCTTGCAGAAGATTAGGGTTTGTGATGGGATGGCACAGGCTGGCCCAGAAGCTGCCAGATGTGGGAAGAAAGGAGCTGTTCTGGTCATTGGCCAAAGTCCCAGGCTTGGAAGGGAGTTGTTCTAGGTGTATCTTTGGACGAAAAAAACCCCCAAAACCTCCCTGCATCCTGTTCATGTTGCATATTTGAGCTGAGTGTTATTCTATCAGTTTACAGAAATTGAGTTCCTGGGGAAAATTCCAACTCTCTCTTGTACCATTATTTGTGCAGTTACACTCGCATTGACCAGTCCTAATTTGCAGTTCCTGGCCCATGAGTTGAACATTAGTAAAATCTTCACCCTGGTGCTCAAAGTCAGGAACAGGGTCGTTATTTCACAATTAAAGTCAACAAGAGCTTCTTCATAACTTGGCTTAAGAAGCTATTGGGAAAATAAACAAAGAAAAGGGATCAAAGCTATCCCTTGTGTAATAACAATTTATCCAATGGCATCACCACAGGACACAATCCTCCCAATGGCATGATAGACTAAATTATTTTTGCTGCTGTTTTCAGAGAGAAGGAAAATACATTGATATAGAAAGCAACTGAAATTACCCACTCATTACAATGACACAGGGATCTGCTGCTGATTTAAACACACCACATCATTTTCAACACTGATGAGCTAGAAAAAGAGGGAGATTTTTATTTTCGAGACACGAATAGTTACCTCAAACCTTTTCAAGGAGAGAAGGGAGCTATAGAAGAGTCTTTGCTCTGTGGCATTATGTGATTAAAAGCTCCTCTCTATAAACAAAAAGAAGCACCAAGGAAGGAGGGGAGCTGTATGAACTCAAACAACCTTGCCAGCCCCAACACAGCCCCCTAACCTGACCTGACAAGAGAGACATCAGCCCCTTGGTCTCAGGGGTGATACCCATGAAGGGGACTCTTCCCTATAGAAAGGTACAGGAACTATCATGGGATGCAGGGGAAGAACATCTTGTTTTYTCACAAGACTTATTATGGGGAGACCGGGGAGAAACCGAAGGAGAAAAGACTCTGGGATGATGTGGATGTCTAGCCAAGGGACAGTCGAGCCCCCAGGCCTTGGGGGAAGACGAGCTCTGTGGGCTTAACTCAGCTTCCCATTCACAGGGGAYGTGGAGTGTCCCTGACAGACCAGGGTGGTGAAAGCTCAATAGAAAAATCACTGCTCCTGCCACTGCTTGGTGTAAATAGGCTGCAAAGGAAATTCAGGCGATGATTTTTCTTGATTTTAATACATTCATCGTCTTCAGGTCACTTGTGAATAGTTTCTTAGAGGGACATAGGAATATATGAATATTCCACACTGGGTGTGGGGTTGCCCAGCACAGTAACCTGGTAATGTCCTTTCTGGCCCCATTGGATGGTTCCTGGCCCCAGCTCACCATGTTGCCCTGTTGGGAGCTGCTGATGGGCCCCATCATCCCTTGGATCTGCCCTCTAATGCTCAGACAATGACCAGTGCCAGGGTCATCTCCATGCCCAGCTCCCCGGTCCTCACACCCTCCCTGCTCCCTGATTTTCACATCTCTGAGTTTTCTCCACACCTCTCATAGCAAGAAACTTTCTTGGTACGGAAAGAAAACTAAGATTCTTATAYGACTCTGAGAAAAAAAATACCAGTTCTCAAGGCTTTAGATAAAACCTTAAGAAATAGCAGCAACCTCGCAGAGAGATCATTTGGTTCTATAGATTATGCACTGGGTAATTCTCAGAAATGTTAGGATAGTAAATCAATAGTAAACTCTGAGAGATATATTCTCAACTCATTATGTAGTGCTTTAGTTCCTAAGTTCGTATTAATTTGAAGGACAGCTACCCAGGCCTAGTCCCATGCACTGAGTTGAAGATAAGTTGACAAAATGTGCATTTTTCTCCTAGTTACAAACAAAGATTATCCAAAAGCCCTTACAGATGTTCTAAATGAATACAGAACAGCAAAATCTTTTGTAATCTCTCCAGCTCTGTTCTCACATGATTGTCAGAGCTGAGACAGGAAAATAAGATGAAATGGTGTATATTTATCAATATGGGGCTGGTAATTAGGAACCCAACACGTCCTTGCCATGACATCCCCAGAATTTGGCACAGCAAGGAATAACCAAACTGCCTGGGCTCTGGGAATTGGATCAAAAAGGTCCCCCTAGAGAAACTGTACTGCAGGTTGCCCTCTTTTTGAACACCAGGTTCAAGGCCATGACTCTCTGTGCCTCATTCCCAGAGGTTAAAGACACCAATCCCAGCTCTGTCACTGTCCAGCCACTGCGTGGTAAGAGAGTGATGATGGAAAAGGTACATCCCTTCTCTTCCCATGCACAGGGCCTGCTCTGTCCCCGAAAAAATTGAAAAATAAGAGGTTTGTATGATTYATGTCAGAGAAAGCACTGTTTTTAAAAAGAGGGAAAAAAAGCAGAAAGCACGGAAAACCTCCATCTCCTCCAAAACACCACCTACCACTCTCGTGGAGAGAAAAAAGCGAATCCCAAAGGAAAGGCAAACCATGACACAATGCAGCATTTCAGGAATATTCTGCACACTGCCAGAGAAGATGTGTGAGTAGCTGAAATGGAAAGTTAAAAATAACAAGTTGCCTGCTGAGCCCCGCGTTGCAGAGGATCAGACAACTCCTCGCATTGTGTTATGAACCACATTTGTCAAGGCTCAGGCAAAGGCTGAGTTGTTGGGGGCACAGCTGAGCACAGGGGAGGGTGGAAAGGTGTTTAAGYTGTTCTATCCCATGTCATCCAAAGGGTGAGTACACTCAGATCCCAGAATCACCGACGTTGGAAAAGACCTCCAAGGTCAACGAGTCCAAGCTGTGCCCAATCCCCACCTTTTCCCCAGCCCAGGGCACTGAGTGCCACGGCCAGGCCTTCCTTGGACACCTCCAGRGATGGGSACTCCAAMCCTCCCTGAGCAGCCCATTCCAATGTCCAACAACCCTCTCCATGAAGAAATTCCTCCTGATGTCCAACCTGAGCCTTCCCTGGCACAGTTTGAGGCCATTTCCTCTCATCCTGTCCCTGTTCCCTGGGAGCAGAGCCYGACMCCCCCTGGCTGCCTCCTCCTGTCAGGAGTTGTGCAGAGCCAGAAGGTCCCCCCGAGTCTCCTGTTCTCCAGGCTGAGCCCCTCCAGCTCCCCCAGCCATTCCTCATAGGACTGACTTTCCAGACCCTTCCCCAGCTCCGTTCCCTTCCCTGGACATGGTCCAGCCCCTCAAAGTCCTTCTCCCCTCGTGGAGCCCACCCTCCTGCTCAGCCTCGCAGGGAAGGTGCCTCACCCACCATCCCACAGGACCAAACAGCCCAAAGGCCCCTGTGCCTCCAACTCACCCGGAGTGAACGTGCTCCTAAAGCTCCCTTGCTTTGGCACAGCTCCTCTGCTTGCAAGGAATACACAAGCCCCGGGAGCAGAGCACAGCCTGGSCGCCGTGCTGGAGCGGAGGGTGTTTGCTCACCAAATCACATTAACATCCCTGGAACCGGAGCACTTAATTCCCCCCACACACCGCTTTGAAAATGCAGGCCTGGGAGCGGCCTTCAGCGGAGGCTGGGGGTGGGGAAGGGAAGGCTTAGCCCGGGGAACGGCTTAAATTAAACTTCTCCTGAAGCTTCCCGGCTTTAACACGACTGCAGGCCCTTCCCTATCTCCTACAGCTCACAGCAATTCCAGCCATCACACGTACAGAGAGTCCTTGTCCTCAAACCAGGGAGAAATCCTCCTTCCCGCCATGCCACGAGGATCCGGAGAAGGTTCCCGGCGGGATGAGCTGATGTGTGTTTACCCAGAGGGGTTAGCAGCCTTGAGCCCGCAGAAAACTTTCCAGTTTTTCTTTATGCATTTTTAATCAATTCTAAGCTACTTACAAATATGTGCAATTACTTTCTGCACTTCGCTTTGTAATAAGATTTAATGACTGTTCTGTAATCCTCTTGGTGAGCGCTGATAATCAAACGCTATGATTTAAATTTTAGATTTAACGGAGCAGTTTTCTGCAAAATGAGGAGAAGTATATTTTTAATCTTTCATCTTTTACTGGAAGTTGGGAATTTTTCAGCTTYCTTATACACGGTCATAAAATAAAAGGCAGGATTGGGGTTTTTAATATCTTTTTCGAAGGGGTGCCAGAACATCCCAGACCTTGCTTATTTTGGGGGGGAATTTTCTTTTTCTGCGAAAATGTTCTATCTCTTACAAATTTATGGTCCTATTTTCAGCATTCTTGGGCACCTATTAGAGTGCATGAGTAATAAAATTATGTATACTTACCATACAGAGAGATCCCAGACGTGAAATAACTGTTTCTGTATATTGGCACACCTAGGAAAAGATGGGCTTTTCTCATTAAACTCGTTGGCYCTTTTTAAAGTGAATTTAGTGCTTGTGGAAAGAACAGGCAGCGACTCAAGCTGTGAATCCACCAAGCCAACAGAGCTTTCTCTTCTCATTAGAAAAATGCAGGACTCCTAAAAAAAGACCAAGAGCTCGAGGGTCACAGACTGAGCAGTGTCCGGGTTGTGGGGTCAGCAGAGACCTGAGGGAAGGAGTTGTGCTACTGAAAACAACCATCAAAGCCCTGGTGAATGATGGCAGCCTCTGGGGGGGATTTTAGCCCTCAGCTCCTGGCTCTGGTCCCCAAATTGTCACTCCACTGAGCCGATAAAGCAGGGCTGAATGCAGCAGAGAGTTGCACCTCGTTTCTTGCCCCAGAYGCCTCCAGCACAGATCCTCTGCCACACCAGAGCCAAATGAGCTTTCCTCCATCAGCCAGCACACTTTCCACATCCACCTTCAGTGACCCACAGCTGGACAGGTGTTAATTGTGTCTTGCAGAACCCCAGCGGGATCACCTGGACTGGGACAGGGCTTGGGAAGGTCAGCTCAGGGCTCTGCCCCAACCTCTCCATCCTTTCTGCAGGGCTCAGCTTGACTCCTTGTGCTGAGGTGAGAAACAGAGCTTTATCTCCAGAGATCTGCTTCAAAATGAGTTATTTGGATTTATTTTTCTAATTTTTTTGGCAGAGAAAGTGTATCCCAAACATGAGAAGGCATCACCACCAGCTCTCCAAATTACGTTTTTTCCTTTTCTCTATGCAAGAAAAGAATGATCTTGTGCGACAGGAATAGTTCAAGCTCACAACCACCTTGTRAACCACCACCAGTGCACCAGAGCTGGCTCAAATTTTATCCTGCTGCAGCTGCAGACAGTTTTCCAGGTTTACATGTGGGGATACCAAATCCCTCTGCTCCAGCACCAACAGCCCCTTTGCCATTACCCCCAGCCAAAAAGGCAAAAAGTCCTGAGTGACCTGTGCCTGCAGGTGACTCCTCATCTGAGCCAGGACAGGAGTGCAGGAGGTACCTCCCCAAGCAGGGCAGGGGAGGAATTCTAAGCTATGGAAGATCTTCAGTGGAAACTCTATGAACTGTGAAGTTTTAGGAGAAAGCTTAGGGGGATTTGATATTTGAGTGATGRGTGAGTGAAACTTCTTAAAGGGTGATAGGTGTGCACTGTCCACAGGTGTTTCCATGTACACCAGTGAGTATTCTGGAAGTTTTTAAGAGTAAAAGGATCTGAGAAACTTATTTTTCTGTGGGATGGGCCTGCCAAAAGAAACAATGCAGAGTATTCTTAACCCCAACCAAAAACATAAAGAGAAAGCAAATGTCTCAAACCTCCCAGTGACACGGGTTATTGCCATTTCAGTTGTGTCACAGACAGGCCTCACCATGTTTGTGAAAAAGCTGACAGTCATCCCAGGTTTTCTGCCAAATCAGGAACAAACACTGTCTTAACCCAAATCTGCTTTAAGTAGGGGGAAAAAAAAAAAAAATAAATGCCACAAATCTGTGTTCACTCAACTGCTTTCTTTAAGCGCTTGTGGGCATAAAGTCCCTCGTGTGCTCCCAGCAGCAAAGTCCTCAGCTGTGCAGCCACCCAGGGTCTTCACCATATTCCAGCCTGTCCCATTTCCTCTCACATTTCCATTTCCACACCCCAACCAGCTCCCTAACCTACAGAACTAGATGTATGAATCTTAAAAACAAAACAAACAAAAAATACACACACACAAAAAACCCCCTAAACCAAAAACCAACTAACCCCACTATTATAAAGAGTGCCAGAAGGGAATGAAAAGTTCATCCCATCTGCTCCCTCACGCCAGGGCCAGATCAGCTCAATCTGTATGATTCTGATTGGCATCGGTTTGACCTTTAATATCTTGGTGTTCCTTCCCTGCAAAGGTGATGATTTTCCCTTTCCTCGACCTTTCATTACCGAGCATGTAATGCCTGAGGATCAGAGCTGCTCTCCCACTCCGTGTTCTCACAGCGAGCAGCACCCCAGAAAGGGTCCTGATCTAAACCTCTGGGAGCTGCAGGAATAATAACAGGGAATATTTTAACTAGAGCTGTTTGCACTGTTTCAATTACTCATGATGGTTATAAAATTAGCATTTGCCACTATCAGCAAATGACAAGGCTTTTGCTCCTTATTGTGAAAGGTTTTTACATCAACTTGTTTCAGGGCTGAATTTTGATTTCCCYGCCCATGGAGATGGGATCAGGGTCTAAGATGAGGCCAGTTAGGGATATTCAGGGCTTTTAGCACCCTCAGGACCCTGATATTTACCCTTGAAAGAAGCAGCCAATTTATAGAGCAGCAGAATCTGCTCCATATTGAACAGTTATACCCCACCTCCTCAAATGTATTCTTGTAAMACAAAGGCTTTTAAATGAGTTGTACCCACATTTTATCGACATTTTTTCTGACATTAGGAAAAAAATAGTAGAAAACAGTATAAACTGGGAAAATATGAATGTGACATGCATTGTCCTTCAGATGGGATATGCTCATTATCAAGTGAAACACATTGTAGGGATATCTGATTTCAATTTTTTCAGTGAGTAGAGCTGTTTAGAAAGCGACTTTATCTGTAATTTGGGGAAGAGACACAGCAGGCTTCCAATATTTGAGTTAGCTTTGAACTACTTTGTTCAGTGTACCTCCCTTTCATTTAAAGGTAAATGCTAAGAAATGGGAACATAATATTGCAAAATTCAGCAGACAGTTTGATTGCTTCTGCTGTTTTAATTTTGTTCACTGGGGCTGTATTTGATTAGTACTGAGGTGCATTTGGTTAAGTACACAAGTTGAAGTTACAAGAATAAGTTAACAAAGAAACTCTGGTATTTGGAAAAAAATCTGTGTACTCTGTAAGAATGTTACCATAGAGTATTAACCAGTGTGATTAATAGTGGCTTAAAGTAGGGAAATGGCTCCTTGAATGTGGAACAAACCAACCGATATTGTTCATTTCACTCAGGATCCCTTCCAACYCAAACTATTCTGTGATTTTATATATATATACATGTACACAGTCATATATATTAACCTTTTACAAAAACACAGCAGTGATTGACAGGGTGCGATCGGGATTACAAGAATTTGATTTATTKGCATCCCAGTTTGCTGAATTCCTATATCCCTCTGAAAGAAACCATCTTAGTATAAATTCAGGTAAATGCTTTAAAATCTTCTCACTCRGTGGATGAAAGCTATTCTAAAAAATTAAGAGAGTATTAATGAGAAAATTGAGACCCTTGCTGTGTCTCCTGAGAAAGTTAAGAACTAAAGTAAAGCCTGAGATACATGAATGGGGGAGAGGATGATGGAGCCTTTTTGTGTTGGCAGAAGTAAAAGGTAAATGGGATCCATAGCCACTGGATGCATAACAGGAAAACAGTGGAATTGTGAACTATTGGGGGAACCAGAAATTTCCAGTGGGTAGGCACAGCATCTCAAAATGAAGTTCTCTATAAAAACAATCACCAGCTTGAATTTTCCGTGTTCAATACACAGAGTGGCTGTTTTGCAGTCTACTGTGCAAAAAGTGAAAGCTGATGATCCATAGCATCACTGAATTGCAAATAGGAGGGTTGTTAGAAAGACTGAAAATGCTGTCACTTAAAATAATATCTACAGTCTGAGTTGTTTCTCTTTTTTTCCAACAAAATTGTAAAGAATTCAAAATTATCCCCCAGAGGTACTGGGTAATGGACAGAAATGTTCACAAAAAAAAAAAGTAGAAAATGCTCTGGGGTTTTTATTATTTCAAACTTTTGTATGTCAGAGTAATCTTCAAAATACCAACCATTTCAATTAACTGTAGTGATTATACCATTGACTGAATGCATCCAGTAAAATATGCTTAAACTTAAAAGCAGCGGGAGGAGTTCTAGGAATTAAGTGTGGGAAATGCAAATATTTCAAAACGAGATATGAACTATGTCAAAAATTAAGGAGCAACACAGATATAATCCAGAGTTAGTTGGAAAGAACTTATCACCTTATGAAAAAGAGACAGAATATTTGTTCTTTTGAATTTTTAAGGATTCCATGTACCATTAACTTGGAAGAGCAGACTATGGATGGTGTGGCAATCAAGCAAAGAAGACACCACCTTCACTATCATCAAAATACAGTCATGATGGTAATTAAGGCTCTTGAGCACTATTTCACAAAACCCACTCTCTTCAAGGCTCACTGATTGTAGGAAGAAGAATTAATGCACCAATTTCTCGATGATATTTGGTTGGCAACCTCAGGAAAACTGTTGGTATCTGCATCCAGATATGAAAGGTATTTTGAAATTTGAAGTCAGCTTCTTAGACACAACRAAAGGACTCCATTAATCTTTTTTAAGCACTTTCAGATTGGTCTGAATGAAATTTCAATCTAGACAAGCTGTTGAAAGAGCAAGGGGCAGATGCTCCACAATGAGAGTCCTAACGAGAGTCAGCAAGCTGAGGGTTGTGCTACACTTACAAATCACATTTGGAACAAAATATACTATCTCATATTGTATGTATAAATGCCCTGTAAAGTCAATTGTACAGAATCAATCTTAAGCTTCACTTGAGAAATCTTCACAGCTGCCTTCACTTTCACAGCCTTCACTTCCCTAGAACTAAGATTTTAGGAAATCATGCCGAGTTTCCCTAATATGTTATCTGCATAGTCTCCTACAGAAGACAAATATTGTGGGCCAGATCACCTAGTTCTTCCTGATGAGGAATCCTTTGTTTTCACCAGCAGTTTCTCCTCAATAAAAATGGAAGGATCAAGGYCTGATGCAGCAGCATTTCTGACAGAGCAAACTCCGACTTCCTTTTCCATTCTCACATTTCTTCCTGCAGCAGCGTGARGCCAGTTCCCAATGAGGAATGGGGACAGCTGCCCAGGGTGCAGGGAAAGGAACTTGAAAGGCACTACACAAGTGCAGTGTTTCCAAACAGACACCCACCTCTATTCCTGCTGCAGAGCAGGCACCAGCAGGGTTTTTCCAGGCTGTTTGTCACCGCGTGGAATTGCAGCCCTCTTGGAGCTCCTGACATTATCACAAATGGATCAAGAGGCAGCGCGGTTAAAAATAAAATCCCTGTTTTCTTCTGTGTCGAGGCATGACACTGCTGCCCAGCATTTCACATTCTCTGTGTGGAATAGCTGTATACAAAGAAGAGAAATATATAGATTACTTTAGCCTCACCTATTTTTTTTGACAATATCTTAAGTACTGTAGTTTCATACTCATCATCTTTGGCATTTATTCTTTCATTTCTGTTCACTCAGAAGGCTGAGCCATAGTCAAAAAAAMCCCACATTTCTGTGTTCTGCTGGTGCTTTTTTCATAAAAGCTTTATAGAGGTTTTTTATAGAGGCCACTGTGCAGGATTTATAMCTCAGAGTACAGTTTTATAGACATATAGGACTTTTACCCCAGAAAACAACAAAGTCAGAATGGATTTTTTACATGAGAGCTGTGTACCAGGAAAAGAGGATATGGAGAAAGAGYTGAGGATGGGAAGGGGTTTGGACAAAAACTGAGAATTTTAAACTGAGAGAAAGACTTCTAAATGGGTGTTTTGAACAACACCTTGACTGGAGGGTGGGTGGGAAAGTAGATTTCCAATAGCAGAGGAAAATAAGGGAGTGGAGGACATCACTCGCCCAGGCTGGCCAAAGGAAGAAAAGGAGGAACCAAGAGCAGGGAAGTGTAGAGTACAACAACASAAAAAGTTACAGAGCCTGTGGTGAGTGAACCCCTTAAATCTTTAATGACAGCAACCTGACTGATCTGTTTATTCATATAGCATGCTTTCTATAATTTCAGTATTCTCTGAGGAATCAGCAGAAATATGGAAACCAGCAGAAATGACAGACAGCTGACCCAGAAAAAAAACCCCACAAYTATTTTCAGCTTTATTATACAACACCCTGCATCCAAAACAAAGGCTTCATTTAAAAAGCTGCTCATGATCTTTTCATAGAAGCCCAAGAAGACACACAYCCCAAACATTTTCGGAAGAGCTGTATAGACTGTGTTCAGCTGTCAAAAGTGCTTTAGGTTCTCTGACCGCAGAGGGCATTTCAGTCCAAGGTAGGAGGGACCAGAGGCACCAGGCACTCCCCTCTCAGACGTGTCATCAGACATTTTACCAGTGCTTTAGTGAAGAATTCTGATCAATAGAGTGTATTACCCACAGCACAATGGAGAAGCCACATTTTGCTCGCTAACAGCTGAATTTCCCAGGAACTATTGATAGCACAAACATCTCTGCCGAGGCAGACAGAGGACACAGCAGGGTAGTCTCTCTGCTCCCTCAGCCTGGACAGAAAACGCATCCCTGAGTGTGGCACCCAGGAGCCCTGTGCTCCCAAAGAAACAGAGGAGACACAAGCACAGAGTGCCAGACTCCCAGGCACAGAAATACCTTCAACTGTCTGGGCCAGAGGAGAGTGGTTTTCTGAGGGATGCAGCTCATGTAGATCTTCCTCTTCCCCTTCCCTGCCAAACCCATCCATAGCTGGGCTGTGTGGGCAGGGGACAAAYCATAGAATCTCAGAATGGTTTAGGTTGGAAGGAACGTTAAAGATCATCCTGTTCCAACCCCTGCCATGAGCAGGGACRTCTTCCACTATCCCAGGTTGCTCCAAGCCCCGTCCAACCTGGCCTTGGACACTTCCAGGGATGGGGCAGCCACAGCTTCTCTAGGCAACCTGTGCCAGSGCCTCACCACCCTCACAYAAAGAATTTCTTCCTAATATCTCATCTAAACCTACTCTCTTTCAGTTTGTACCCATTCCCCCTTGTCCTRTCACTACAGTTCCTGGTGAAAGGTCCCGCTCTGGCTTCCTTGTAGGCCCCCTAGAAGAGGGGCTGGGAGGAACTTGTGGTGGTGATGAACAGAAATCCTATGGGGTTGAAGAAGCAGCATCAAGCTCTGCAGCTGGGCATGGAATAACCCTGTGCATCAGTGAGGGGCAACTGGCTCTGCAGCAGCTGAACATTATTTGTTAGGGTGGACACCAGTGTGGCCTCATCCCAAACAAAACAGTCAACAGCTACTTGATGAGCAGCTTGACAAAGATGACATAGCCAAAATCTCTCCAGGAGAGCAGGGCAACACAGGGACAGGTCACCCAGAAGGGCTATGGATTCCTCATCAGGACTGGGATGGGCAAAGCCACAGCTGCCCTGACTCAGTGGTGGTGATTCTGCTCTGCAGGGGCAGGAGGCTGGGCCAGGTGATCTCCACATCCCTTCCAAGCAATATGTTTTTACAGTTCTATGGTTTAGTTTCATCTTCTAAGGGCTAAGTTAAGGTAAAAATTAAAATTACATAGCGTGGTTATTCTCTGGACAAAGCAAGTCGCACTTCAGAGGCATGGCTCTGTGTTTTGGCAACACTTGGAGGGAGTGAGATTCCATTAAGGGAAAAAGGCTTTTGGAGGAGAAGCTGGCTGAACAGACTAGGACAGGTTCCTGTCACAGAGGATGGGTCCCCCGAGGAAGGACAAGTTCTAGWACATTTGGAAGACAGAGCTGTGGGAGACTTGTGGAAGATCTGCAGAGAGCAGAGGTCTCAAACTGAAAAGACAGGCAAAGACTGGAAGTTTTTTAATCTGGAGCCAAAGGACTTCACTCACCAGAAAAACGATGAGGAAGATCCAGTTTAGCAGAATAACACAGCCAATTCCACAAACTGAAATTTAGTAAACACAGGACTTGCTTTTAAGGGAACAAGACCTGCAAGACTCCCAATGTCATGGGTTTTTGGAGCAGAATGTAAATGGCTGTGAAGGGGTGGKTCTCAGGAAATGAGAGTGCATTAAAATCTCATGCAAAGGGCTTGGAAAACAAGGACCTGGAAAAGAGCACAAACACTCTTGATTTTCTAGTTTCAGGGCTTTAGGTGAACTGCTTCATTTCTGGTGGTCTGCTAGTTGGATTAACTATAATAAATTTTGTTAGGAAATTAGTTTGGAATGGAATTTTGGGAAAAGAAAGTCTTTCGTTGCTAGTCTGGGCACAAGTCATCTGTGGTGAAGATGTGCCTTATTACTAGTTTGGCAGGCAGGAATAAAAAACGAGGCAGAAATCTCTTTTATGGCCATCACTGAAACTTTTTTGCAGTCCTTTGGTTGCCCTGCATTTCCCTACAGCTCTTCTGCATGCACTCAGACTCCTCTTCTGAAAGAAGAAAGTGTTTGAAAAGAGAAAACATTTCCTTTTTAATTCTGCTGTTTTCTCTGTCCCTACCTTACCAAGGAGATGAAAAATGTCACCTGAAAGCTGTGGATGTTGTAAAATGCAGGAAAATAATGTCTATCCATCATGATGTATATGCACAGGCACAACCTTCTCTTCTGGGCCAGACTATCCAGGCTCATCCCACGGGTGTGGAAGTGCACTGCAGGAAAAATCCTAAAAGGACAGCAGTGGGTTCCATGTTCACTTCCAAGGTTTTCACTCTAAAACTTCAGGGAAGGACATGTCCAACATAACGGAGTACCAGGGGAAGGAACTGAATGATTTAGAGCCCATCACTCTGTCAAGATGTTCTGGTGATGAGCAAGGACAGTGGAACATATGTTGTTTGAGTAGTCACTCAGATCTCAGGGAAAACATATGATACAAGTCGTGTCTCTCAGTGCTCACAAAACACAGCAGCTCCTCACATATGTGCCATGGGGGTTTGTTTTCCCAGGCTTAAATAGGTGACTTTTCTCTAATCCCAGGTACCACCACCTTTCCAGTCCTCCATCCTCTGTTTTGCAAACAAATCTTTCTCTTTTTTCTGGTAACAATCCAGCCATGCCTCTTCATTTGCATTTTCTCTTTTTATTCCTAGACAAAGACTCATAGAAACGGGGCAGGGAGTGTGCAGACCCCAGCGCCATAGAAACAGGCACACCTTTCCCTATTTCTACAATCCAGATGCTCTGGCACGAAGTTGATATTTCAAGGACCTTCTTGGAGAAACCCCATTGTGTATTTACTCTGCAGGGTTATCCAGCACAGCCACCCTTCACTGTAAGTATCACAACAAGTATTCCTTGCCCTCAGTTTCCACAATAATCTTGAGGATGGCTTGGGATGCAGTCGGGTTAATCCAGGACTTCTCCTCCCTTGCCTGACTTGACCAGATCAGAGTCTCTTCATCCTTCAAGCAGCTTTCTCTGACCTTGTGCAGTGTTTCTACCATGGAAAGTCACCCTGTTGGTCTCCTTTCACTCTTTAATCATCAGCACCAGCCTGATTTCCCTGTTCTTCTTGCTGAGGAAGTCCAGCCAAGACAGAGATGTTTGGAAAAGTATTTTCACATAGGAAAGACCTTTACATGTGAAATGGAGCCATTTAGAATCATAGAATCGTAGAAATCATAGAAATGTTAAGGAAAACACCTCTAAGACCATCAAGCCCAACCATCAACTCAGGACCACCTCCATGTTCACCAATAAACCATGTTCTCCAGTGCCACATCCACATATTCTTTGAACACTTCCAGGGTTGGTGACTCTACTACTTCCTTGGGCAGCCTGTTCCAATGCTTACCCATCCTTTCCATGAAGAAATTCTTCATAATATCCAGTCTAAACCTCCCCTGGCACAACCTGAGGGCATTTCCTCTCATCCTGTCACTTGTTTTCTGAGAGAAAAAACTGACAGCCACCTGGATACAACTTCCTTTCAAAGTAGTCATGGCAAGCAATAAGGTATCCCCTGAGCCTCCTTTTCTCCAGGCTAAACACCCCCAGCTCCCTCAGCTGCTCCTGGTGTGCTCCAGACCCTTCCCAAGCTCCACTGTCCTTCTCTGGACAGATTCCAGTCCCTCAATGTCTGTCTTGCAGGGAGGGGCCCAAAACTGAATACAGGATTTAAGGTGGAGCCTGACCAGTGCCAAATACAGGGGGAAAACTATGGGAGTGGGAAAGATGCAAAATCAGTCCTCACTCCATAGTTCAGGGAGGATACATACATCATTCTTCTGTCCAGTCACAATTTTTTCAAACCTTCAATATCTGAGTATCATCAGGGTAGGGCAGATGTTACTGCTTATGTGTGGCTTTTCACATCAACTCTTATATTTTAACCCTTATAAAGGAATTGGCTTTGACTCCCTTTTGAGGAAGGAGGGAAATGTTGAGATAATGGTGGATCTGTTTGCTCTGGCCATTTCATCCAGAACAGGCACAGCCCCTTGCAGAAAGCAGCCAGGGGGTTGATCTCGCAGTGCAAACCTGCAGAAACTAAAGTGACATGGCACAGCTTGAAGGGATGTTCTGTGAGCTTGTGCTCTTTATTGCAGCACAGAGCTTGGCAGAAGTGATGGATGAACGGGATGGCTCCCACTATTTCTCTTCACTTGCATGTCATTAACGTATTGCTTCCTAAGGTTAATAAAATACGCAGTAAACTTTACCATGGAGAACTTCAGCATCACAAAGGCCCTTTCCCTGCCAGGGGGTACCATAGGTGCCTATAAATTCGAGTGGAAAAAGAAGTTGCAAGACAACATTATGCCAAAAATAAAAACACATGCTGAGAATGTAACTAATAAAAGCTTCCTGAGCCCTGGGGACTAATGATCTTCTTGAACCTGCAAGAACTGAGAAACACAGGACCAAGAGTTTGCTGCACTTGCACCCACGAGCCACCAGGCCATCAGCACAACCCTCTGCTTGCGGCTAAATGGCCTCAAAGCTGCTGCTCCAGCTGGGAGCTGGCTGATCCGTGGCTGTGCGAGTCCTCTGCTGCAGTGAGTGTGCCGTGTGAATAGATATCTGCCATTAATATCAGCTTGTTTTGATCCCTAATAACAGATTAATGAACAATAAGCATTCTAAGAAATATTGGCTGTGACCCTTGTCTCCCACAACTCACTTCCCAATCAGGGAAAAGGGAATTTACAGCGTGCAAATGGTGGGCATTTCGTTTCAGAATAACTTCACGTAAACAATGATAAGGGAGAAAAAATTCAGGCTTTTTGGTTGTTATTGCACTGAAACCTGTTGACAGAACTAGAGAGCTTTATACAAGGGTAGTTGGAAGTCATTTGGAGAGAGAGGGAGTGGAAATCAAGGGGAAGAAGTGGGAAGACTGCACTTCCTAAATAAAGACAGATGGTGCCTGTGGTTTCTCTCGTAGGTGTGTTCCTGCTTCCTTGGGTGCATTTGCGACTGAACACAGTTTGGTCACCATCTGACATGTTTATAAAAAACTGCTTCTTGGATTGGTGAGCCCACTGATTTGTGTGAGTTTTCTTAAAGACTCCAGAACTACTGGGTAATAAAAGAAATTGAAAAAAAAAAACCAACAAAACCAGAGTCCACGTGAAGAGTATGGCTTATTCCTGCAATGTCACTTTCTGAGATTTAATAAAGAAATACCTTTCCAAAACCCCACACCCTACTGTCTCCCATGTAGCACTGTGTTGTATTCCCCATTTACAGCTCAGTATGTTCTCTTGTTCCACACAGGAAAGCCCAAAACATGGAAAAGCTGCCTAGCACCACAGTTATCCCATCTGCAGCAGCTGGAAACCACAAAGGTCTGGAGAAGTGAGTGTTAACAAGTAACTAGACAGAATGAGAGACACAACTATGGTTATTTCTTAAAAGACAAGATGCATCAAGATGTTTTTTTTACAGCAGCAAAATGATCAAAACCACATGACAGCTTCTGCTTACAGGTATTCCTGTCATGTCACCCTTCTCTTTGTACCAAGTGCCTTCATTCCCTGGAAGTAGTTGTGTCTGATAAAGATTAAAAGAGAGGATTTAAGGCTCAGAGTGTGTATGCATACCATCCTGTCCTGTTCCTGTCTGATCATCCAAAGAGAAAACTCCCAGCTGCAATCTTTGCAGCACTCCCTTTGTGCTGCCTCGTGTTCCTGAGCCCTGCGCTTCCTCGGGTTTAGTCCATCCCTGTAATACAGGATGACAGGACACTTGTTTCTCCCCTTTAAACTTCCAGGTTTGATTCATAAGCTGTTTTATCAGGCTGGCAGGTGATCCCAATTCCTTCAAAACAAACATCCAGCAAATTAATTTTCTCCCTTTCTCTACCCATTCCTGCATAACACCGGGAAAAAAAACACACGGGAGATAAAAAATCTATACATGTTCATAGTCCTGCTCATACCCCGAAGGAGGTTGGATGCAGGTGGGGATTGGCCTCTCCTCCCAGGCAAGTAGTGACAGGATAAGAGGAAACAGCCTCAAGCTGTGCCAGGGGAGGTTCGGGTTGGACATCAGGAGGAATTTCTTCTCTGAAAGGGTTGTCAAACATTGGAAAGGGCTGCCCAGGGAGGTGGTGGAGTGCCCATCCCTGGAGGTGTTCAAGGAAAGACTGGAGGTGGCACTCAGTGCTCTGGGCTGGGTGACAAGGTGGGGATGGGTCACAGGTTGGACTCAATGATCTTGGAGTTCTTTTCCAACCTAAACGATTCTGTGATTCTGTTCAGGAATGTCAAAAGTTTCTAGGACCATGGCTAAACAAATCCTTTGTTTCTCACTAACAATGGATCCAGAAGATCAAATGTTCATTACCACTTCTGAGTCTCTGCCTCCTGACAGCTCCTCTGTCTGCTCTGGGAGCTGCAGTGCAAGGAAGGATACAGGAATAGGAATTACCTGGTCAGTGGGAACAGTCACCCCAAATGGACAAACCACTTGGTCCAAAATGGCTTGTTCTTAATGCAACTTCTGCTGGAGAGCTGCAGGGCAAGAGAAAGTCCGGAGGTCATACCCACATTA
This sequence comes from Amblyornis subalaris, assembly GCA_018881555.1. NCBI lineage: Eukaryota > Metazoa > Chordata > Aves > Passeriformes > Ptilonorhynchidae > Amblyornis > Amblyornis subalaris. The sequence goes on along the minus strand of JACAXG010000136.1, from coordinate 537,213 downwards.
TTGCATTTGTCTGTCACTTGGGGCAGCCCTACTCACCCAGAAGCTGATCTGTACATTTTTATACATGAATTTTAGAGAAAGACTCATATTGTCCCAGCTTCCCCTCCACATCCAGATGACTGACCCAGACAATGCACCCAATCCCTGTCCCTCCTGCAGATTTTGCTGTATTTCAGAATTAATCCCCACTCCTGGCCTCGAATATATTTACTTCATTTATAACACTATAATCAAGGCTTTCCTTTAATTGTGTATGCCCAGCAAACTAGACTAGAAATCTGACAAAAGACTGCAAAATATCATCCAGAGAAGAATAATCAGATAGTGGAGGGGTTTTTTTTAGAATTAAACATGAAAAGAAATAAAGTAATGCAGCGTCCACTGCACTATCTATGCTGCAATACATTTGATTTCTTTCATCCTGCTTTCTATCATCAGTGTTCTGCATGCTGCAGAGTTTTGTTCTGAAAATGCAGAACAGCACATTCAAAGTTGAGAGTGAAGGGAAGAAAACGAGGGCTTTTAGCATCAAAGAACATCACAGTAAAGGCCCTTAGGAAAGTCCAGGGAAATTATTTAGGATTAATACATAACTCTATTAACTGGACGCTTCTGCTAAATTGATTAGCAGTGAAATTAGCTGCATTAGCCTTTCCCAACTTTAGGTTTCAAGCTGACCCAAAAGATTAATTTGGGCAATTCATACACCTCGGAGCAGTTGCTGCTGCCTGACTGCTGCCTGCAGGAGCTGTCACCACAGCGCTCACACACTGCTCATGTCACTCTTTCAAAAATCTGTCTGTACAGATACAGGGGCTGGAAGTGCTGGGCTTGATTCTGCCATGCAGTCCTGACAAAGGAGATGGTAAAAATCACCTCTTGCTCGTGTTGGGGGCAGCTGTTTCTGCCAGCAGGGGGGAATATTTGGTAACTGCACGGGAGGGAATCACTCCCAGCAGCTGGGATTCCCTGCCCTGCAGTGACTCCCTGGGATTGTGTGCTGCTGAATGCAGCCCCTCAGTGATGAACTCACTCCCTGTCCCTGTCCCAGAAAGGGCCTTTGTCCGGTGTAAAATGTACCCAGCTGCACAGCCAGCCATGGAGCCAGGGCTGACCCTTCCAGTTGCACGTGCTCTTCCTCCTCCCACCCGCTTGAAGCTCACATCCTCCAGGCAGCTCATCCCAAGGTTATCCTGCTGATGAACAGGACTGAGTATTTTTACTTATGACATTAAACACATCCTCGCCAAACTGGCGACCATTAGAAGTTTCCTCACTGAATGCAGCAAGGAAAATGCGTGAACTGACACTGATCAATATGAGTTTATCACTTCAAACGCTAATTCAAAGACACAAAGCTTTGTGCACAGGCAGGAGAGAATTTCTTTGCTTTCCAGAGACCCTCAGTGGCCTGCTGTGAGAAACTAAATAAAAACTAAAAACCTAAATAACTCTTTGGAGTTTCCTTGCACTGACATCCACTGGGAGTCAGAATCACAGGGTGGGTCAGGCTGGAAGGGACCACAGTGGTCACCTGGTGCCACCTCCCTGCTCCAGCAGGGCCTTCCCAGAGCACAGGGCACAGGATTGTGCCCTGATGGTTCTGGAATATCCCCAGTGAGGGAGACTTCAAACCCTCTCTGGGCAATCTGTCAGTGAATCTGGGCAGGAAACTGGAAGTGTAAAGGCACAGACAGAGCCTTAACCCAGGACAATCAGAACTGTGAGGTTTTCCTGCCTCTCCGAATCACAATGCTAATGCCATTCGTGTCTTACAAAATGTTCACTACAAAAATGTTCACTGTCTTTTGAAGAGCCCTGTTGTCTTTTTTGGAGAAAGAAAACTCAGATAACTCCTCAGCTCAGGTATTCCCTACAGCAGCACTTTGCTCACACTGCTGAATCAAAGCGCATTCTAATGCAAAATAGCTCTGTGCTGCACATCAGCTTCACAAGGAACATCACATGAACTCGGAGCTCAGGCCAGTAATCACGAAGTCTGGATAGAAAACATATTTTACAATATTGTTCAAACATCGTAAATACCTCAGGCAAGTTTTTCAAATCTGTCAGCTGGCTGAGAAATGGTGTCCCATCAGGGGATGCCAAACGTGTTACCCCTGTCGTCCTCACACGTTAGGAACAGTAATTGCTTCTCAAACTTGGAGCCACAGGAAAGGCAGCTACATCCATCCCTGCCCTCCCCCTGCTGGGTAACATCAACCATTCCCATCCCACCTTGACAATTTCAATGATGTTTTTCAGGAAACTCTGGGAAGTAGAAAGCAAATCCCTGTCTCTGACACAGAACACCAAAAACCTTCAGCAGCAACAGAGCGAGAAGATTGAAAAAGCTGCATTAAAGGGAAAATTGTGACGAAATCTTAGCTGTGATGCTGCTACTTCTATTTTACATAGATATGTGTCCAGTTCAGCTGGAATAATCTAAAAGAGAATTAGAATACATTAGAGTTGTAGAAAATAATTCATTAAGATTGGAGGAGATCAAAAAGCTGGCAGTGACAGGCCGAGGCAGGAATGTCCCTCCACGTCCCCCAGTGCCATGGAGCAGCACAGCTTCTCTCAGCATCGCTCAGCACCTGCAGCTGGGCTCCTGATGTCAGGCTGGGCTGTCTGGATGGCTGTCCCTGGGATGGTGGTGCTACTTTTGGCTGCTTTTGAAGTGGTGAATGGAGGAAGCCACCAATAATTGCCACATGAGTTATCAATCCTGCCCCTAAACCGTTCAGCCTGGCTCTCTTGCAAGCACAATGCCTGCAGTGGTGCAGATAGGGGAGAAGACTACAATCTGTTATCATGAATTTTAATGCCACGCTTCATATTTATACCCAAGCTATAGTCCATAAAGCTGAAATGAATTTCTAATGCTGTAAGTATTATTTGCTGTTTTCCATTCCGGTTGCCATTTCATTCAGATTTTCTTTAATAATGCATTTTACAGGCCTGTACCTCTGCAACTCTCCTCTGCCAGCTCAACTCTTCTGTTAGCAGCAGCAATGCTTCACAAAGCCCTGTAATTTGAAGTGACCTTGGGACTACCCTTTTCCCTGTTCTCCCCAGGCAGGTAAAAATCACGGCATTAAACTGCAAGTAGCCCTGAATTTCCTGGCTTTTGTTGGCTTATCTCGGATTCTCCCCACACGCATTTTTGATGTTTAATTCCTTTTGTATTTCTCCACCTCTCTACACCAAAAGGGGAGCAAAGCCCCTCTTCCCAAACAGCAGCCAGGAGCATTAAGAGGCAGCTGCACACCACGGGAAAGCCTCTCCCCACCGAAGCCCCCAGCCAGCACAACCATCCCCTCGTCAGCACGGCCCTCACGTCCCTCCAGTCCCTGCCACGGTGGGGACACGAGGCTGCTGAAGGCTGCAAAGAGAGGGAAGTCTCCTGCAAGCACACCCTGCTGCTGGCCCCTGCCTCATGCCTGGCATGCTGATGCTGCCACGTGCCAAGTGTCATTTCCTGGCCTCCCTCCCCAGGCAGGGACCCTTCCAGCCCATGGAATGCAGCCTCTTGCGTATGAAGAGCAACAAGCCCCCTGTGCCATCATCTCGTCCTCTTCCTGGGGCTTGCCACTCCAGTTAAGCCCTGGAATTGTTCTTCCTGTTGTTGCCTGGCATGCCTCCTTCTTTCTTCATCCTCCCCCTCCATCTCCTCGCTCTTCCCTGTACAGCAGCAGAGCTGTTTGCTGAGCAGGGAAAGCCTCTCCCAGCCCCGGATCCTCCCCCTGCTGACACCCCCGAGTGTGAGGCCATGCTCGTGTCACACCCTTGCACAGGAGTGGGAAACCCTTGTGGCCAGGGAGGCCTTGCTTTTCCCCATCAGTTAATCCTATTTAACTATTCCCTCTGTGGTCGGATGCTGACTTAACTTTTCCAAGCAGCACATGGACAAATGCTTGTTCAGGTTTGTATCACTCGCACGGGAAAACCAACCTTTGTTTTCCTTCAAGAGAAATACACCTAATTTGGCCTGTTGTATCACAAAGGAATGGAGAAGAAGACACTAAAATAAATTCTGAAATATGTTTTGATGGAGTATAAATCCCTGTCAGTCAAGGCCAGGTTGGATGAGGCACTGAGCAACCTGATCTAGAGGAAGGTTCCCTGCCCATGGCAGGGGATTGGAATGAGATGATCTCTAAGGTCCCTTCCAAGCCAAACCATTCCTTGATTCTATGATTCCATGAGTTTAAGGAAGGTCCCTGTTTGTTTAGTGGTGACTCAGCAAGCAGCCTCACCTTCCTGGCTCGACCTCACACAATACCAAGCACACATAAGCAGACTTAAAGCTAAACAAACACTAAACAAACATGCAGAGAACTTTATGAAACATTTCTAAGGCTGGCCTCAGAGCTTTGAAAGCATCCGTTTTAAGGCATAATTTACTGTTCACTGTCACAATAAAACAAATACCAGAGATTAAAGCAAAATATGTTTGTGAATATACAAAATACATAAATAATGCACATGGAAAATGGAAATCTTCCTAACCATCTGGAGCATAAGTATTTGCCATCAATATTGGATCCAATAGCTCACTGTAGCTAGTTAGAATTTTGTCACTGATTCCAATAAGGGCAGGATAGCCAGAAGGGTTTGGAGATGGAAGCACTGCTCTAGATAAGCAGTTTCCAGCAATTATGAAGTTACAGGTGTGCAGCTGCCTGGCTGATTTTATTTCTTTGCATGCTAGACAGTAGGAAAAGGAGAATTAAAAATTTTTTTTTCCATTGTTGTTTCTGTTTAATTACCTTGAATAATTCTAAAACTTCTCCCAGAAAATTATAATCGTGTGTTATGTAAGATACATGCCTGAGCAAGCCAGATCTGCAGTCGAAATTTTGGAACTCACCACTTAAAAAATATTATTTTGTATCCTTTCATGCAAAAATCTGCATTTCATGCAGAACACCCAGTAAAATCTTTTCCATATGCGCTGTGTGGGCAGCACCAGCAGGTGCATTATTCCCTTATCCTGGTCTGCCAGTGGGAATGACCCTCATTTAACAAAGACTGTGAAAGTTATCAGAGTATTAGTGTAGGTTCATATCTCATAGACTGCAAAAGTTTCTCTGGGAGGCAGGTGGCTTTTCTCCAGAGTTCCTCCAAATCCATCCAAAGATTGTCAAAACATCTCAAAAGTTTCCTTCTTCTCATTCCCTTGACTGTTAGACCAGTAGTTGGTCTTCTAAGGCTACATGGAAGGCAACCGATTAGTAGGGGCAAATAAAGCAGCTGAAAAATCCAAAACTGCCAATTCCTGCAGCTTGCAAGAGAATTTCTTACCAGGTGGGAAGGAGGCAGCGTGGAATGTAGGTGTGTCCTCAGGACAACATATTTTTGACACTCACTGCAAGTTTCAGAGACAAGAGGAAGTTCATTTAGTCACTATCCCTACAGATGCCTCTTCTAGGGCCTGCATCCCATCTTCCAGCTGCTGGCTGGTGTTTGGGATACCCTGGAGAGTCTCAAATGGCATTGCCTGCCTGTGGTCGGGTGACACCGTCTCTGATTCACTCCATGACCACAGACGATCACAAAGAGAATGCAGGAAGAGCTTTTCTCCAGCCCCTTTTGGATCTTCTCCACTGAAAGGAAATTTACATCACAAAATCATGGAATCATAGAATAGGTTGGGTTCAAAGGGACCTTAAAAATCATTTATTCCAACCCCTGCTGTGGGCAGGGACATCTTCCACTAGACCAGGGTGCTCAAAGCCTCGTCCAACCTGGCCTTGAATACTTCTAGGGAAGGGGCATCCATGATTTGTCTGGGCAACCTATTCCAGTGTTTGACCACCCTCACAGTGAAGAATGAGAGGCACAGAATTTCTTTATAGCCTGCCAACTGGCCAGACACCAAAAAACCCCACAACACTAAATTAAATACTACCATGGGGCTCCCACTCTGAAATCATTTCATTAAAAGCAGCCTAAGTGTTGACAATTAAGGAATATTATAGTGATGTGAAGACAGGTGGGTGCTCAAATATAACCATTTAATCTGTGCACCACAAGGTCTTTTCCATACATACAGCAAGTGGCAGGTGGCCCAGCAGCTCCAAAAACACACTGCAGCACGGAGGGAGCAGAGGGTGGCACATTCAGGGAGCATTTTCACGGTGGAGCTCCATATCCAGGGAGACTTAAAGAGGTAGGGGAGAAGAGCCTGCGGGAGGGAGTCAAATCCAGCAGGGAGAAAGGTGAGGCGCTCCAAGAGGAGGGATGGGAGAGCGTGCAGCGAGCGTGAAGGTGATGGAGACAGACACCCTGTCCACGCAGCCTCTCTCCAGGCAGCTGCAGGCAGCGGACCCCGAGCTCCTGCTGCAGTCCATGGGCTCCGCACACAATTCCTGGCGTCCTCCACCCGCTGCGAGCAGCCTGCGGTGCTCAGGTGATGGGAACGCCTTCCCTGCAAGGGAAGGGCAGAGACAGGGGCAGGTGGGAGACACGGCAGGTAGGAAAACATCGCCGGCAGGAATCCCGAAGCGGAGAAACGCAGTGCGCGTTCAGGGAGGAGGGAGAGAGGATTTTGCACTGCGCTGGAAGGACTTGGGAGGGAGGGAAGGAAGGATCAGGGAAGCTGCATCGTGCAAGGGAGGATCCCAGCACAGGGTCAGCAGYGAGGGAAAGCGGCGCAGAAAGAGAGGAAGGGTCAGGTATCAGACGTGGGGGTGAGGAGAGAGGAACAGCGTGAATCCTTGTACGGAGTTGTAATAATCAAAACATTGGCAGGGCCTTAACTAGGCAGCCCTGCTGGGTGCCCAGATAATACAGCTGATTTTAATTGCTGATGTGTGCATTTTATGTCATTTGCCTGATGCACGGCCCTTTTATGACCGTGGAGTTTGACCACAAATCAACAGTCAGTCATAAAGCATCACGCAAATGACCTCCTCCCCAAGCAGGCTGTGTTATTTTTATTGATATTCAATATTTAGGTTTTAATGGAGATAGATGGATAGGCACAAGGACGGGAGCAAGATGGGGCACAGAGGAACGGATTTGAAACAAACAGATTGACAAAACATAAAGGCAGGAGGCAAGGGACAGATGAATAGTCAGGGAGGTGCCTGCCACCAAGGAAGGCAGATATCATCTGGAGGCAGASTGCTTGGGAAAGGCTGACAGATGAGAAAACTGTCAGGCAACGGSGAAATATCACCATGAAATGGGAAAAGAAGGACCAAAAAGACCAGAAAGAAAAATAATTTCATAAACAAATCCCATTATTCCACCTTCCCCCTTCCTCCACCCCAGCACTCGGCTCCTTCCCACCCCTCCCCGTTTCCAGGGAGCGTGGTATGAAAGGTTTGATTTCAGGGCTAGCAGGCTCCACACCGTCAGATGTGGCATTGTTAGCTGGAGGTCTGCAGGAGGATGCCTATTGCTTCTCTCCCACCTGCTGTTCATTTCATAAACTGCAATCAGCACACAGCCAGTCCACACCTCTCTTGTTTATTAGCTGGGACAGCAGGAGATGTCATTAGACCTTTAAAGCACTGGACCAAATGCCACACGTCCCAAATCAGTGTCAGTGCCAGTGGGTGAGACAGGAGTCTGTGCAGCACTCACCTCCCGTTTGCCCACAGACCTCACAGACTGGTTTTGCTCTCAACCTTTGAATTGTATTACTTGAAATTCTTTTGCATTGCCTTGAATTTCTGCTCCCATACTCGTTCTTGATTCACTTGTGATTAGTGTATGCTCATCCAAGAAGCTGTTATAGAGACCACAAGTAGCATCCATTTGTTAGGAACAGGAACAAATGACTATTGCAGTGTCAGATATTTATTGTATTTTTAGCATGACACAGCAAGTAGGTATCAGCTTCCCAGCCCTGGGGTCCAGCACAGGAAGGACGTGGAGCTGCTGGAGAGAGTCCAGAGGAGGCACCGGGATGAGCAGAGGGATGGAGCAGCTCTGCTGGGAGGAAAGGCTGGGAGAGTTGGGATTGTTCAGCCTGGAGAGGAGAAGCTTTGGGTTGACCTCATCTTGGCCTTGCAGTGCCTGAAGGAGCTCCAGGAAAGATGGAGAGAGACAATTTCCAAGGGATGGAGTGACAGGACAAGGGGGAATGGCTTCAAACTGAGAATAAGTTTAGATGAGATATTAGAAATAAATTCTTCCCTGTGAGGGTGGTGGGGCCCTGGCACAGGTTGCCCAGAGAAGCTGTGGATGCACCCGGAAATGTTCAAGATCAGGCTGGATGGGGCTTGGAGCAACCTGGTCTAGTGGGAGGTGTCCCTGCCTATGATTCTGTGATTCCATTTTTCATTCCCCCTTTTTCTGTCACTCCAGGCCCTTGTGAGCAGCCTCTCTCCCTCTCAGGCTCCCTTCKGGTACAGCACTGCTCTCCAAAACCCCAACGGAGCACAAAGGTTACAGAGCTGCTTTGGGCTTGCCAAGCTGTCTGAAGGCACAGCAGCCTCTGCTGAAAGGTTCAACYTGCCCTGTCAGTGTCCAGGACATGCAGAAGTATTGACCCCTACTAATGACTAGAAATTCCAGAAGAACAGGGGAATTCCTTGCTACTTCCCTGTGTATGATTCCAGTCAAGGGACAAAGACTGTGTCTCAAACCTCACTCTTCATGAGACTGCCAATGCAATCTTTTGCCCAATTTAGATATGGGATCATTTGCCAATTGAATATTTCACTCCCTGCAGAAGTGAAATTATGACTTCAGCTGTAAGGTGGCAGATTCAGGTCTCCACCAATGACTCATCCTGTCTTTCCACATGAATGTATGAAGTTTATGTCCCTGTCAGTGACATCTSTAAGTGACCACACTCCCCAAAGTCACAAATAAAATCTAAGAAATATCCTCCAAACATTGGTAGATAGCAAAGAGTATRTGACCCCACAGCAATGTCTGTCTTCCAGGCTTTTTTTTCATGGATAATAGATAGAAGAAAAAGCAGTCACTGCTCCCTGACATTCATGGGGCTGATGTGGTCGAGACCTGAACTGGGAATCTAATGACAACTGGTACAAAGGACTCAGTACAGGTTTCATGRGATTTGATTTCAATCTTCCAGGATTCTTTCTTAAAGGAATGTTGCGCTGCTCAACCAAACACTTCAAAAAAAAGTCAAACAAAAGGGAACTATGTGAAGCCATAAATCTGGTTCCTYATTCATGCACAGCTTTCATTACGCACCCACATACTCTGAGCTCTCTGAAGAGGATAGGGCTAAGCACACACTACCGGGGAAGCAGGTTGCAAGAGCTGCCTTTGGTCAGAGTTTTCCAGCCTTGGCTCTCCTTTGATGTAAAATATTCTGTGCCCACTGACTGTGGGCAGGTTTGGAGTTTGCTGACAAAGACCATCCTGTCCCTATTCCCACAGGATCCTGCATTSTCCTCCCCACACCAACCTTCTCTGTCGTGGGGAAAACAAGCATGAGCAAACATCTTGCTTGGTTAGAACGAAATGGCTCATCAGAAACTGGATCAAGCCACCCATTTCTGCCCCAGAGCACGAACAGACCATAATAGACCATACCMCTGCCTTCAGGGGAGAGGGCTGCTACAGAACCTCTTTCCTGCAAAATGTTCTCAGCTTCCATCAAGTCTGAGCATTCACAGGGCACTGTGAGCCTGAAAATCAAACCAGTGTTGCTTCTGAAAAGGATCAGATTTGTCCTCATTCTCATCAATAAGACAATAAGATGTATCAAATCTGTAAAAGGAGATCCAGAAAGTGAACCTGTTTACAYTAAAAAAAGACACTTTCATTTTCTCTTATTTAGAGGGCCTTCAGAGGGGTGATGGAAAGGTTATTTAGAGGATCTTGCTTTCTGTCGGCAAAGCATTCCAGAAAAAACTCAGGGATGCAAATAACAGCTGAGTAAAGCACCTGAAGAGTCTGTCTGAAGTGTTAAAAACTAATTTGGAGCACCCAGGAGTTTGCAACCTGGTCCCCCTGTGACAGCTTGCACTCTCCAAGAGCTTGTGCACAAAAATGGTCCCCACAAGCCAAGCCTGCACTGAAGGTCACCTCTGAGGAACAGCAAAGCTGTCACCCCTGGAGCTTCAGAGCAGCTCTCCCTGGGAAAAATAATGCAGTGAGAAGGGGTCAAGCTGCCCTCCTCACAGGGCTGGTGGCTCTAAGCTTGGAAACAGAGAGTGAGGAATGATCCTGAAAGGTTGGAAGCCTGGACTGCAGCAAATCCATTCCACAGACAGGGGTGCTGAGCCTGTGCAGGGAGTACACATGGATGGCTGGTAAGGATCTGAGGTGAGAAGGTAAAAACTTCTTCATGACAGCGAGGACAAACCAAGTCAAAGTCAAAAAGGTGGTTGCTTAGCTCTTTTCATGTAAAGTTTTTCAAAAAAAGAAAAAAAAAAGGAAAAGACAAACAGAGCCACACCTGCCTGAGTAGGGGAAGTTCAGAAGGGAAAAGAAAGGCTCCTCAGTTTAAGATTCTCTCCCATTTTATCTCTGCTCTGACTCTGAGGACCCAGCCTCTTGGTTGCCAAAGCCAAAAATAATTTGGGCATGGAGATTTTGTAGAAGGTTTCTCTCCAACACAAAAATCTTTCCCTCCATCTTCATTCATCCTGGCTTACAAAACAGTTTTCACTTTTTCAAACAAAAATGTTTCCAGAGAATGGTGTCAGCTCCCTTGCAAAGGCCAGCCCTCCCTCCATCACTGCAGGCGCTGTGTCCCCACCAGGAACGGGGACACCTGGGCTCATCAATCCCAAAGGAAGCACAAATGGACAGTACAGCTCTCTTTTCCAGACAAACATCCCAGACACCCCAGCCAGTCCCCCGCTGCCTCAGCCTCTCTGAACCCACATTGAAACCCCTTCCCAGGATCACACCTCCGGGAATGGGTCTGTCGGAGCCAGGCACAGAAGTTACTCACGAGCTGCGCCCTCAGGGATTGGGACCAGACACAAGATGATCTGTGGCAGGACCCAGCCATCAGAGGGGCTAAAGCGTGACAGTTTTGGAGCCAGGCAGATGCAGACAAGCAGCAATCAGTGAATCGGTCCCAGCCGTATTCCTACCACACTCCAAGCTGGATAACAAGGCCATTCCTCGCTGTGAAATGGTACTCACTGCATGCAGGGGGAGGGTCTGACAGGGAAGAGGGAGATGCCATCCACAGCTCCCTGGCTTTTTAATATTACATGTGCATGGCTGGAAGGAGTAAGTCTCCCCCTGACACTCGCCCCAAGGTGCAGGCAGCTCCGAGGAGCAGACTGAGCACACAAAATAAGGAAGCAGATAGATGTTGTCATTAYCTTTAGGAGTGAGTTACAACTGCTGTTTGCTATTTGCATAACAAGCAGGTGCCAAAAGCCCCAGCCACCTACATCTGACGAGACTGACTAATCTACGCCTGTAATATTGCATGGTATTCATGAAATAAATAAAATACAGTTATAGTTACACTCCACAGCGATTCTGAAGTTGTTTTTCTTCAGCAGACTCACAAGGGTTGCTATTCAGGGGAGGTTCTCTGCAGCAATCATTTTTTGCAAACTCATAGTGCCTTCCAGGAAAAATCCCAGAGCAATTTTCTATTTTTGAGAGCTAGAGAAGCATTCTGCAGAGGGTGAGGTGCTGAGGGCTGCTAGTCCAGAATCCAGAAGTGYCATCAACAGAAAGCAGATTGGAATTTAAGAATGACAGATATTTTCCTATTTTTCTCTACTGACAGCTCTAGATTCCACACTAACTACAGAAAAATTGGTGTCTCTAGATCAGGTCCAAAGGTCCTTGAGGTAAAAGACAGAGCTAGAAAGCTTCCCGGGTGGGTTTGTGCTGCAAAGGAGATGTGGGTCTGACCTGCTCCTCTGTGAAAATACCGTGAGGAGGGCAGAGTGAGCCACTGCTCTCCCCAGAAAGGAATTGTTTCACTCTGCAGATAACTAAATGAAGAAGATGGAGGAAGGGGCTAGAAGTTAGGTTTCCCAACCCTCTTTTCTCCATAAGGAGACTTTTTCAACTTCCTAAAGGCGAACATATATTATTATATGAGAGATGCAAAAGGGATCAGTTTTCCTCAACCCCTTTTTCAATCCCTGGGCAGATCGAGCTAATTCGCCAAGTGCTCTGGGAGCACACAGATCCCAGATTTCTGAGACATTTCAGTGTGGAGGAACTTGTTCTTTCCAAATGATGCACCCCTTGTTTCCCCCACGTGCACCAGAAAAGGGAATTTCTCCCTAGACATCCTAGGTCTTCCTAAGGTAGGTGACTGATGGGTGTTCATGTAATTTGTTGTGGTGTACAGAGCCTTCAGTCAGGATCTGGTTGCAACGCTGCTCATTTCAATATTCTGAAATAACCCACACAGAAATGTCCAGGGACACGAGCTCAGGAGGATTAAAGTTCAAATAAAAAAATCTTTCAGGGACTTTATCAAAGCTGCAGTAACAGTAAAGAAAATTCATGGCAGATGGTTAATATTCTGCTGTGCAGTAAAATGCTCACCACTAAAAAGAAGTAAATCAGAAGTATATTGGACTTACTCCTTGCAGCATGTTTAGAGAGAAAGTGGAGGTTTAGGCTTACAGAGACTTTAGAAAGGGTTTGGAGAGAACACATATGGTTACATGTAAGGATGTGTGTGTCTTTTGGACTGGGGGGAAGAATGAGGAATGAAAATTCCATTCTTGATCTTCCCTTCATTTCCAATAGAAAACTCTTATTTTCTGGCCTGTACCTTTACACCAACAAAACCATGCCCAGTTACTCTGAGAACCACAGCACCTCTCTCCAGAGGGTGTCTCTACCATGAGGGTACCTATGTATTATATTTTTCTCTCACTGCCCTCATTGGAGCCAATAGCAATTTTTTCATCAGGAATTTTCTTCAGCCTTCATTAGTGTATTGCAAGAGATGCTTGTGGACACGAAACTTCCTTTTTTTAAAGCAAACTTCCTAGGAAGGCTTATAATTCCTAGGGAATCACTTCTATGTGGCTTTCTGCTATCAAAAGGCTGAGACAACTCTTGTTGGCAGCAGGATGTTACACAAAGTACAGCAGTGATGTGCTGGACATCAGTTTTGCTTCCACAACTCTTGCAGTAACAGAGAAAAATAAAAAATAAAAAACTTTTCTACAGTCTTCCACCCCAACTTTGCTTTTCCCATCTTATTCCCAGTTGTAAACCCAGCTCATACAGAGGAGCCTTGATATTTATGTCTTGATCTGTCTACCAACAGTAGTGCTGATTACATTGTTAATATTTAAATTTATAAAAATGGGAAGGTGGGAAAGATTTAAAGGGTTATTATAATTGCAAGAGGATATAATTTATATTTCCATATTAACAGCAAGAGTCAGCATAAATATGCTCTCAGGGACCCTATACTGATAAAAATCCAAATTCAGGCAGAACTACTTCTGCTTTTCTAGCACCTAGTTCCTAATGGAAATTCGAATTCACACTATGATCAATTCCTATTAAAAACAGGTTAGCCAAAACCAGGAAAAATAGCTTCATTTTAGGTACTAGGTGAACACAATAACTCTCACTTTCCTCTCATGCCTCCAGACTGTATGTCTCTAAACAATACCCACTCTCAGCATTGAAAACAGCAGAAATATTCTTGAATTGGCAGAAYATGGTTCCAAAGAAGTTCTTTCCAGATTGGAAGTTACGGTACATTCCACTTACAGTTACGAGGCAAGTTAATTAGACAGATACAATAAGCTACACAGTAATTTCAAAGTAACTCCACTGGAAATGGTGGGAATTGCACAGTCATTCAAGCTAAAAGGTCCTAAATAGAAAACCACAGCTCAAATGTCTATGTACATACAGATGCTTTAATCTCAGCTTCTTTCTATTCCCTGTAAATCCAAAATCCTGAGTACCCACCTACCCTGTGTGCACATTTCTTGGCAATTCATGGCTCAATTTGAAGAATTGTATCATTTTGTGAGACTCTGAGAGCTGTAAGATGCCCACAGGCTCTGCTGGGCTGGAGCTATAGCATGTGACAGATTGCATGGCTGAGCCCTTGGCCATTTCACCTCCACTCTATGATACCACTCCATTAAACCTCATTTCTGGCTGGAGGACAGAAGCAAAAGGGAAAAAAAAAAAAAATTGGAGGGACAGCTCATGTGCAAGGTGCTTTCTTGCTCAGAATGCCAAGTTTAGAGTGTGCTTTTCTTCAGGTCTTGGGACAAAAAACCTAAATTTCTGGCCCTGTCTTCATTTATGSCAATGTAATATCTATTAACTTCACCAGAGCTAACCCCAGTGTAAATGACACGAGAAGGAAGCTCCAGAGCTTTATTTGTTTCTAATGAACAATGTCTGTATGCTTGAAAATAAATGTCTACAGAAATACCAAGAAGCCCTTTTTGAACATGAAAACCACTCCTTGCTGGGCAGGGGGAAAGCAGATCACTGATATCCAAATCACAGACACACCACCTCCCCCAGGCAGGATGGAAAGGGCTTCCCCAAGGAACAGCAGCAGGACAGCAGAGTCAGTGACTGCCACTTGTCCCAGCACCACCCTCCACAGGGAACAAGGAGGTGAAGTCAAAATGCCCAGTGGCAAAGACCAGGACTGGCCCTTCCTGATGGGAGCCGTGCAGTGCCGGGAGGAAAACACTTCCCAAATCCCCCTCGAGGAATGTGGGTTGTGAAAAGTGGACGGAGACTGCTACAGTCATTGAAGACRATGGAAAAGCTCCAGGAAGGAGTGGCACACTGTGTCCCAGATATGCCATGCAAGGAGGGGACAGTTTGACTCCTCACATGCAGTCAGGGTACAARCTGGAGGGGGGAAAAAAAAAAGAAATCCTTCAAATTCTCAAACATGTATTCATGTATTTCTCCCCCACCCCCCACAGAGATTTCATTGTGTGGCTCATGAAACATGTCATTTTAAATCCTCAGAGGATAAGTTGTCAGAATATATTGTGCTTTAAAGCCTTTCTTTGGTCTCTCATTTAAATCTTTGAAAGACTTTGTAAGTTATTTTTTCGCGTTCACTTTGGTTTTAATATTGTGGAGATGAATGTGCCTTCTCTCTTGCGAGTTAAGCACTTAAAATATTCTGGATGAGTGAAATGCGAGGCATGAATTGTGAAAATGACAATCCTGATGGCCCTCTCTATGCAGAGCAGCTCCAAGTCTCYGGACCCTTCAGACTTCCTCCACCTCCTCTGGTGGCTACAGCTTCACACCACACTGGTAATAAAAGGCAAATGAGCTCCTGCAGCAGAGTAAGTACCAAGTACGTGAAGCTTTTGTGAACGTGGATGCTGCTCTTACCATTATGRGCAATTAGAGGGCTTCGAAAGTGTGTTGCCTGACTTTCTGTTGCTTGGTAACTGTGCGCCTAATTCTTTCTCTAAGAGGTCACAGAAATGTCAGAAAATCCATTTTGTTGGGGCGGGAGAGACAAATGCCCCCATCAGAAYGGCAGCCTATGGATTCGTTAAGAGAACTTCATGTTTTCCATTAGCAGACAGGAAATATAGGATTATTATGGTTATTTTCCCAGCACCACAAAACTGCAATTTCTGAGCGTCGCCAACTCCGTAACACGCTCGCTGTGCCAAAAAGCTTAGGAATTGCAAACACACTGATGAAATTTGGCATGATCCAGGTCAATATAACTCCTGGATACACTGACAAATAGCCATTATTGGCCTGATGCAGAGCCTGGAGGAGTCAATGGAAAAACGCACYGAAACAGTGACAGTGCTGTGAAAGTGATAAGGAATTTTTGAGATTGGAAGCTTTGCAAACATTGCCTGGCACAGGAAAAAATTAYGGACTTGGAAGGAAGCTAATGAGACAGAAGATAAAATTTTCTTCTCCGAAGAGATACGAGTTGCAGTTCCTGCAGCCCCTGAAATACTGAACGGCTTTCACCGAGAGAGAGAACAAATTAAGTGGTGTTTGTGAGGGAAGAGCTTGGCTATTTTTACCTGCATTTTAAGGAACAGGATTTTGGAAGTACATCTCCTCTTCAGCAAATGTGCAGATCTTTCTGCTCGGAGGCAGGTTCAGTGACACACGCTCCATGTAATACACTATTCCCCACAAATGAATACTGTCAAAAAAAAAMACCCTACTTCCCTTCAACTTGAGCAGTGTGCTCAAGTTTGCAAAACGCAGTTTAGATTAAATGAATGCCCCTGAGATTAAGTGAATGCATTTCAAGAGGAGCACAATCTGCAGGTGTCCACCACTGGCCATCAATCATTTCCTTGCAGAGCTGAAGGTTTCCTGTCACTGTAATCGCCCCGCAAGAATTTGCAGTCATTTTCTAAAAGCATGTKTAGGGGGGAAGGAAGGGCAGACAATGAATTCTGCACTTAAGAAACCAGGTCCATCTTGTCATAAAAACAAAGCACATTTCCACGTTGAAACAGCCTGCCCTGTTTGTGAAATGACACAAATATACGACCCTTAAACCCCTCCACGGGACAATCTTGTGGTTGTGGGCGACATGGAAAACCAAAAGTCAGGGTCCCAGCCTACCTTTGGCTGCAAATTTGCTGCACAATATTAAACAAATCGAACTCAGAACACCACCTAGTGAGGGCAGATGTTATCGATGGAAAACCAGAACTCGATTTTTCCTTAT
This sequence comes from Amblyornis subalaris, assembly GCA_018881555.1. Taxonomy (NCBI): domain Eukaryota; kingdom Metazoa; phylum Chordata; class Aves; order Passeriformes; family Ptilonorhynchidae; genus Amblyornis; species Amblyornis subalaris. The sequence goes on along the minus strand of JACAXG010000136.1, from coordinate 520,604 downwards.
GATCTTCCACTGGAAGGACATCTTCAGCTTAGAATGATCAAAAGGATATGGGTACCTACACATCCATTCCTGCCAGTAAATGAYTCTGCAATATAAATCACCATCACTGCAGCAAAAAATCACAAATCACTAAAACAAATAGGTCTTTAAAGTAAGGGGAAGAAGAAAAAGCAATCAAGCTACAATAATGTCTGTTGTTCTGTAAGGACATAGGTGTATTTCAGCCACCGCTTTTTCTTCATAACTTGGAGGTAAATGCATGAAATCACATTGTTGGGATGCTCTCATTTGTTTATATACAGAGAATAAATGTGGCAGAAGAACTCACATAAATAAAGATGTAATGCATGTCCAAAACAAAGGAGTAGCACAGGCTACTCTAAGAAACATATGTTGGCRAAATCCAGCAAATCTTTGTGAAGATGCTTGTACCATTATTCTGGTCCACAGACTGACACAGATTTTGATGCACTTTAATGCATAATTAAATTCTACTGTGCTAGGTATGTTTCTTCTGACATGATTTTCCAAAGACACCATAGAAGATGGAAAAATGTATTATACAACCCCTTAAAAAATGTAAGCTTACAGCAAAAACTCCCRAAGTGTTTTTGAGGCAATCAAAGTTCTGTGAAAATGAGGTGGGTTGGAGGTTCTTGGGAAAAACAGGCTTTAGAAAGAACAAAGAAGCTGAAAAGTGAAYAACTAGAAAACCATGAAAACARTAATGGTGCAATAGAAGAATAATTTTTTTCAGTGTTGACTGTGGAAATAAATTTAACACTGGCTGAGAATGAGCTGTGCCAGCTACATCAAGAACCATGCAGGTCATGAATTTTCTGACTCTTAAACCTCCCCATATCTTCCTGTGGATGGTTTAAACGCTCTGCAAAGTTTATAAACGTAGTGAAATGGCCACTGGCATTTAGGCAGCACAAGAACTGCAGACAAACACACACAGCCACACACCCACACATTTTCTGTAAATAATCTGTCGTCTTCAAGTTCAGTGTCTGCATTTTGCTGCTCCACACGCTGTCTCACTGGAAACAGAAAACTGATCCGAGCAAGAATCGCTCCACAGGCTTAAACTCACCTGGCCARGGCCAGGGTCTCGAGTTCACGTTTTCAAAGGGTCTGGTGTTTACCTTGGATGGAGGAAACAGAGAATTTAGCTTACGTGGAGCAGCTTCCCTGATGTGCCCCTCACTAAAGGGGTCTGACACATATCTGAAATCCCTGTAAGCCGTTGTTTCTCCATTTCAGCCCCCCGAAGTTGCTCTAGTTTCATGAGATTTCACAGAATGAGAGGAAAYRGCCTCAAKCTATGCCAGGGAAGGTTCAGGTTGKACATCAGGAAGAATTTATTCACAGAAAGAGTGGTCAAGCATTGGATCAAGCTGCCCAGGAAGGTTTGGAGTTCCCATCCCTGGAGGTGTCCAAGGAAGGMCTGGAYGTGGCACTCAGTGCTYTGGGCTGGGTGACAAGGTGGGCATCRGGCACAGYTTGGACTCGATGATTTTGGAGGTGTTTCCCACCCTTAATGATCCTGTGATTCTGTGATTCTGTAAKTGGAGAGCTCCAGGGTGAGCAGCTCAAGGAGGAGGTTGTGTAGTCCCTCCGTGCTGAGGCAAAGACGATGTCCATGCCTGGAGAAGGAAGGAAGCGACAGAAAGCCCAGGCACAGGGAGGGTGAGCACACAGGAGGGCAGGGACAGCTGCAGGTCACACCAAACCCAAAGGGACTCCTCCAGCAAGCCTTGAGTCCAGGCCCAGGTCTCTTCTATCTTAATTTGCCTTTTTCCGGGGTTAAAGATTCACTTGGAGAGGGGGTAAAATGGAGTCAGACTGGAAAGAAAAGCATTACTTGTGACTGTCTTTCAATACCCAACACTGCACACTCCCTCATCCATGTTGCTGTTACTAATTTCACATCAAAAGAAATTCTGAGGATTTTTAGAGTGTAACTGTTTATATTTCAAAGTGAGCAAGTAAATAGAGCTTCTTTAATTGTCCCTGTGCAGCTAAAAGAACACACTGTTTGGAGCAAAACACTTTCTAAGGGAATAAATCTGGCAGACCACCCTACCATGTCGTCATATTAAGGGCCGAGCCTAATACATGTGACATTTCGAAATTCAGTGTCTCATAAATGTCTCTCAATAAATCCTTTCAAGTGCCAAAGCCCATTCCTAAGAAAATCAGAATCCTCTTGAGGTGACGTGCAAGTTAATTTTCTTTTGGGAGAGGAAAAAAAAAAAGAAGAGATAATTTATTTTAGATTTCAACAATGTTTGCAGTTTTGTCCTAAAGAATATCAGAGAAAATGAAATTTTCAGTAGATCAGCTGTTAAATAACCCAAAAACAATAAAACAACACAAAACAAAACAAATAAACAAACAAAACCCCCAATCTTTTGGAGTTTTAATAAAGACTGGAAGGATGTACTTGGAAAAGTACAGAAGCCAACAGCACAAATATTAGTTTAGTTTGTATTAGTTTAGAATGGATATCTATCTAAACTGGGCACATCTCACTGGGTATTGCTACTCCTACCAGCAGTAAAATCAGTTTTCTCTCTCAAGTACAGAATGGGTGAAACACTTTTCATTGACATACAGCAACTGCTTTGTCAATCTCTTACGACTTTGCACTCACATTTTCCATTTCACAGAATGGTTTGGATTGGAAGGCRCCTTAAAGATCACCTGGGTCAAACCCCTCTGACAAGAGCAGGGAACCTWCCACTGRACCAGGCAGCTCAGRGTCCCATCCAGCCTGGTCTTGAGCACCCAATTTTCCCTTCCAGCCCCTTCTTAAAGGTCCATGTCTGGTATCAGCTCTTAGGTAAAACRTTTGTGCCAATAACGTTTGCAAAGGACTTTGGCCACATTGCTTTGCAGTAAGACAAAGCACACTGTRCCACGTTTATGATCCTACAACCTCTGGTTACTGCCCTTCTCCTGATGCTCTGCCTTCAGTGCACCACAGCTGCTGCTTTTAGCTCTCCTGTAAAAGCATTTGAATAGTCCCACTGGAAAATCTACAGCTTGATCTTGAGAAAGGAGGAAAACATCATGCTCTGCTTGCTGGTCTGGTGTCTGGCACGCTCCATGGCTCAGCCAGAAATCCTGAGGGAGGATTGTGTTATCCATCTCAATGGGCTCTCCTAGTGCCCATTCTCTCCAAATCACTCCATGTAAATACATTTTTAGAGGCAAAAGGAATATACCACAAGGGACAATATTTTAATTGTGGAAAACCAGGAATGGAGTCCTTCAGAACATGCCCTACAACAAGGGCCACACGAGGTCAAAGTGAACACACTCCCAGCTCCAACCACAAGGACTGTGGCAAGCTCAGACAGAGATCAAATGAAGCCTGATCTACCGAGTAAGGACAGAGGGAGAAGAAGATACACCAGGAGCTGCCATGAGATTTCTCCAGTGTGTTATTCTTTTTAAGTAGAAACATGTGGTGGAAGATTAAGCAGCATCTTTTTAATCTCCGATTGTCCAGCTCCCCCTGCTGTAATTACATATTGGGCACAAATGGCAACAGATGTTCAGCGTCTAAGCTAAGAATTATACACTTACTCAATATCCCAGAGATTCAAAACACTGGCTGGGAGGCTGGAATTTAAATTTACATGGAGTGCCAAATGAAAGAGCTCCTAGACGCGGGTGAGGCGCAGAGAATATTAATGCAAACTTGAAGATGCCCCCCTAATGGAAGGAGAAAAACAGACTGAATACCAGCTAGAGTGGTTTTAATTACAGCAATTTCTCTGTGAATTATTTTAACCCATCCTCATCCCTAAAAAGCCAAGCCTCCATTGTTATTTTTCACATAATCAAATCTCTACAACCCGATGTATGCAGCTAGATAGAACGTTCTACCTAATCATTTCATCTTCCATCAAGTGGCCAGCCTAATTTCCCCATATAAAACCTAATAAGAACAGATCTATCAGCCTGTATTTTATCTTGTTTATTTTCCTTGAGATACACACTTATCCATAATCCAACTACATGAAAGCTTTTTGCCTGATTTGCTGAGAATTTTAAACAAATAGCTATTACTGCCTTTCACCAGACTTGCTTTTCCTTGAAATACCACAGTACTAGGAAAGAAGATGCTTTAACTTGGAGAAATGCCTTACCCAACACAGACATGAATAATCTTCCCTAAAATTAAGGGTATCAAAACAAGAGAGAGAAAGCAGTTCTAGGGGGACTCAGGCATGTGAACTTCCACAGACTGCATCTCACTCCAATCAGCTCCTCATTTCCTGAATCAACAGACTTGCTCCATTTTCTCTCAATCATCCAACTCCTTCCACCCATATTTTGGGTACCAGTTGAGAGCCCATAATCTGATTCCTCCCACTGCCCTGGCTCAGGCAGGAGTGCAGATTTGAATGTTCTGAACGCTCAGAGGTGCAGATGCACACCAGGAACACGTGTCTGAGTGCGACACAAATCCCTTTACTCATATGCACATCACAGTCGAGAACAGACACTTGTTTACCAAAACATTTTCCGACAGATAACTGGAAACCCTTTGAAGTCCATTCGTTTCAGCGAACATTATGAAAATGTTGACTTTTAAAAGTGCGTCTTATTATATATGATTTAATTTTTCGGGCTGGGACACAAACCAATGTGCTGTTTTGCTGCCAGATGGCGTGTTGGAAGGGTATAAACTTATTTCACACAGAGTGCTATGTGGCATGAGAATGCTGTTCTTACACTTCTAAATAGTCGTGCTTCTTTGAATGGTTTAGATCTGCAGTATTCTTTCAGTGAGCTCATGAGCTCTTCCCGTTTTAGCTAAAGYCTTGTGAATTTAATAGATAAATAGCAGACAACCTTCGGTGGAATGTTTATGGATAACTATTCCGCCTCCTGCCCCTTAAATTTTTGGGATGCTGCTCCAAAGGGTCAGCAGGGCAGCTGGTCCAGGCACTGGGGTCATGTGCACAGGGCCAGAAAAAAAAACACCATTGCCAGGTATTAAAGCAGCTGAGAAGGTGATAAACTGACCAAAATGCATAATTTTGATAAAGGAAATAACCTTCATGTGCCTTCAGCCTGCACTGGGTCCTCAAAGAGACAGGACACAACCCAGAGCATGTGTCCCACCAGTGTGTAGCCCTGATTTTTCCTGGGAAGGAGCTGGGAATGTCATCAACAGCAGCAGGCTTTCCAAAAAGACCACCTATGTATTTTACCTGAAGTATGAGAACTAAGACAAAAATCTTCAAAACCCTTTGGGAAGCGCATTCCATGTGCCAACGGGCAGCTCTCCATCCACAGCCATCCTACAGACAGGCAAAACAGGTTTAATTTGCACCAGCATCCTCTCTGCAGCAACCCTGCACGGCTGGCCCTGTGCATTTCAATTTTCTACATATTTGCTTTGGAAAAAGGAGGTGGGAAAAAACCTCTCTTCCCTCTTTCCCTCAGCGAAGCAACTGCGCACAGTCTGCACCCGCTGCTAAAAATTGTATCGGTATCAATCTCCTCGGCATCACAAACACACCCACGTGCGTCTGAATCCTGAGACGCTTATTTCGCGAAGAATGTGCCAAAAGATTTACTTACTCTTTAGAACTGCTTAATGATGTTGTGGGGATCAAAGGAGCAAGCATTTTCATGACAAAAGGAATTTGTACTCCAGGCTCCACAGCACAGACAGTGATTAGTGAGTCATACATAAGAAGTGTCTCGCTTCTCTCTTTTAAAGAGCTGTTGTAGCATTTACCTAAACATCACAGTGCTGAATCAGGAGTTTCACGAGTCTTCCCAGCGACTGCCTGAACCGCTCACCTTTACCTGGTAATATCCTGGAGATGGTTCCTCGACTGAAAAACGTGTTCAGCTCCCTCACTTGGCTGTGAGCAGGCATTAAGAATGCATCCAGGATTTCCTGGAGGGCTTGGAAAGCAACCACTGTATCTGAAGGAGATTTTAAAATATCGGTTCCGAATGTATATTTATTCACAAACAAAACAAAAATAAATTAGGAAGTTCTCATTGTGGAGCTCAGCTAACYCAAAGAAACATTTTAATTCAATTACTTAATCTTTAAAAAAAAAATTTACCCAGAGCTGAAACATCCACTCTCATTTTGATACAACCCCCATCCTTCTCCTGACTTCATGTTTGAGCCCCACTTCTCTCTCCTCCCAGAGTACAGCCCAATCCTGCTGCCCTCCTTCCTTAAAAACTGTTTTTCTCGCCTCAATAATTGTGGATGGTGACGATGATGAGCCTTCCTCTGCCCTCACAGCTCTCCCTGCCCCTTCCCCTGGACGGTGTCCCTGCAGCATCTTTCCCTCTGCAGCTTTGTCATATTAATGATACCCAAATGATTCACACCCATGATGGTACTGGTTTGCTCTTGGAAGAGTCTAAGGGAGAACAGGATTTTCTTTTTTAAAATGCCTGGAATAAATCGCTGTTTTGTGGATGTTGTGGGTGCAACTTGACACCTGGAAACTTTGAAGGGAGTTGWGCTTCTTTTCATCCATGTTGCCTCTCCCTCCCTGCTCAACCAGGAAAGGTTTCAGTGCTGAAAATGGAAAGATCTGCAGAAAAGGCTTGCCCTTAATTCGGGTTCTACACAAAACCTACAGCTCCTTGAAGGAAATTARAAACAGCATGAAAACAAGCTGTTTTCTAACAAAAAATAAAGTCTATGAAGAAAAAATTTAAACCCCTCCAAAATTACTGTCTTAACCACGGATCACTTCTTATTTTTGATCTCCTATTCCTCTTACTTATCTGCCACCAAAGATTCATCCTTCCATGAGCAATCTCCCTACATTTTGGTTGGTTTTCCTCAGCGTGTCCCAACAGGGGGAGGGAYATTCAGGCATCAGATTTGACACTCTAGTGGCCCCAGTGGGGGGCACACCCTCTTCTGCCTCGTGTGGCTCAATTCCCCCCGTGCATGACAACCCCTGGCACGAAGAAGAAGCAGCTGAGTAAAAGACTTCTCTGCTTTCTTTGGTTCTTGTCATTCCTATAACCCCTGCTCCGTGAGGTGGGGAAATACAGTCCACCCCAAGGCGTGGTCCCAGCCYTGCCACTGTCCTCCCTTGTCTGTCCATGGTGCCACCACTGAGCCCAGATGGCTTCAGCCCAGGTGCCCCTGCTCACCCGTGCCCCAGCTGCAGGGACAGCTCTGTGTGCCTTCCTGCTGCCAGATATTATTTTAAGGACAGATCCTTCAGTACCAGGAACTCTGGAAAACACTAGAGTCCAAGATTGAAGGAAAAAAACCCCACTGTTCGAAAGAAAACCTCAGTGGAGTGAGAGCATTTTGAGGGATTCATGGGCAGCACGTACCTGGGGTATTTCTGCGATGCCTTTCCCTCAAAGAGCAGTGTTGGGATTTCAGGAGAACATGCCAATGTACTCACAGTATTTCTGCACAGCTCCTTGAATAGATGCTGCTAAATGTATCTGAAGGAAAAAATTGTAAAGCTGTGCTGAACTCCTGTGTCAAAAACGGCCAAAAACTTGACATTTTTCCTTGTCTGGTTGCTTAGTGCTGGGAGGGAAAGAAATACAGTCAGTTATTCTGCCATATTAATAAGTTAATATCCTGACAAAGTAAACTGACAGATGTTAACTTGGGATGCCCTAGCCAAATAATCATTTCCCCAAAATTAGGAATAATAGCATGAGAACTCCAGACTTGGGCAGAGCAGAGAGAAAAGTCTGCAGTACCAGCAGACAGATTAGCTTGGAAGATTGGCACAGGAAGCAGATTGCTCTGCTGGAATCTGTGCCTGGCTTTTTGAGCAAACAGATCAGTCCTTCTGTGTGAAGGTGCACACAGCGAAGGCAAGGATGGCTTGCAGGAGCCCACGAGCCCAGAGAGAAGCCTTCCCTTTAGCTGGGGAACAGGGAGATTCTTCTGGGATGGCTTCAAGGTGTGCGACAAAACCATCTTGCTGTTGATATTCCCTGATTCCAAAGAATTTCAGAGCCAATCAATAAAATTCGTGTTCCTGGCTTCATGTCTAAGCTCCTAAGTAGAAACGCTCCGAGGGGCGCAGAGCACCTGGAAATCTGATTTATGCTCACAGCAGCTGCAGGAATTCTGTACCTTTGAAACTTCAAGTCATTTTACAGCACCAGCTTTTGACAGGCTGAAGCATTTAATACCTCAAATGCGATATTTTTTGTTATCTTGACTAATATTGAAGAGCAGCACCTTCCTCTGTGCTGAGGCGAATTGCGCAGACCTCGCACGGTTCATCACCTCTAACTTGTCAACATCCCTTTGCTGAGGCGTTGACGTCGGAGCAGATGGTATTCCCGGGGTGATCTCGCTAATAATTAGAAGTCCTGCCCCCTGCCTCCTTTTTTCATTGCTGTTTAGCCATGCCTCTGCACCAGAGCTCATGCTTGATTGATTACCTGCTCCTGCCTCTGCCTCCTTTCCAGATCTGCTGCCCTGGGAATGCACTGCCCCATCTTACAAGYGGAGAACTCCTTCCTTTGTCCCTGGATGTGTGCCCTGGCATGTCACATTAGTAACATGCATGTTGTTCGGATGAATCCAGCTCCTCAAGAGATCAAGGCAAGGCTGTACCAGTAACCAGTTCTCTTTCCTGTTTATTCATGTCTGTGTCTCACCTGGGATTTATCGTGATTAGATCTCAAGATACTTAATGGAATGAACCAAGAGCAGATTGCTGGAGAAACCTTATGTTAACACCCTCATTACCGGGATCACTCCCATGGCCCATGAGCAAGGAGGATTTCAGCCCACGTTTCTGGGTTTGTTGCCTTTGTACTAGTTTTTCTTTGATCAAAGGGGCCTGCAGGAGCGTGTTGGTTTTGCAGGGCCTGGTTTTGGTACTGGGAGGGGCCACAGAGGTGGCTTCTGTGAGAAGCTGCTGGAAGCTTCCACCATGTCCAGCAGAGCCAAGCCCTGCTGGCTCTGATGATGGACGTGCTGCTGGCCAAGGCTGGGCCAATTAGGGATGATGGTAACGCCTCTGTGAGAACAGAGTTAAGAAGAAATCACAACAAAGTTTGGGCATGCAGTTGTAGTTTTCCAGCTAGAGAAGAGTAGGAGTGAGAACATGTGAGAGGAACAGCAATGGAGGCACCAAGGGCAGTGCAGAAGGAGGGGCAGGAGGTGCTCCATGCAGTGGAGCTGAGATGTGCCTGCAGCCTGTGGTGAGGACCATGCTGAAGCAGCTGTGCCTCTGCAGCCCATGGGGGTCCACGGGGGATGCAGAGATCCRCYCGCAGCCCGTGGGGGAGGTGCCCACGCCGGAGCAGGTGGATGCCAGGACGCTGTAGCCTGGCGGGAGTCCCAGTGGAGAGAGAGGCCTTGCTTCCAGGCTGGAGCAGCTGTCCTTGGGGGACTGSACCCCGTGGCAGAGCGACCCACGCCGCAGCAGCTTTGGGAGGACTGTCTGCCCGTGGGATGGACTCACACTGCAGCAGCTTTGGGAGGRCTGTCTCCCCGTGAGAGTGGACCCACGCTGGGGAAGTTCGCAGGGAACTGTCTCCCGTGGGAGGGACCCCACGGTGCAGCAGGGAAACGACTCCTCTCCCTGAGCAGTGGAAAGAAGATCTTGGGTGATGAACTGACCAAAACTCCCACTCCRTCTCCCTGCGCCGTCGGTAGGAAGGAGGGAGGGCTTGGGGGAAGAAAGGGGATTTGTAAGGGCTGATTTCACTTCTCATTCTCCTACTCTGATCTTGTTAGTAATAAATTCACTTTGTATCATTAAGTCAAGCCTGTTTTGCCCTTGAAGTGTTTTCTCCAGGTCCTTATCTCAACTCATTAACCCTTTGTTAAATTTTCTCTCCTCTGTCCAGTTGTAAAGCAAAGGAGAGTGAGTGAGCAGGCTTTTTGTGGGTGCCTGGCATTTGGCCAGTGTCAAACCACAACACAAAGAATGACAGAAGAGAAAGGACGACACCAAGAGCACTAAGCTGAGAAGGTGGCACTCTGAAAACCAAAGTGGAACTTACTGAAAAGGAATGGGACAGAAATGAAGAATTCTGAAACTTTTATTTCCTCTCCAAATATAATTTCGTCCCTTGATCGCAAACCTCCTCCTGATGCCATCCAGCATGGTTTTCAGAAAGTCCTTAGTTCTGAACGGATGTTGCAGGCTGCAGACACAATGAAACAYGGAATGGGCTTTCTCCTCCTTCTGCTTCCTTTGACATCCTCAGGAGAGGAGGCCCCGGCAAGAAAAGGGCAGCTTGCGTTCCCCCTTCCATAGGATGCAGGGAGGGGGGCAAAAAGGTCTCGTAGTCTCTGTAGCTGTTCCCACAGGGATGTGAAGGCTGATGCCAGACCCGCTAGGGCCACATTAAGGGGTGCCTTCATGCAATGCTCGCTTGGTAATGAGGGCCAGCGTGGCAATTTTATTCACTGGGCTTTGTAATTCTGCCACAAGCCAGGTGAGTAGGCCTTGGCCTCCTGGACACAAAGATTCCATGATCTTTCTTTTCTGGGGGAGAAAGCCAGGCCCACGGGTCGCCAAAGCCCAGTGCCCACAGGTGACATTAACAGGGCTATTTCTTGCAGGAAACGACGTGCGGGGCTGTTCACGTAACTCTTTGCAGTTGTTGCTCAGTGTGCAAACAGCATCACTRCATAACACCGAGGGAAGGGGAAACCTTTTGTTGTATGAAAACCAACAAAACCTCTGAGTTTGACAGTGGTGTCAAATAATACAAATATTTGTATTAGATATTTTTAATTATTTATATTGTCTGTAAGTAATAAATATTTATACATAATAAATGTATTTTCAATATTGTATTTTATGTCATATATTATATTGAACTTTATAGATTGCATATAAATTTAATATCTAAATATATAAATTTGATACTATAAAAATATAAAAGTAATTTTTAAAAGGAAATAATTAATTAATAAGTGAACCATATTACTGGTAGCCAATGAACATTAATACCTTTTTTGCTAAAATGTATAAATAGTGAAAAGTTTTGATAGTTGCTGTGCTGGCTTTGTGCATTTGCCACCCAGCACCTCTTTCTGTGAAGAACCATAAATAAATCAAATACCTGAACTCTGTGTGGGGATTGGCTTTCTGCACACAGGGTGAAAGAGTCCATTTTGGGAGAACAGCTTTGCCGTGGATGC